>PVLA01000417.1:14906-569584 GCA_004027455.1 Hydrochoerus hydrochaeris
TTAGTAAAGGAGTTGTTGAATGCAGCTAAAGAAGAACTAGAGAAAAAAGTACATGAGCATGGGAAACTGATTGAAACTTTGAATGAACAATATAGAAAACAAGCAGAATTCATGAAACAAACTCAAAGAGACATCCAAGAAACAAAAAATTCTATTGAAAGCATGCAAAACCACCTAAAGGAAGCTGAGGATAGGATTTTGGACCTTGAGGACAGGATCACAGTTAGTGACCAGGAAAGGATAGAACTTTTAAAAATAACAAAGGAGCATGAAATGACAATCCAGAAGCTTCATGATGATGCCAAGAGCAACAATAAAAGAATAATGGGCATTAGCGAAGATACAGGAGGCCAGGCAAATGACATATGTAAAGTATTTACAGAAATAATAGCAGAAAATTTCCTAAACATGGGGAAAGAATCTGATATGCAGATAAGTGAGGCATATAGAACACCAAACAGTCACAATCAACATAAATCCACACCCAGACACATAATAATTAAGATCTCAGACATATAGCATAAAAACAGAATATTAAAAGCTGCCAGAGAAAAGACACAACTCACCTATCAAGGAAAGCTCATTAGAATCACAGCAGACTTTTCAGCACAAACCCTCAAGTCAAGAAGAGCTTGGAGTGAGGTATTTCAAGCCCTGAAAGAAAACAACCTTCAACCCAGACTGATGTACTCAGCAAAACTTTCATTCAAATTTAATGGAGAAACAAGATACTTCCACGACAAAGAACAACTGAAGAAATTCATGTCCACCAAACCAACCCTAGAAAGAGTACTGAAGACATACTAGACAGAGATAAAAATAACCACAATCCCCAAAACAACAGCGGAAAGAAAACACCAGGTAGGATAAGCAATTAAATAAGAAGAAAAGCAGAAAGAAACAGTTGGAACATAACATGGCAAAGTCGAGCCAGTACATGGAAATCCATATGGAGAATTGTCAGAAGGCTAGGATTGGAAACCCCATTCAATCCAGCTATCCCCCTCCTGGGTATTTTCCCCAAAGAACTAAAAAGTTCATATCACAGTGTTATATGTGCACCCATGTTCATAGCTGCACAATTTGTGATAGCTAAATCCTGGAAACAACCAAGATGCCCATCAACTGCAGAGTGGATGAAAACGATGTGGCATTTTTATACAATGGAATATTACTCAGCTATAAAAAAGGATGATCTTGAGGCCTTCATAGGCAAATGGAGACAACTTGAGACTATTCTCATTAGTGAAATAAATAAGAATCATATTTATAAATATCATATTGTGTCTCTAGTGTGGAAAGTAAATAAGAACTACAAGAGTAATAAAACCAAAATGTTTAATTGCTATTGTAAAAAAGAGAGGAAAAGAAAGTGCTCTAAGGGATATAACTGCGTGTATGTTTGAGTGTGTAAAATAGATGACCATATTGCTGAATCTTTGTTGGATCTTTGAGCAAAACTGTTTGTAGTCTGACTGTTTGAATATTTACTATGTACCCTTTAACTTTATAACTTGAACAACTACATCCAGGATGACAGTACATAATTTATAAATTACTGATTTCTTATTGGGGCTTTCTCTCATTCTCCTTTTTTTTTCTTTTAGAATTCTGTATTATTGCTACCCATTTTTTTGTTTTGTTTCTTTTCTTCTCTTTAAATAAAATTTTAAAAATGTATAATTGCTATTGTAAAAAAAGAGGAAATAGGAAGCGCTGTAAAAGATATAGCTGCATGTATGTTTAGATGTGTGGGATTGATGACCATATTTCTAGGTTCTTGTTGGATTGTTGAACAGATCTGTTTGCAGTCTCACTGCTTGAGTGTCCACTTTGTATGCTTCAATCCTGTAACTTGAATAACTTTCTAAAAGAACAATATGTAATGTATCAACTAGTGATTTCTTACTGTTTATATTCTTTTCTTGAAATTATGTAATATTTCTACCTTTTTCCTGTTTTTTTTCTCTTTAAATAAAAAAATGTATAATTGCTATTGTAAAAAAGAGAAAATAGGAAGTGCTATAAAAGATATAACTGCATATAAATTTATGTGTGCAGGATTGATACCCATATTTCTTAGTTCTTGTTTGATTGTTGAACAGATCTGTTTGCAGTCTCACTGCTTGAGTGTCCACTTTGTGTGCTTTAATTTTGTAACTTGAACAGCTATTTCTAAAAGAACAATATGTAATTTATCAACTAGTGATTTCTTACTGTTTATGTTTTTTTTGAAATTCTGTAATATTTCTCTCCTTTTTCTGTTTTATCCCTTTAAATAAAAGATTAAAAAAAATAAGGAATTGGGAAATAATTCAACAGTTGCAAGATGTTACAAAGAGAAACAATATAAGGCTGACAGGTGTCAACAAAAAGGAGACCACAATTGACAAAAATACTATTTACAGACATAATAGCAGAAAATTTCCCAAACATGGGAGAAGAACCTGATATACAGACAAGTGAGGCATATAGAACTCCAATTAGCTATAACAAAACAAATTTACACCTTGATATATAATAAGCAAGATTCCAGAAATTCAGCATGAGAACAGAATATTAAAAGCCACTAGAGAAAAGAAACAGATCACCTATAAAGGAAGGCTTATCAGAATCATAGAAGACTTCTCAATACAAACCATCAAGTTAAGAAGAGAACATGGAGTGAAGTATTTCAAGTCCTGAAAGAAAACAACTTCCAACCCAGATTGATTTACCGTGCAAAACTATGTTTTAAAATCAATGGAGAAATAAGATACTTCTATGACAAAGAACAACTGGAGAACTTCATAACAACCTAACCAATCCTTCAAAGAGAAGTGTTCCTTTTCCCCTGCATCCTCACCAGTATTTATTATTTTTTGGACTTATTGATACTAGCCTTTCTTTTTTGGATAAGGTGGAATATCTGTGTGGTTTTAATTTGAATTTCTCTCATGGCCAATGGTGTTGTGTAGGTTGTATTTCTTTAAGGGATTGTCTACAAAAATGATTCTTAAACCTTTATGTTGCAGAAAATGTTTGTTCTCTAAAAAGTATTATTGAGATTTCTAAAGAGTTATTATTTATATGTGTTGTGTCTATCAATATGTACTATATTTGGAGTTCCAATTGAAAAAAATTAAAATATTTATGTGAAACTCATTAAAATAATAATTATAAATCTATTATATTAGCTATAAAATCACTAAGCTTTTCCAAACCAAAAAAATTTAATGATGAGAGTGACATTATTTATAAATTTTTTCAATGTTTTAGTAGAAGACAGTTAGCTTTTTAAAATAGCTCTTTCTAAACTCTTTCTAAACTCACTCTGTTGTGATATTACATGTTATAAGACTTGAAAACTTTACTAGCCATTCATTACAGAAAAAAGGTGAACAAAAAGAAATTTTAATATTATTATAAATGTAGTTGTGACATGGTAGAATTCTTTAAGTACTTGGCTAGAGGGGTATCAGTAGGTCTAGTCTTGTGTGTCCTTTATCATAGGGATCCTTTTCTGACTTTACAAAGAAGCCACTTATTCATACTTTATATACATCTATACACTGTTGATTATTATTTCTGAACTGTTAGTAGATTAGAGAATGTTAGCTAGCATATTAGAGGTCAGGTTATGAGGTGTGACATCCCAGAAGCTGGTAAATGATAGATGGCAGCAAATAAGGACACAGAAATAGTACAAAACAGGAAAACCTCCTAAAAGGACAAATGTATTCTGTGTAAGATGCTATATATAGTATTTTAGAAAAACTGTGGAGAGGCAAGATTCCTTCCTGAAGAACTCTGTAGTACTCAATAGCTTTCCTGGCATCCCCCTTTCTGAGTCTGGGGTCCCTGGTTTCCTAGTAGGAGATGCCAGTCAGTCAGTGATGCTGCTATTTCCAGAATAGATCACATCCAAAATTAGGCAGTTTGTCCTCATTATGAGACATCTGGTAAGAGGAACATAGATAGTAGAGATCTGGAGGCCTCAAGTTGGGTTGTTGAGTGAAAAAATAAGTGGGCATACCTCCTGTCCTTTTGTCTGTCAGTTCCTACCTGAACTCAGTGATACAACTGGGTTTGGCTAGCATACTTTGCCCCTAAAACCTTCAGCTAAAAGGTTAAGATGTGGAAGTGTTAGCAATGAAAAAACAAAACAGAGTTCCATGGACTTGTAGTTTACAAGAAATCCTTCATTCTTCAAGGATCTGGGAAAAATGAAGCAAATTGTATATTCTGTTGCTAAACTATAGTAGAAAATCTCAGAAGCAAGTAACTTTAGAGATTTTTAAACACATTATAAGAATTTGAAGAGTTCTTTCCCTAATATGCTTCAAGTAAATTGGAAAGTTAGAAAATGACTGAAAAGGAGTAGCTCCAACACTTAGTAGAGGAAGAAACCTATTATAAAACAACTGAAATACTTTCAAAGTAAATATTTTTGACTTTGAGATAAGTTTAGAGAGTGCTGTGTCCCAGCATGAAGTGATAGTGCTTACTAATGCTGCTGTACACCTGCTCTAAAAATCGGCCCCCATCATACCACCCTTGGATAGTTCAATGGATTCCCAGTACCTCTCCACTTCTAGAGTTTCCTGAGTGTGTGCTATGATTTTAATAAGTAACTTCAATCTCAGCACTACAGTATCCTAAAAATAGCATTTAATCTTCCAATTCAGTATTTATGAGAGAAATTAGATTTTCTCTTAAAGCTAAAAGAAACTGAAGATCTGAACATTATCCAACTGAGTCTTTATGACAGAATTCCCCAGCTGCTGATGCATGGTGTTAGTTTCTCTTGTAATGCTTATCATGTGTTTATTTTTTGAGACTGGGGCCTCACAGTGTTGTCCAGGTTGGTCTTGTGGGCTCATATGACCTTCCCATTTGAGCCTAGCTGAGACTGCAGGGTTGTGATACCATACTTTGTATTATACTCACCATTGGATGTTTACATGGAATGTTTTGCTTTAAAAATCAATATAGCAATGTCTAAAAAAGGCAGAATAAAATGATTCAACTTCATAGTTTCTCAAAAGTCAACCTAGAGCAATAAGGAAAAAGAGAAATAGTGATGTAGTCTGTTTGAAGTTAGAAGAAGGTGACATGTCCTGTAGCTAAAGAATTAAAGATCATCATAAAAGATCTAGAAATGAGTCTCAAAAGAAAGGTACTTATCAAATAAGTAATTCAAGATTAGTTATCAGAACTGAAGGGCTTATGTCTTCATATGAATTTTAAAAAACTCTATGAAGACACATCAACTAAAAATTTTGAATGCAGATAGAAGATCCTAGAAACTTTCATAAATCAAAATTTTAGGTCATATCTTAAGACTTGGGAGTAAGATTTCAGACATTTCTAACAATGCACTAGACATTACAAACAATAGAAGAGGGCCTTTAAAATTCTGAGGGAAATAATTTCCAAACTAGTTTCCATGCACAGAAAAACCAAGTATGAGACAAGAACAAGGTCATTTTTAGACATGCAGAGCCCCCCAAATTTTCTTTGTAATATGTACTTTCTTAAGGAGGTATAACAAAAGATGGAATAAACAAACACATAGGATCCAGGAAATGTGTAATTAATTAGATTAATAAAAGAATTTTGTGCTTTATAAACAGTGAGGTCCCAAGATGATAGTTGTGCAGAAGGCTGAGAGAACAGTTAGTTTAGTGTAGAGCAGGAAGGTATGGGCAATTTTATGCGAGATGCTTCTGGACAAAAAGGGCTGCATATATTTGACCATGCAGAAAACAGTATCTATAGGCATTATTTTTTTTGTCTTTTGAGATAGGGTCTCACTATGCAGTTCATGCTGGCATTGAACTCATTTTATAGCCCAGGCTGGTCTTGAAGTGAAATAATCTTCCTGCCTCAGCCTCCTGAGTGCTGGGATTGCAAGTGTGTACCACCATACCTGGCTGATAGGTGTTATGGTTTAGATGTCAAATACCCCTCAAAAGTTTCATAAATTCAGAGGAGGGTCTTTAGGAAAGTAAATGGACCATACTGGACACTATATCCATTTGTGGATTAATCTATTGATGAATTCACAGCTGAGTGTGCTGTTAGAAGCAGGACCTGGTTGGAGGAGGTGGATTACTGGAGACATGATTTGGAAGGATGTATTCTGATCCCTGGCTTCTCACATTTCTCTTTGCATCCTGCCTGCAATGAGTTGAACAGTTTTTCTCTACCGTACCTTACCACCCTGACATTTCTGCCTTGGAGCCAGCTGATCATGGGCTGAGTCCTCTGAAAATCATGAGGCAAAATAAACTTTTTCTCTTTTATGTTGGCAGGGGTCAGGTATCATGTCAAGTTATGGAAAGGCTGCTAATACAATAGGCATTTTATAAATTTGTTTTAGAATCCAAATTAACCATGCTTTGATTATAGTGATATTGCCTAGGGGAAAAGAAAAAAGTGAGGTCATACAAGGGAGATTTGCAAGGCAAGAAATTGTTGAGCAAGTTGAAATGTTACCAGCCATAGTAGGAAGTCGGTAGGTAAGATCTAAAATGGTTGAATCCCCTGATGTCAGTATGAGCATGTCATGAGAATAATGGAGATAAATACCAGAAGAAAAGCACAAAATATGTGTAGAATATTTCTCTTGGGTGAAGGATTAAAGGATAAGTAGAATGGGACAGATATCTCTTGCTTTATTTTTATTGTTTATTTAAAAACTCTTGTTGATGATTTTGATAGCTGGATTGTCTGTTGTGTTTCTATTGTCTTTTTTTTCTCCTCTCTTGGGCCTATCTTTTGGTATACAGGAACAATTTTGGTGAGATGCTGGGCACTGTGCTGAAAAATTATAGCTGCTTGAGTGATGTTATCTTTTCCAGAACAACTTTAATTTCTGTCAGGCACTTAAATTAGGAACACATAGCTTTAATTTAGTTGCTGAGTTGATTTAGAATTGGATTGTCTTTGTAAGATCTATTTAGGTTCAAGCTTTAGAGCTTTTAATTCAATATGAGGATTTTTTTCCAGAGTCACTACCTGGATGGCTGTGATCTGCAGTTTTTATCTCCCCAGTTTTTTGAGTTTTCTTATTACCTTGTTCTCCTCACTCTCATATGGGTTTCTCTTGGGAGAATAAATAACTTGCACTTGAGTTTTGGCTTAGGTTCTGCTCTTGTGAGAACCTGATCTAAGACAACATCTATCAATAAAGCAAAATCAGATGGGCAGGCAAAAAAGGCAAAAGTACAACTTACAAATCAGCAGACTCACTTCTCAATAATACTCAGGCCAAATATAGCCCACACAAATATTCCCTCTTGAGAAACTATCTTTTATTTTATTTTTATGATTTATTTTATAATTACCCATTTATTTCCAGCTAAGTAGAAGTTGGGAAAGGATTAAATGAAAAAAATGCAGACTTAATGACCCTTTTAGGTACTTTGGTTTCTGTTTGGCTCAGCCTAACTGCAGTTTAAGGCAGGGCCTTCTTGTCTAGGTGTTTTTGTAAAGAGAATGACTCCAAAACATTTCTTACTCATAATTTCTCAGCCTGCTATGCACATCCGCAACTTGCTTTTATATAAAAAAAATTTTTTTTCTTGTTTGATCCCATGCTCATCTGCTAGGGGTCTTCCTGCAGGGTGTTGGATTGATTGAGAATGATCTTAAAGTAACAGTGAGGATTCATTTAAGTGCTGTGTTATTCTTAGACACAAAGTAACTTCAATGACAATTACCCACTATTTCCATTTTGGACTCAAAAATTAAGCCAAATGATTTTCTGAAAAATCTTCAAATCTACATTCAATAAATAACAGATTTAGGAAAAATATGAACTAGCTTATTGTGCAAAATTCTTAAATTTGAATGGTGTGTTAACCTTCTTGAACTTTCATAACAAAATACCACATTGGGTTGTTTAAACAACAGAAATATATTTTCTTACAATTCTGGATCCTGCAAGTCTGAGATCAGCCGGGTTCTGGTAAAGGATCTTTTCCTGGCTTGCAGACAGATGCCTTCCCACTGAGTCCTCACATGGTAAATAGAGAAGGCAGTGTAACAGGAATGTGGACTGTGGTCATTTGGGCCACATCTTTATGTAACTTAGTGTTGCCTGCTTGCCCTGATCGCATGTATACCATTTCTGTTTGCTGTGCTCTCCCAACTTTATGACTTGGTGGGTGAGATAACACCCAGTTTCTGATAGGCAGTACAGCATGGTAATTTGGTGGTTTATAGTTAAATATAGTTTCAACAGAGGTCCTGAGCAGGTCAAGAGCTGTTTCTCAGAAGGAAGATAAATATCCATAGAATATGGCAGGCTTTGTTCCAAAATCCTATGGATCTGTGTTGTGATTCACATTTAAGAGCCTGACAAAGACTCCAAACTACATCTGTAATTACCACCAGCACTTAAAAAACCATTGGATCTACTGAATCACATGGCTCCAAGGACAAAAAAATTCATCGATCTGTTGTAGAACTTTCTCTTGTGAGTTTCACTCTAAACTAGCAGTTTTTTAGATCACTCAGTAGACTGGCTACAGTATCACAGCCAAATGAAAATATGTTGCCTCCTAAGTCCAAAAAGAAATACTATGTGCTATAAGTCTTTCATAGTTGTAGGAGGGGCCAGATGCAATGACTATCGCTAACTTTGAAATGGATGTCTCTTTATGCCCCACCCCACTGGAGTTTTAAAAGTTTTACTGAGATAGACATAGAACTAGCCAGCCTTTCTGGTAAGCTATGTGTGGGCTGAGAATCAACCTCTCCCCCCACCCAAGCAACCCACTGATTTGGAGGACAGGCTGAGTTGATAGCAACTAAGGTACATAAACCAACTAAGTTGATAGCAACTAAGGTACATAAATGCTTGTATTGTCTGATTGATTTTGCAGGCCTAGGGCCAGGAGTCTGAGCCTCTCTTGGGAGGATGACAAATATGGGGGATTTTCTTCTATCTTATCTTTGAAATCCAATATTGTTCTCATTATTTTGCTTTGTTCTAAATGTTTTGCTTTATTCAATATTCTGTTTTGATTGGTTTTATTCTGTTTTGATTTTGATTTGATTTTGCTATACCTGATGGAATGGACAACTATTGTGAAGATAACAAGATATACTATGGTAGCTATTGTTTTCCTAGTGTCCTGCTTTGAAGTTTTGTACCAGTTTTGCTGCTTTATTTTGATTGGCTTTGTTCTGTTTTGTTTTGTTGGAGTTTACTATCTTTAAAATAAAAAAGAAGGTCAGATTTATTTTCTACCCTTGAATGTGCAAATATCTTATGCATCAGGAGTAGTTTTTGTTCTTGTTCACGAGGTCCAATCAGCAAAATATCATCAATATAATAGACCACAGTCATATATTATGGAAGAGAGAGATGATCAAGATCTTGCCTAAACTAAGTTGTAACTAAATTATAACATATGGCTGCAGAATTGGTATACCACTGAGGTGGAACTGTGACAGTACAGTACAGGCCTTGCCAGCTGAAGTTGAATTGTTTCTTATGATTCTTAATAACAGGGATGAAGAAAAAGTAATCTCTAGATCTGTAGCTATATACCAGGTACCAGGGAACATGTTAATTCATTTAGGCAGTATGTCTATATCTGGTACAGCTGCTATAATTGGAGTTACTAGCTACTTCAGCTTAAAATAATCCATTGTCATCCTTTAAGATACATCTGTTTTGTGTACAAACCAAATAGGAAAGTGGTTGAATAGGATGGAAGTATTTACCAGTGTATCTTTCAAATACTTGATGGTAGCACTAATTTTGACAGACTCTTCAGAAATATGATAATGTTTTTGATTTTCTATTTTCCTATGTAGAGGTAGTTCTAGTGGCTTCTGCTGACCTTCTCTATCATAATAAAATTGATGACAGAGGTCAGGGAGCCAATGTGAAGATGCTGTAAAATGCTGAGTATATTTATTTCAGTTATTCATTACAGAACTGGAAGATAACCACAGGAGGGTTAGCCACTGGGTCCTCCATGAGACAGACTTGAGCTAAAATGCTATTGATTGATTACCTGACCTCCAAAAACTCCTACTCAGACTGGCATACAGTGATCAATTGGCCAGTGCCATAGTTATTTACAAGTCAAGCTATTGATTGCTGCTTTGATTCTGATCTCTATTACAGTGGCCACATCCAACTGTCTTTGGTAGTTGCGCTGCAATCTGGCCCCAGCCACCCAAGATCCAGTTACTACTACACTTCCATTGTATTTAGGTTTTGTAACTCAATGACTTATGTGTAGGTCTTATACTACAAGTCTAGTCTAACATTTCAGTGTCCTCAAGCCTTTGAATCTTGTCTTCTACTTTAAGCCAATCCAGTTTCACTATTTCCAAATTTCTTACTGTGAGCCACCTTTTGAGCCATGTTCTAGCTAATCAAAAAGGCAGTTACAATCCTTACTAACTCTCTTAGTTGTAATGTTAATCATATACTCTTTGCTGGGTGAGCCAATATCAATTAACTTGGGCTGATATAACTTTGTTCTTCCAGCATTATCTCATGGTCTTTAATATTCATCCCCAAACATCTTCCCTGGGTTTCTTTCTTTAATTAGAAAAAGGTTTTAGAAAGTGTGATGCAGAAATAATCCTCACACATTCAGCCATTTGATCTTTGACAAAAAGGCCAAAAACGTACACTGGAAGGACAAGGAGGCTCTTTAGCAAATGGTGCTGGGAAAACTGACTCTGTGCACACAGAAGATGGAAGCTAGATGCATATCTCTCATAGTGCACTAAAGTAAAACCAAATGGATCAAAGATCTAAATATTGAAACAGAAGCACTTAATCTGCTGGAAGATAAAATAGGTAAAACTCTTGAAGTTACAAGCATGGGCAAAGACTTTCTGAATAGAACCCCAGTTTCCCAAGAAATAACAAACAAACAAAAAAATCAAACAACAACATCACCATAAAAAATCAACAAATGGAATGATATCAAATTAAAAGGCTTCTTCACAGCAAAGAAAATAACCAACAGAAGAGACAATCTACAGAATGGGATAAAAATTTACATCTACACCTGCAACACAGGACTATTATCTAGAATGTGTAAAGAACTAACAAAATTAGACCCTCAAAAGGATCAGCCAAAAGATGGGCAAATGAGATGCATAAACATTTCTCAGAAGATGTACAAATGGCCAATAAATACATGAATACTTGTTTTCATAGCTGAGCACTAGAGAAATAAAAATTAAAATAACATTGAGATTTTATCTTACTTTAGAAAGAATGGCTGTCATCAAGAAATCACATACTAATGAAAGCTGAAGAGTCTTCAGAGAAAAAGAAAACTTTTTACTTTTTGGTGGGGATGTGAACTAGTATAACCACTATGGAAATCAGTATAGAGATTCTTCAAAAAACTAAAACTAGAAATTCCATTTGACTTAGATTTTTCCCTTATAGGTATCTTCTTCAAAGGGTTAGTGATGATATTAGAAAGATACCTGACTACCCACAATATGTAATAGCTAAATCTTTGAAGCTGTCTATATGCCCATCAATAGATGAATGGGTAAAGAAAATGTGGTAAATATATAGAATAGAGTACAACTGTGCTATCAAGAAGAATATACTTGAGTCATTTGTAGGAAAATGGATGCACCTTGAGACTATAATGTTAAATGAAATAAGTCAATCTTTTGCTAATGGGATTTTTGTAAATGGAAAGGGAATCAAGAGATGGAGAAGGAGGAAAGAGGGGAAAGGGACATAAGAAAGATGTGTTATGTGCATGTACTAACTCTCCATAATGAATATAATTATTATGTTCTACAAACATATACTAATACCAATAAATAAAGGAAGAAAAGTTGATTTGAGATGTCCCATACTTCTTTATGGGTCACACTTTCTACTTTACACTTAAAAACCAGCTGGTACTTAAGTCTAGTTACAGCTTTAGAAGCAAACAGATTTTAGAGGTGGGTCCTCAGAAAATCAGCAGTGCCTTGCGTGGCAGCTGCCTCAGAGGAGGCCATTAGAATTTCCTCAGGCCATATAGGATTGATGGGAGTGAAGATGTCAATTCCATATCAACAGAAAGAACATTCCTACTTTGGATAAGAGGGTCTTGTGCAGTGGGAAAGAAGACTCACCAGAATTAGGGACTTGATAACATTGACTTCTAACATTCAGTACTCTATTCTTTCCCCATAAATTCCCTCACTTTAACAGTAGGTACACTACGAGGCTGGAAGTGAAATGTGTGCTGTAATTTAGTCACAGGATGAGATTCTGTATTTGATTTCCACCAATCTCAGCCCTGAATCTACAGGAGATAAGAGTCTTCTTCAAGGCTCATATAAAGTTCAGATTACTTATGTGGTACTTGGGGAATTCAAATACTTGAGGTCATCCTTTTCTTTCTTCAATTTGTCCAGCATTAAGAACAACTAACCAACCATGTTACAATATTAGATTGATAAGAATGTTAAAAAGCATTTTATATTTACCAAGATCCTTTTTTTTTACACGTGGTTATTAGGAATATTCATGGTGATATTTTGGTAAACCTCTCATCACATCATGCCATTAACAATGAATGCTCATTTCCTATATACAGTGTCATTAGTATCATTAAATCAAGCCAGATTTGAGAGCCAATTCCAGAAATCCCAAAATAAATTCATAAAATCCATCCTTAAAATTCTGTTCCTCTGGAACTACTCTTGGCACCAAAATATGAATTATTTGGGGCTCTTCTGAGAAACAGAACCAATAAGGGCGTGTGTGTGTGTGTGTGTTCATTATAAGCAATTGATTCAGGTGGTAACAGAGGCTGTGAGGCTTTGACAATGCTGTTGAGCTGGAGACTCAGAGCTCACAGTGTCCTTCCAGTCTGTAAGAACCAGTGTGGCCAAGAGTAAATGACAGGCTTCAGGCTCGAGAAGAGCCAATGATTTTGTTTGAGTCTAAATGCAGGAGAACACTTGTATTTCAGTTTAAAGCAGTCAGACAGCATTCTATTTTACTGAATGTTATTTTTCTACTGAGACCCTGACCAACTAGATATGCTCACCTACATTATGGAGGGCAATCCACATTATCCAGTCTACTGATTCAAATGTGAATTTCATTCAGACATACCCTACAGATACACTAAGAATAATTCTTTTTTTAAAATTTTATTTTAAAGATAGTTAAATGCAAGAAAACAATACAAAAAAAGCCAATCAAGACAATGCAGTGAAATTGGTACAGAACTTCAGAGCAGGATACCGGGATAACAGTACTTGGTACCATAGTACATCTTGTTGTCTTCACAATAGTTGTTCATTCAATCAGGTTATAGCAAAATCAAACCAAAACCAGAATGCTATGAAACCAATCAAAACAGAATATTGAATAGAGCAGAACAATTAATCAGAACAAAGCAAAACAGTGAGCAATATTGGCCTTCCCTATTTGCTATATTGCATATGGCCATCCTCCTAAGAGATGCTCAGACCTCTGGCCCCAGGTCAGCATAATGAACCAAACAATACAAGCATTTAGTTGCTTTATGTACCTTAGTTGCTATCAATTTCAGCTAACCTGAAAGCCATCCAGTCCCTAATGGGGGCAGGGGTGCATAGGGGGACATATGTTTGATTCTCAGCCTGCACGCTGGTAGGCTCATGGGAGACACTGACTTATTCTCTCCCTGGTGCGCCTGTGGCTTGCTTGTACCACTTACCAGGAAGGAGGGCTTGTTGCTTTCTTGGTCAGCCCCCCAAGTTCCTGCATGGCTGATTCTTGGGAGACACTAACTTGTTCTGTCCCTGGAACCCATTAAGAATAATTCTTTTTTTTTTAATCGCTAAAAATTCATAACTCCTCCCAAAATTGATCCCAGAAATATAGAATTGCATTAAATTCCAAGTAATTATGAAAAATGAGAGTTAAAGTGATTAATGATATTAAAAGATAGAAATAAGTATAATTCATCAATTACTGATGTCAAAATAGTTACAAATAGATTGCAGTCTTATTTAATAGAACTTTGAATAAACTTTTAATAACTGTCTACAGAGTGCTCCATCCAATAACAGAACACACATTCTTCTTGGCAGCACATGTGCCTTTCTCCAAAACAAAGCACATACTAGCCCACAGAATGCACTTTTTTTTTAAAGAGGAAAAAAACATGTAAAGGGTAGAGATAATACAGAACTTTAAAAAAAAGATAAACAGTAAGAAATCACTAGTTGATAAATTACATATTGTCCTCCTAGAACTAGTTGTTCAAGTTACAAAATTAAAGCATACAAAGTAGATATTCAAACAGCGAGACTGTAAACAGCTATGCATGCATGAGTCTCTACATGTATTTTTATAAACTTAAAGCTTTAAAATCTTACTGAGATAAAGTAAATAATACCTAAATATATATCATGTCTGAGGATTTAAAGACTCATTTTTTTTTAATTTAAAGAGAAACAAAAGCACGTAAAGGGTAGGAGTAATACAGAGTTACAAAAAAAAAAGATAAACAATAAGAAATCACTAGTTGATAAATTACATATTATCCTCTTAGAAATAGTTGCTCAAGTTACAAAATTAAAGCATACAAAGTAGATAGTCAAACAATGAGAGGGTAAATAGCTACGCATGCATAAATTTCTGCATGTATTTCTATACTTTCTGTATTAGAGGGAAGAACAAAACTTAGCGAGACAAAACAAAACAAATTCCTATAAAAACATGAAACCAAAAAGTCATATAAAACCACAGTACAAGGTGATCTACAATGATTACTGTGTTGTTTCTTATTATCTTCAATAGAATGTCTATATCATCAGGCATAATTGAATATAGCAGTATAATTGAGTATAGCAGTAAGTAATAATAGTAGTAAAAATAAAACGTAGACAGTATAAAACTTCAAAGGCAGGTAATAGTCAAACCAGAGTGGATATTCTAGTAGATCTTGTCATCTTAAGTGCAGTTGCCTATACTCTCAGACTTGATACTATCAATCATAACAGCTTTGAATAAAATCTATCAGTACAAAACCACGATCCAACAAACCAGATTCGATTACAATCAATCATGGTAAAACAGTGTAGGTTTTACAGAGCTTTAGATTAAGTTAATAGGAAATTAAGGATGATTACCATACTATATCCTGTTATTTTCAGGATTACTGTCTGTGCCCTCAAATCTAGTACAGGTAGAATGACTGAACAGAATATAATACATCTAAGCAGAGTAGTGTGAATAATGTGAGTTTTAAATCCTGGTTCACTATTAACAATAGACCGTATCAAGGTCATGTATGTTAGAGTTTCTAGTTATCTTTCTCTGCCTCATTTCTTCCATGCTATTTTCCTGCCTTTGTTTGTCTACTTTTCTCCTTCATTCTACTGCCTGCCCGACTCATTGAGGCATTTCTGCCACTGTTCCTAAAATCTGAGTATTTTTTTTCTCTCTCTAGAATGTCCTTCAGTATTCTCTGTAGGGTTGGATTGGAGGTCACAAACTCGCCCAGTTCCACTTTGTTATGGAAGCATCTTGTTTCTCCATCAACTTCTAGTGACAGTTTTGCAGGGTACATCAGTCTGGGCTGGAGGTTATTCTCTTTCAGGGCTTTGAGTACTTCACTCCAAGCTCCTCTTGATCTGATGGTCTGTGTTGAGAAGTCAGCCGTGATTCTTATGGGCTTAACTTTACAGGTAATCTGTTTCTTTTCTCTGACGGCTTTTAATATGCTATTTTTATATTGAATTTCTGGCATCTTGATTATTATATGTCTGGGTGTAGATCTGTTTTGGTTGTAGGTGGCTGGGGTTCTGTATGCCTCATACAACTGAATGTCATTTTCTTTTCCTATGCTTGGGAAGTTTTCCTTAATTATTTCCATGAATAGCCTTTGTAATTCACCTGTATGTATTCCTGCTTCTTTGTTCACATTTCTTATTCTTAAATTGTAGATTCTCTTGTCATCTTCTAGCCTTTGTATTGTTACTGCCTGTTTCCTTGTTATTTTTAAGAGATCTTTCCTTTCATGATCCTACATTGCAAACTTGTCTTCAAGTTTTGATAGTCTATCCTTAGTTTCTTTTAAGGAGTTTAGCCAGCTTTCAATGGAGTTTTTAATTTCCGGATAGTCTTTTTGAATCTGTTTCATGTATTCTATATTTTCTTTATATTCTTTATTGAATGTTTCTCTTCTTTTTTATGTTCCTCCCTTCTTCTGTCTGTATCATCCTGAGAGATGCTTCCTGAAAGCATTTCTTTTATTACTCTACTCATATCCTACTTTACATGATTTAATATTTCAGTTTTGAGCTGGTCTACAAGGCCCTGAAGATATCTCTTAATGCCCATCCATGTCTGATGTGTGTTTGCCGTCCTCAGTTTCCCTTGTTTTTCCTGGTTCAGTGTTCTCAGGGTTCTGGGCTGGGGGCCTCTTCCTGCCTCTCTCTCCTGTCATGGCCTTGGCTTCCTCCACACAGGTTACAGTGTAGGTCCCAGCCCCCTTCCCTGTTGGCCACAGTTCCTCCGAAGCACACTGGTGAGGGACCTCTGCCCTCTCCTGCCTGTTCTTGTCACTGAGGTGTAAACAAGCTGCATATGCCTGCCCCTCCCCACCAGGCCAACCAAACTTCAGGGGCCTTTCACCCAGTTAGTGCATGCTAGGCACAGTGAATCGATTTGGGATTCTCATTTGGTCCCAGCCAGGGGCGCGGCCCAGTCCAAGCAAATCCCACAAATCTGCTTTGGGGAGGGAGGAGCCAACTAAAATTACTGTCACTCCCAGTTCAGGCTCCTCCTGGCAGATTCCAACATGTCACCCATTTGATGGTGCCCTTCCTGTGGGGGGGGGGCTCCCAATCCCAGCACTGACTGTGGATTAATGAAGGTCCCTTTGTCAGCTCTGCTCTCTGTTGGGCTCACCAACCCCCAACTTCAGCACTGCTGTGCTTTCCCTGAGTGACAGCGGGAACGAGTTTGGGTGGCTCTGCCAGCCGCTGCAGAGTCAGGACATTGCAAACTGGGCAGGTTGCCATGAACGAAAATGCTGTGTCCTGTAATTTCTACCTCTTTCAGTTGTAGTCCCAACATATTTGACGAGCTTTTTTACGTTTTAATTTCTTCCTGTGTCAAGAGGATCCATCTCGCTCTATCTGGGTCTCTCTGGGGTGTTTTATTCTGGTGAATGAGTTGTTTCTCCCAGGAGGCTCTGTATTTTGTTGCTCACTGATTGGCCATCTTGTCTAGTTTAAGAATAATTCTTGACCAAATAGACAACACATAGCCCAGTCAGGTTGACATGTGAAATTAGTCTTCAGAAATGGGCTTCTATAGAATTGATACTTGACAATTTATAGTGATTGTTTATTCATAGCCCCAAGATGAGCTATTTTTATAACTATTTTGCTGGTAAGAAAAGTAGGTCTAAAGAATTACCCAAGCCATTTGCTTATAGAAAAGCCAAGTCTAGAGCTCAACATTTACTGACATTTCATTCAGGCCTTTATACCATTTTGTAAGCTAGAACCATAGAGATCATGTTGCAGATACAGCGCTTTAGAATTAGTCTGCATAGATGGACTTTTTCACTACTTACTAATCATGGGGCCTTGGGAAAGTTAGTAAGACTTTTTTATTTTGAATAGAATAAAACCAAATGAGACAAAATGAAATAGTCATTCAAAACAAAATGATCAACATGGTACATGACTTAAAAACAAAATATAAGGAGATCAATAATGGCTATCATAATGCTTCTTGTTATCTTTAAAAGAAATGCCCATATTATTGGGCATAATAAAATTGAACAAAACAGCACAGAGCAAAATCAATAAAAACAAAATATTGGAGACATTATAGGACTTCAAAAGAAGATACTAGTCAAACCAGAATGGGTATTGTAGTGTATCTTATTGTCTTCAAAGTAGTTGCCTATACCATCAGATTTGATACTATCAAACAAAACAGAATAAAATAAAATCAGTCAAAACAAAACAGTGAAAGCAATACAGGGCTTCAAATCAAGCTAATAGGAAATCAGAAATGGTTGCCATAATAAATCCTGCTGTCTTTGGAATAGCTGTCAATGCCATCAGATCTAGTACAAGTAGACAAATTGGAACAGAATAAAACCAAACTAAACAGAGTGATGAAAACAATGTGGGTTTCAAATCATGATACAAGATTATCAGTGTCCTCTGCCTTTCCTTTTTAGACAATTCCTCCCCTTTCACTTTCACAGGATGTATTTTGTACCTTTTGGATCCCACTAACTCCTTTAGTTTTTAAATTAGGGAGGCAACCCACTATTCACCTAAATGATTCTGAACTTTTTTACATCTGAGCATGGTCTCAAGTTGTAGCCATTTGCCTACAAGAGCCTCAAGGTTTTCTTTATAGCTGAGTAGTTTCCATTGTATAAAAGTGTCATGGCTTTCTAGCCAATCTGTAGCTGATGGCCAACTACCCCCACTTTTTTCTGGTTTCCTGTCACATAGAGCATTGTTTTCTTGTCTTTGACTTTCAGTCCATAACCCCCTTTCAGGTTAAATGTATTTCTTATATAAAGCATATTGATGGGCCCTATCTCCTGATCCACTCTGTGTTTCTTTTTATTGGTGAATTGAGGCTATATGTATTAGTGATTATGGCCAACCTTCTCTGCCTCATCTCTGCTATGTTATTTTTCTGCCATTGACTGTCTACTTTTCCCCTTTATTTCACTGTCTGCCATGTTCAGTGAGCCCCCTCTGCCACTGTTTCTGAAACATGGTCTTTTTTCTCTCTGTCTAGAATGTCCTTCAGTATTATTTGTAGGGTTGGTTTGGTGGTCATGAACTCTCTCAGTTACTCTTTGTCATGGAAGCATCTTGTTTCTCTGTTAATTTTGAAAGATAGTTTTTCAGGGTACATCAAACTGGGTTGGAGGTTATTTTCTTTCAGGGCTTGGAATACTTCACTCCAAGCTCTTCTTGATTTGATGGTTTGTGTCGAGAAGTCTGTCATGATTCTAATGGGTTTTCCTTTATAGGTGATCTGTTTCTTTTCTCTAACAACTTTTAATATTCTGTTCTTGTGTTGAACTTCTGGGATATTGATTATTATATGTCTGGGTGTAGATCTATTTTGGTTATAGCTAGCTGGAGTTCTGTATGCCTCACTTATCTGACTATCA
The DNA here is from genome assembly GCA_004027455.1 of Hydrochoerus hydrochaeris. Lineage (NCBI taxonomy): Eukaryota > Metazoa > Chordata > Mammalia > Rodentia > Hydrochaeridae > Hydrochoerus > Hydrochoerus hydrochaeris. Next base: position 34,052 of record PVLA01000417.1, read on the forward strand.
TCTCCTTTTCATATGCTTGGGAAGTTTTCTTGAATTATTTCTGTAAATAGCTTTTGTATTTCATTTGTGTCTACCCCTGGTTCTTCACTCACATTTTTAATTCTTGTTATAATTCCTCTTGTCATCTTCTAGCCTTTGTATTGTTACTTCCTGGTTCCTTGTTATTTTTAAGAGGTCTTTCCTTTTGGGATTGCAAGTTACAAACCTGTCTTCAAGTTTTGATAGTCTATCCTTAGTTTCTTTCAAGCAGTTTTGCCAGCTTTCAATGGAGTTTTTAATTTCCTGGTAATCTCTTTGAATTTGTTTCATGTATTCTAAATCTTTTTTTATATTCCTCATTGAAGGTTTGCCTCACTTTCTATTCTCCTCTATTCTTCCATCTGTGTCTTCTTGAGAGGTGCTTAGCAATTCTTTTATGTTTCTCATTCTTCTTTTACTTGAGATAGTATTTCTGGCCTAAGTTATTTTATAGCCTCATGAAGTTGTTTATTTCAGTTGCTGTTGCTTGAAAAACTTCAAGTGTGTGACTCCCGATCTCTTCCATGGTTACATCTCCAGGACCAGTACCACTTGGGTTGGAGACCAGAGACTGCCTTTTGTTTCTTCCTCTTGTCATGTTCCTAGTTTCTTCTGAACAACTGGGTAGTGGGGTCACCAGCATTTCCTGTGTTGGTAATAGTTTCTCTGAAGTATGCTGGCTAGGGATATCTGATGGTGACCATTGGTGTGCTGGTGTAAGGCTGTTTGCTGCTTTTTCCAGCCTGATGGTTGCTACTGGAGTGCAAGCAGGCATGAGGCAGGCTGGGGTTTACCGTCTGAGCTGGTTAACTGCAGGGAGCCCTCACTGTGTTGTTATGCACTGGGTGGGTGGAGCTGGTTGGGATAGCATTAGGGAAACCTCAGCATTGGCTGTTGGATGGCATACAGGGGTGGGACTCAGTCCAAGCAATTTCTACCAGTCTGCTCTGAGCTAGGAGTGGCATTGTGGGTTAGGAGACTAAGTGTTACTGTTCGGAGGTGTTGGTTCTTCTGAAGGAGCTTGTCATGTTGGCTTCCCCAATGTCAAGTCAGCCATTATCATTGGAGAAGCTCGGGACCTTGTTGCTGAGTGGCTGCAGTTCACTTTGGGGGAGCCCTAGTCCTTACATTGAGCATTGCTTCCTGACCCCAGAGAGGAAGATGTGTGCTGTTTAATCTCTAGGAGAAGATGCTGGCTTCCTGACATGTACTTGAATGTTCTCATCATCGAAGGAGCTCAGGACTTCATTGTCACTGAGGACTTTTAGGGGAGCTCTGGTCCTTATTTTGAGTGTGACTTCTCAGCTCCAGTGTAGAACCCTCAACCTACTGGCACATCTCCTTCACCCCACTTGCATAGACTTTCTAGCTTCCACCTATGACCTTTGGGTCTTCCCAGTGTGGATCCATACAACAGACTGGTGTGAGTCCTTTGTGTTGGCTCTAGACCTCCAGTTGGACTCATAGGAGGCATTGTCATGGGCTCTAAGTCTTCATCTGAACTCATTCAGGACATTGCTGTGGAATCCAGACCCTTGGCTGAATATTCTGGGTCTTCAGTGTTGTGAACAGAGTTCCTGCACTTTCTTGTGTTAACTCTGGATGACCATCATAAAATAATATTATAAATTATGTGTCCTCACAACCCCTGACTACAACAACTAGTAAGAAAAAGGCCAAGTGACTTAATAGAAAGTAGACAAAAAATATGAACAGGCAATTCAGAGGCAAGAAACCTAAACAGGTAAATCACATAAGAAAATGATCACACACATTTGTAGTTAGGATTATGAAAATTGAAACATTAATAAGAAACCACTTAGTACTCACCATTATAAAACAGTAAGTGTTGGAAGTTGTGTAGAGAAACAATCACTCTTACCCTTTGCTGAATGGAGGATAAACAGGTGTAACTCATCTGAGGAAAGAAACTTATGACACCTGCTTTGGCTTGTATCTAAATGTCCTCCAAAATCTTCATATGGTTATAGGTAGGGAGTTTCAAAGGTGGGTGGATTAGGGTATATGAATGTGGATTAAAATTGTGATACTTGGATTGTGTGTGTGGATGATGGGAATTCTACCCTGGTGCTAGTCAATAGATTTGTAGGTATGATGGAATATAAAGGGATAGAAAGAAGGCAGGCTGCTCTTGCTGCTGCTTTCTGCAACTTGCCTGCTCTGCCATGGACTGTTTCTCCTCTGTGATGACCCTCTGCTGTGCTGCCATGACCCAAGTGGTTCCTGAGGTTCTTGGGATGAAGGACCGAGAGAGGATGAGAAAAATAAGACAAAAGTGGGGTCAGGTGGAGTCCTTATCCTCCTGATGGGAGGAAAGGAACTGACTCCTCACTGCAGGTGCATTCCTTTAAACCTTTTAGCAACTTAATGTCACATGACACCCTGTTCTAGCAACCCACTGTTCAGATTGTTTGGAGGCAAGTGTTCTCTGGGCTGAAGCAGCTTCTTCACATGGTTTGCCCCAGGTGGTCTTTGTTCTTGGAATGATCATGCTCCAGTCTTTTTTTTTTTAAGGAGAAAAAAAAAGATAGAAAAGGATAGAAATATTACAGAATTTCAAGAAAAGAAGATAAAAAGTAAGAAATCACTAGTTGATAAATTACATATTGTTCTTTTAGAAATAGTTTTTCAAGTTACAAAATTAAAGCACACAAAGTGGACACTCAAGCAGTGAGAGTGCAAACAGATCTGTTCAACAATTCAACAAGACCCTAGAAATATGGTTATCAATCCCGCACACCTAAACATACATGCAGCTATATCTTTTATAGCGCTTCCTATTTCCTCTTTTTTTACAATAGCAATTATACATTTTAAAAATTTTATTTAAAGAGAAGAAAAAAGGCAAAACAGAAAAAAGGGTAGCAACAATACAGAATTCTAAAAGAAAGAAAGAAAAAGAAAGAAAAAAAAAGGAAAATGAGAAAAAAAATTCCACTAAGAAATCACTAGCTTATAAATTACATACTGTCATCTTGGATGTAGTTGTTCAAGTTACAAAGTTAAAGGGTACATAGTAGACATTCAAACAGTCAGACTACAAACAGTTCTGCTCAAAGATCCAACAAAGATTCAGCGATATGGTCATCTGTTTTACACTCAAACATGCATGCAGTTATATCCCTTAGAGCACTTTCTTTTCCTCTCTTTTTTACAATAGCAATTACACATTTGGGTTTTATTACACTTGTAGTTCTTATTTACTTTTTTACACTAGAGACACAATATGATATTTATAAATATGATTCTTATTTATTTCACTAATGAAGATAGTTTCAAGTTGTCTCCATTTACCTATAAAGGCCTCAAGATCATCCTTTTTTATACCTGAGTAATATTCCATTGTATAAAAATGCCACATCTTTTTCATCCACTCTTCAGTTGATGGGCATCTTGGTTGTTTCCAGGATTTAGCTATCACAAATTGTGCAGCTATGAACATGGGTGCACATATATCACTGTGATATGAACTTTTCAGTTCTTCAGGGAAAATACCCAGGAGGGGGATAGCTGAATTGAATGGGGCTTCCAATCCTAGTCTTCTGAGAATTCTCCATATGGATTTCCATAATGGTTGCACCAGTCTACATTCCCACCAACAGTGGAGCAGTTGGTGGAGCAGTCCTTTTCCCCTGCAGCCTTGCCAACATTTGTTATCAGTTGATTTCTTGATGGCAGTTATTTTTCCGGAGTGAAGTAGAATCTCAATGTTGTTTTAATTTGCATTACTCGAATGTCCGGTGAAGGTGAACGTTTCTTCATGTATTTATTTGCCATTTGTATATCTTTCTCTGAGAACTGTGTGTTCATCTTGGATGCCCATTTTTGGAGAGGGTCTTTGAATTTAGGGGGCTTGATGTTTTTCAATTCTTTATATATTCTGGACATAATTCCTTTATCTGAGGGGTTGATGGCTAAAATTCTTTCCCACTCTGTGGGTTTTCTTTTCACTCTGTTGATGATTTCCTTTGAAGTGCATAAACTTTTCAATAATGTGAGATCCCATTTGTTGATTCTTTGAAGTGTTTCCCATGCAGTTTGTGTTTTGTTCATGAATTCTCTGCCTATCCCTATGCCTCCAAGACTTCTACCTAGCTTGTCTTCCAGTAGATTTAGTGTTTTTGTTTTAATATTTAGGTCTTTGATCCATTTAGACTTTAGTTTTGCGCATGGTGATAGGCTTTGATCTAGTTTCAATCTTCAGCATGTAGAGACATGCTCCAGTCTTGCACGTATGGTCAGTTTCCAGCTTCAGTGGTTCCCAACCCTGTGCTACCTTGCCTTGAGCCAGTTGACTATATACTGACACCTTTACAATCTGTGAGCTGAAATAAACCCTTCCTCCCTTAACTTGTAAGTGTTGGGTATTTCCTTTCAGTAACATGAAAAATAACTAAGACAATACCTAATAAAGGTGAATATGAATATACTTTAATTTCTACTCTTAGGAATACCCTGCTCCAGGCATCAGCAACTCTTGGCCAGTGGCCCAAATTGAGCTCAGTGCCTATTTTTGTAGATAAACTCTTACTGGAACTCAGTGGTGCCCATGCTCTTGTATTTATACATTGTCTCTGGTTGTTTTCATGCTACATGATGCCACATTGCAACACCATATGGACCACAAAGCCTAAGAGTCTACTATGTGGTTTTTCATGGAAAAATATTTCTGACCCCTTCCCTGTACTTTGGAGGATCTGTCATACACGTACACACTTAAGTATGTAGAAGACATTCTGGCCATTGTTTTTGATAAAAAAAGTTGGATAAAGTCTCTCTTTCAGTGATAGAATGAAATAAAATGTTTTTCTTTATATAGTAGAATACAGTATAGTAATGAAGATTAAGTAGGTAAGTATTAAATAATGTGTATATCACAAATCTCAGCATATTGAGATTTAAGAAGAAAACAAACAAGTTTTAAAATATACTCATATTTACAATGCCTCCACCTAATCCCCTCTAACTCCATGAAGTAACTGTCTTATACAATAATCATCAATGGATACAACAAATAGGTAAAATTGGATAGGGGATGATTCCTTTCTGAGTCTTAATATAATTTGAATAACCAAATATTGGATAGTTTATGATGTAATGCATTTTGGAATATACTTAATCTAGGACATATTCTTGACAAAGACATGAAACTAAATATAGCCAAACTTCTTGAACTGTCAGTACAATTTTGTTTGTTTGTTTGTTTTGTTTTTGGAGGCAGGGTCTTGCTAAGTTGTTCAGGCTGTCCCCAGACTTAGGATCCTCTTGCCTCAACTTCCTGAGCACCTGAGCATATGGGCATGAGCTACTAGGCCTAGACTAGAGCTGGCTATAAGCAGCAGGAAATACAATTAAGACAATATAGGCAAGTGAATGCATACATTAGGGACATGGGATGTTGTACCAGATTACTTTGTGTTTTCTAAAAACTGTATGGAAAAGTCAAAGGGAAAAATGAGGGGGAAAAAGAGAACTATCACTAGTATATGTGTGTATGTCTACACTCATTTGGATTAAAGGAAAGTTGGGATGGATAACAATCAAATGCTTACACCCCAAATTCAAAGATGTCAACTGTGAGAATATTCTTTCTTTCTTTCTTTCTTTCTTTCTTTCTTTCTTTCTTTCTTTCTTTCTTTCTTTCTGTGCTGGGAATGGAACCCAGAGCTTTGTGCTTTGTAAACTCATCCTGTACTATAGAACTGCATCCCCAGTCCCTGAAGGGAAGTTTTAGGACAATTTGGAAAGTTAAGTTATAGTCTATGTTGATATAAGAGTTACTGATAATTTTGTCAAGTGTGACTATATTTATGTAAAAAATGGTGACATTTTAAAATGTCTACTACATGCATCATGTAACAATGAAATGATGTATGTATTACTTTAAAATACATCAGCCAAAAAAAGCTCATTAAGCAAATATGGGGAACATCTTGATAACTATTAAATCTAGGCAATGGGCTTGTAGGAATTTACTGTACTACTTCCTTTACTTTTATAAGATTTGAACACTTTTCACAATCAAAAAGAGTCTACACAGAATTTACTGATCATTGGCCATTTTCTCATTCTTTATATGATTACTTTTCTGGTCTAAGCCACTGTATTGTTTCTATATCAATAGTCTTTTAACTCATTGCTTTCTTTGCTTCTATTCTTACCTTTATATACTGTAATCTGATCTCAACCCAGAATCCAGAGTGATTCTTCTAAAATGACATCTGCTCTGCAAAATCCATCAGTGGCTCTTGTCTCAGAATAATCACCAAAGTCCTTACACAGCACCACTCTTCACCCTCTGGCCACCAATGCTGTCCCCCAGGAGTTCTCTGCTCCCATCTCACAGTCCTCTCTTCCTGAGTTATTCTGTGTAAGCATCACAGGTATCCTTGTTAACCCAGGGGATATGCAACATGCTCTCTTCGGGCATGTGCTCTGTCTGCTTGCTTTTCTGAATCAGCTCTTGCTAGTTCTCTGTGTGGCTTCTTCTCTTACCTCCCTAGATCTGTACTCGAATGTCATTTTCTCAGTGAGGCCAACACATTGTCCTATCCAAACCTGTATTCTGTCCTGTATCCCAGGAACATCTCTTCCCCTTTCCCAACTTCAGTTTCCTTGGCAACACTTCCCTTCATTTGACACACTACTAAATATTTTACATATTTATTCTTTCATTGGTTGTTTTTGCCCTCAAGAGTAAGAAGAGATTTTTGTGTATTTGTTTCTGGCTTTAATCTTGGTGTTTAAAAGAGTGGCACCTGTGAATGAGGTGTTCAGTAATTTACAAAGTCTTACTTATTTCTCACTATTGCTGGAAAACTGCATTGCATAGTTCAGGGGAAAGGATCTTTTTGTAACATCACTGGAGTTTCAGATCTGCTATTTACTAGCTGGAAACCTGACCTTTAACAAATCATCTGTCCTCTCTTTATCTCAATTTGTTCATCTCTGAAGTGAAGAGAACACTTATCCTTTGCATATAATTGCTAGTAGAATAAAAATGAAAATTACTCTTCAGATGCAAAATGTTTGACTAGCAGTTAATAGTGATATTTATTTGTTAAGCGCACAATACACTCTAGGCACTGTGTTGACAAGTTAACACATAGGGTACATGTATAAAGTTTCATTTAATTGTTACAATAACCTTATGGGTTATGTTTATTTTTAAAAATTAGTTTACAGGTGAGGAAATTGAGACTTGGGGTGATGTTAGGGCAAAGTGCTTGTCCAAGGACTCTAACACAGTAAGTGACAAAACAGATATTTCACTTCAGCACATATTAACTTTAAATATCTTGATTTATGTGTTGTAAATGGGATTATTAAAGCTAGATTTTCCTAGCTCCGAAAACCCTATATTTCTTCTCTAGGTAGCCTGCTTATGTTTAACTACTTTAAAAAAAATTCAAGATTTTTAGACAGGGTTAAAGTGAAATAGCCTTTTTCCTCTATGCCTCAATGCAAGCTCTCCAGTGTGAAAATTTGAAGAAAAGAAGAAGTCAAACAGGAAATGGTGACCAATCTTTTGAATTATGCCATTTAAACTATATTTAAACATAACTTAATGCAAGGACAGCAGGAAATTCAAGGCCAGAACTGCTTCTCTAAAAAGAAACAGTCTCTTCAAAAATGTTATGATGGTCTTCATTTTGTAAGAAGCAGAGTTCAGTTTTAAGTGTGCAAGTAGACTTTGAAGTTTGAAAAATATCAATGTGTTAGTTTTTACTATAGCTGAAGATTATCATTTATAGAAATAGGGTTTTCACCCTATCTTCTTAAATTAAAAAGGAAAAGTGTTCAATTCAGTGATTATTGTGCTAATTAATGAAATTCGATGTATGAACTTTATATATTATGTTTCATGTGTTTATGTATTAACCTATCAGCACAGTGCCTGGAGCTTACTATATGTGTTATTAACCATGAGTAGTAATTTTTCATATTTGAGTAGGAATTTTCATTTTGAGTCTAACAGCAATCACGTATAGTACAAAGGATGAATGTTCTTACTTTACCTTTACCCCATAATATGTCTACGAGTTAGGTTATTGTAAGTGATCAGAAATTTAAAACAGAGGCTGCCATATCCAGGGAGGCCTCATGGTTGGAATATATGTGTGCACTCAAAGAAAGTAAGCAAATTAAAGCATCCTTCCATAAAGAACAACCCTTCTGCTTCCTGGCAGGTAGGTGGAATGATAGTGTTAAGAGAAAGACCATGTGTAGAAACTATTTAGACACAAGAAGGAATGTACTAGAAGCAGCTAAGTCTACGACTCACAAACCAGAGCCATGATTTAAATGCAACTAGTAGTTCGTGCTTATCAGAGACTTTTCACACCTTTTTCTCATTTAAACATACCTGATTCCTCCTCGAGTTAGGTCAGATCCCAAGGAATTTGGGTCTAGGGGAAGTAGAATGATTTATCTAGGGCAGTGGTGATGAACCTTTTGAAGTTTTCAATGGTTCAAATAGCCTGCTGTGGCACACATGCCACAGGTTTGCTCCTACCAGTCTAGGGAGGGAAATCTGTTGAAGTACTTGGTGTGGCTCATCCTTGTTACCATTGATCAATTTACTCAAAGGAAATAAACCTTGACCCAACAAGGCCATTCTAAGACTCTTATCTGAATTAATACTCACATATCTCCACCACTGCTCATTGTAGCAAAATATTCTGATTAGCTTCACAGTTTATCAGCAGGATAAAGGCTAAATGATTTATAGTACATCCACTGAGGAACACTGTGCATAGGTACTGATATGAAAAGATCTCTAATGTATTTTACAGTGAGAAAAAATTGCAAAACAATAAATAAACTGTGGTCTCATATGTGTAAAAGATAAAAAAAGAAACTAACCCTACATATGTGAGGAAATACAAATATATAGAAAGAGACTGGAAGAATTCACTTTAAAGTGTAAATAGTGACCACTATCAGAGAAAGAAGAAATAGAAATTTAGAGGTCCTTTATATTATATTACCAGACTTAATTATGTATTAGCTGAATTGTTTTCAAAGATATATCCATGTACTACTCACATAATAAAAGCAAAGAACAAAATCTGAAATCCACACTCACCCAAAGCAACATCAACACCACCCCCAAAAAACATTGTGTTAGAATAAAGTTTCCATAGGTTTCTGTTTAACTTAAACCTCTGGGTCACATCTAACCCCATTCAGTTTGAAACAAATTTTCTTGGGTGGAGAATCCAGCCAGACATCCATGTGTCCATTCCTTCTAAATATCTCCTACATATGTAGATAAATATAGCAAATATGGTCCAAAAGTTTACCTGGGGGCTTTGTGTTCTCAAAGAGCACATGATGGGATGGAGGGAGTAGAGAGGGAGGGGAGAGGAAAGGTATTAAAAAAGAATTTAGATGTGTTGCATACATGTGCCAGCTCCTCACAAGGAGTCTAATCATTATGTACTGAAAACATGTACTAATGAACATTAAAATTAAAAGCATATGATTGGGAAGGTGAAATACATAATATGAATTAAATAAGACCAAACCCTATGGAGTCTCAGTACTGAATCTTCACCAGCCTTTGTTTTCTACCCGGTAAACCATATATTTTGGACTAGATGGTTTCTGGGGGGGGGGGCCCTTAGTTTGCATATTTTTGAATTCTGTGATTTTGTTTTAGGTTGTTCAAGATTAAAAAAAAAAAGTTCCAAGGAACCATAGCTACTACTATCAGACTATATGCCACAGGGAAAAGGAGACATTAGAATTCAGTCAGGATAGAATTCAGCATAACTTTAGGTCACTTAGAGAATATTTCTGTAAATACAGATGACACCTATATTCTCTTTGAGTAAAAGATTAGGGACTGTGGCTGAATAATGACATTTTTCTAGAATCCTTGGGTTAGGGTGGTGAGTAGCAACTGGTAAAAAAAGGAAGTAGAAAACTAGTCCATAGACTCTGGAAAACTTATAAGCAATCAGAGCAAATGGTTCCTCTTCTTACAAAAGGCCTCTCAATCCTTAGCAAGGTCAAACACTCGAGATGCTCAGACTAGTTGCCAAGTAAATGTGAAGGAGGCTTTTTGCCCACTTAGCTGGGCTTTTAGCCTTTGGTAAAGTGCTCCCAGGCTTGTGGAGAAGACGGGGCAACAGGGAGGGAGCTGTGTTGGGGAGTAGTCAGAAGCCAGGGTGAGGAGTAAACAGGTTTTCAACAAGACTCCATTGTTCCAGAACCGCTCTGAGCAAACCCTGCTTTTCACTTACAAATCATTGCAGCAGGGAGCTGCAGGAAATAAGTAGGAACAACAAATTTTAACAATGAACTGACCTTGTCTGCTGCCTGCCAGTTGCCCTTCTGCCACGATGTGTGCATGTGTTAATGGGAAATGAATGAAGGCGCTGGCATATGCTACACTAGTGCTTTATCATTGAACTGCATCCCCAGCCTTTAAAAAACTTACATTTTGAGACCATGTCTCACTAAGTTGCCCAGACTGGTCTTGAACTTGAGATCCTTCTTTCTCAGCCTCCTGTGTACCAGCGCACCTTGCTATATGCTGTGATGTTTTAATTTACAAGAGATATGTTTAAAAAATTAAGATAATACACTTCTGCATTATAAATCAGCACAAACAAGATGAAATGTCTTTCACAGAGAGACAAAAGAGCAAAGGAAGTAGCTTTAAAATGAGGCAAGGCATGTAATTTAATCTTTCTGAGTCTCTGTCTTACCTGTGAAATGGAGATGTCATGAGATATAAGTGGGTTATCCTGAGTATTAAAAAGTATGGTTCACTTCAATTGCTTAGCATGACCTAGAACACTGTAAAGAAATGGTGAGCAGATACAACTATTGTTTTTATTTTAATTTTTAATTTTTAATTTTTTTTTTAGCGCAATGCTAGGGATCAAACTCAGGGCCTCATACATGCTGGGCATCAGTTTATTTTTATCTTAAGGTCTACTTTGGTGTAGAAATACAAGATAACTTTGCTTTAACAATTGTAGAGAACAATTCTTATTTCTTTTACTCTGTGACTTGGGGAATCTGTAAATATAGCTGGAAAATCCTGCCTAGCTGACTCATTTGAGTGCACCGATTTTTCAGGATGAAGTTTCATTTCCTTTAGGACTCCTTAACACAAAGTAGGTATTCGAACCCCTTTTTCTTTCAGACTCCTTGCTACAATTGCAAGTAGTATCATTGATACACTTGAAAAGGTATCATTTTCAAAAAGTTAAAAATAAGATTTTCACCCAAATGCATACTAAGTACCTCCCAAAGATTTGCCTAACTCCACACATATGATTTGGTGAACTCAGCGCTCTTGTGTGTGCTGTGTTGAAGAAAGTAACTAGGTGGGGATTCTACAGGAATTAACACTGTAATCTTTGTGGGAGTCTTTTGTACTAGGCAGAAATCATTGGTGTCTCTATTAAGCAAAGCCTACAATAAACATACAACTTCTCAGAAGCTCTGCCCTAATCATTGGAAAATGATTAAACGAGGATACGTTCTGTTAGATAATGAAATAATCTCTTGGATGGGGCAAGGGTTGTTAGATAAAACTTCTGTATGACTTTGAAAAGACATGCAGTCATGTTTATGCTTCATTTCTAAACTGTGGACCACTTTCCTTTAAAAAAAAAAAAAAGACTGCTACGGTAGAGTGTAAGTGCCGTGGTGCTGGGTCTTGTGGTTTTGTGGGATCAGGACTGGCAGAGAACTGGGGGCTGTGGTGCCTTGGGTGGCAGTGCCCTCTGAGGTGTGCGTGGCCCCTGACTGGAACGAGTCTTCAGTACAGTTTGTCTTTTCAGTTCACGTGTGTGTTCTAGATTTTATTTTCAATATTTGGATTTTACTTCAAAAGTGAGATGGAGGTATCATTTAATTTTTGTTTTTTTGTGCTTTTAGGTTTTATGATCAAATCTACCTTTAGCACATAAAATAAATTAAATTACATGCCATTCTCTTTATTTTGGAATAGTTTGGTAATGACAAAGGAGGAAATTGAGTTTTCAGAAATTTAAGAAAACATTGTAGTGACTATTAGTATAATCATTTGTTTTTAGGGACATAAAATTTTTTATAACTGGTTCTATTCCTTCTGTAATTATTTCAATGATCTATTCACATTTTGTATTTTGTATCAACTCAATTTATTTCATACTTCAGTAGCTATTCATAGTACTATAATAATAATATTAATATATACACTTTGAAGTAGCATCTCTACTTTAAAATAATAGTTTCCATATGTTGTCAGTATCTTTTTTCCTTATCCCATGTATTGTTATTTTTAATAAGTTTGCTGATTCTCCATTTTTTTTTGTTAATTGGGACACATCATCAGCTCTGTTAATTTTAAAGAGTCAACTATTAATTCATTAACTCAATTTTAAATCTTTTCACCTGTTCATTTATATTTTTGGCTTTTTATTTTGGTCTCTTAGTAAAGTCTTTGCTTTTTGTTTTTCTTTTTCTTTCTTATTAATTTAGAAAAATAAGTGTTTTTCTAAGCAGTGCTTTGACAATACTCCATCAATTTTAATATACAGATATTTTTGAAAATATTCAAATTTTGTGTAGGAATTGTTTTTCTTGAAATAGGAAGCATTTAAACAGTTAAATTTTTTATATGGCATTTTATGCATTTAAGCATTCTGGTTTATTAAGATATGATGTATATGGAGAAAATGTATGCCTTTAACCATAACGAGCTCTGGCAAATGTATGTGACTGTGTTTACCACAACCTGGATGCAGAAGCTCTCTCTCTCTGTGTGAAGTTCTCTGGGCCCTTTTTCAATCAGTTCTCTGATCCTACTCCTTGTTCCTGGCAACTACTGATCTGTGTCATTTTGTCATTTATGAAATATCATATAAATGCAGCCATACAACGTGTAGTCATTTATGTTTGGCTTCTTTTGCTCAGAATAATATTTTTTAGATTTATCCAAAGGTTGCAGGTATCTACAGGCTATTTTTTTTAATTGCTAAGTAACATTCTACTGTGAATGTGCCACAGTTTGCTTATCTGTTCACCAGTCAGTGAAAATCAGAGTTGGTTTCCATTTTTGGCTATTATAAATAAAGCATAGATAAATTCTGACGGTACTTATATTGCTTGCTAATATTATGGGATATTAGACATTCTGGCTTCTTTTTTATCTTTATAAGATGATATTTTATGAGATACTCCCCTACCTCTTCTTTATATACACAGTCTTACTGTGTTACAAAGGCTAAGCCTGTGATTCTCCTTCCTCCCAAGCCCTCACTATGTAGTTCAGATAGATTGGTCTTGAACTCATGGCTATCCTCCTGCTTCAGCCTCCTGCGTGCTAAAATTACTTACATGTACCACCATGTCCTGCTTATTTTCTTAGAAATAAAGTGTATACTGTTCTAACTTTAGCATATATTACCACTCTGGTTAAAGTTACTGGTCAGTTCTGCAATTTTTTTTATCTATTTATTTAAAAAAGTTTATTAAATCCTATTAATTTGATAAAATGTTGGGTTTCAATGTGGTGTTTTTCTTACATGCATATAACACATTATGATTCTATTCATTCATCCATTTCCTTCCTTTATCCTCCCTGCTACCCTGCCCTATCCCCTTCCTCTTCTTTGATAAAAGTCTCCCTTCTTTTTTGAAAGGATGACAAAGGAGACTTTGAAAAAGATAAAAAAAAAAATTGCTCTGAGGACTTATCACCACTCTTAACACAGTTCTGGAAACATTAGCCAGAATAACTAGACAGAAGAAAGAAATAAAAGGAATAAAGATAGAAAAGGAAGAAGTTATCATTAGACTGTTTTTCCCTATTCCTAATATCTATTGTACATTTTAGATCTTATTTACATTCAGTTTCTTGCACTAGTGAGACAATATGATGCCTGCACATGTGAAAAACTGTGATGGGATGAAGGGGACAGGAAGGAAGAGAAAAGGGAAAAATATACATAAGATAGTAAAGATAGTTATATAGCTAGAATCTCTTAGTTCATTGAAAAAAATTAGTGCTAATATGTTTGGACAATATTTCATGCCTGCATCTTGTACTCTGAGCAACTATTATGACTATAACAATAAAAAATATATGAATTATTGTTACTCTCCTACTAACCTATTTTGAAAGTGTTTTAGTGTGTTTTTTTCTCTTTATGATAAAAAAGAATCAAGTTTGCCAAAACATTATTTTTATTTGCAGATAACGTGATACTCTACATAGAAAACCCCCAAACCCCACCATAAGACTTCTAGATTTAATAAACAAATTCAGTAGCATAGCTGGATATGTCAACACTAAAACATCAATAGCTTCCTGTATACAAATAACAAACTCACTGAGAAGGAAGTTAGGCAAATTACACCCTTCACAATAGCATCCAAGAAAATGAAATAGGAAGCAATCTAACGAAGGAAGTAAAAGATCTTTATGTTGAAAACTATAGTACTTTGAAAAAGGGGTCAAAGAGGATATCAGAAAATGGAACGATATCCCATACATTTGTGTAGGAATAACCAATATAGTGAAAATGGCCAAACTTCCAAATGTGTTGTACAAACTTAATGCAATTCTGTTCAAAGTGCCAATGGCACACTTCACAGATTGAGAAAGCAATCCTAAAATTTATTTGGAACCCAAAGAGACGTAGAATAGCAAAAATGACTCTGGGTAACCAAGGCAAGGCAGTTGGCATCACAATCTCTGACTTGAAATTATTCTACAAACCTACAGTTACAAAAACACCGTTGCACTGGAAAAACAGACCTGAGCATCAGTGGAACAGGTTAGAGGATGCAGAAACCACTCCAAATATCCTCAGCCACTTTTTCATTGACACTTTATCATTCCACTTTCACTGGAAGAAAAATAGCCCGTTTAATAAATGGTGCTGGAAAAACTGGCTTTCTGTGTGCTGAAGACTGAATCTAGACCTGTGTCTCTCACCATGGAATAAACTAAATCAAAATGGATCCAAGATCTCAATATTAAAACAGAAATACTTAAATCTGCTGGAAAAGAAAATAGGTAGAACTCTTGAAGATATAAGTGTAGGCAGACTTTATGGACAAAACCCCAATCGCATAGGAAATAACATAATCAACAACTGGGGTCTCATCTGATTAGAAAGTCCAAGGCCAGGTGTGGTGGTGCAAGCCTGTAATCCCAGCACTCAGGAGGCTGAGGCAGGAGGGTCACTGTGTGTTCAAGATCAACCTGGGCTACAAAGCAAGTTTAAAAGAAAAAAAAAGTTTGTAAGATCAACTTAAAAAAATACAAAAGAACCTAAATCATCTGTAGTATGCTATCAGATCATGGCATCCAGAAAGTGTAAATCAACTGTGAAAGAAACTCAGAAAATTTATGAAGACCTTGACATTAAATAACACACAAACATTCAAGAGGTCATGAAAGAAATCAAGAAAGAAACAATTCCTAGAATCAAATGATAATTCCACTAAAATATACAAGATGTGATGGAACACAATAACAGAAGTCTTGAACAGAAATTTATTATTGTGATTCCCCACATTAGAAAAAAGAATAGACTAAAATAAATAAACTAATGATGTGCTTCTTGAAACTAGAACAAGACATTCCAAAACAAAACCTAAAATCATAAAAATCAGAGCAAAAATTAATGATATTAAAACTAAAGAAAAAATCAGTGAATCAAAGAGATGTTTCTTTGTAAGAACAAACCAAATAGATAAATCCTTACCAAACTTACTGAAGCAGGAAAGGAAAGATCTACACCAGTTTAATTGGAAAAAAGCCAGAATCACAATGGCCACTGCCAAACCTCAGAAGAGCATTGGTAACTACTGTGAAAAATTATACTCTAATAGATTAGAAAATTATAAAGAAATGGACAGATTCCTAGATATGTGAATTACCAAGTGGACAAAAAGTCATAAAACTTTGACATATACAATAACAGATAAAGAAAGTGATAATAAAAAATCTGTCAAAGAAGAAAAGTGCAGGACTTGATGGATTCATCACCCATAAAATATAAGACCTTCAGGGACGGTACAATGCCAATGTTCCTCAAACTCTCTCATTAAACTGAAAGGGGCAGACCAAATTCATTCATAGAGGCTAGCATTATTTGTATTCAAAAACCAAAAAATAGCGAACTGAAAAAGTTAACTATAGGTCAGTCTCTTTAATGAAGACAGACACAAAAATCTGCAACAAGACTCAGCAAATATGGTGCAACAAATCATCAAATCATACTTTATGACCAAGTAGGTATCATCCCATGGATCAAGGATAGTTCAACATACATAAATCAATAAATGTAACACAGAAGATAAACAGATACAAGAACAAAAATAGCATGATCATATAAATAGATGCAGAAAACATTTTTGACCAAATCCAGCATCATTTCCTGATAAAAACCTTAAACAAAAAGATATAGAAGAATTTTGTCTTAATCCCATGAAAGCTTCTTATGACAAACCTACTGCCAAGGTCATATTAAATGATCATATTAGAACTAGAAGCAAGACAAAGATGTTCACTATCATTACTCTTTTTAAATATAGTATTCCAAAATATTGGCCAGATCAATCAAAATAAAGAACTAAAAGAGATATGTATAGGAAATGAAGAATTCGAATTATCATTTTCAGATGATATGATACTCTACAGAGAAAACTCAAAAAATTCCATAAAAAGACTCCTAGAATTGATAAGCAAATTCAGTAGCATATCAGGAAATAAAGTCAAAACACAAAAACTCAATAGCATTCCAGTACACTAATAATGAACTCATTGGGAAAGAAGTTAGGAAAAAAGTACCATTCATAATACATGAAGAAAAATTAAATACTTAGGAGTGAAAGTCCTCTACAATGAAAACTTTAGTACTCTGAGGGAGAAAATCAACAAGGACATTAGAAAATGCCAAAATGTCCTCTGTTCTCATGTAGGAAGAATTAACATTGTCAAAATAGCCATAATTCCCAAACTTATATACAGATTTAATACAACCCCAATCAAAATACCAAAGCATCCTCATAGAACTAGCAAAAACTATCCTAACATTCATATGGAAATTTGTATTTTAAAAAAAGTTTCCTGCTGTTACAAAACATGAAGCAATGGGTAGCTAGTATGTGGTTCTTTGTGCAGGAAGAGCAGGTACTTACCAGTGGAAATGCAATGAAATGGTGCATCTACCTACATCATCACCGGAACGCTCTTCAGGAAGGCGGAGTACTGGCATAGCCACCGACAGTATGTGAGAAGACATGTTTTCCATGTACTTCTTAAATATTTGTTTTGGTTCTTTGTGATTTTACTAGCCTCATGGATAAAATATGATGTCATTGTTTTATGTTCCTTAAATATTATTAGTGTGATCATGCCACATTTTTAATTGTTATGCATTTTTTCAATTTTCTGTTATAAATGTTTATCACTGCAGAATTTTATTATAATTTTTATTTATATTTGTTAGAACTTTCACCAAAAATATTTTCACTAGTTTAGAGGATACTGATCTTCTTAAATTTATGTTAACACATCATTCTGAAAATCATATTTGTATAGAAATATTTATCAAATGTAATATGTTTAGTCTATAAACAGTTAAGCAAAATTATAGGATATTTTGATACTTTAAGTAAGTGAGAACAGGACAGAATAAAATATTTAATAATGTGAATTAACAAACATGAAAATAGTCAATTTTAGAAGAAGTCAAAAATGGGGAAATAAATAAAATTGTATTGCTTTAAAAACCTATTAATTTAAAATAACTTGTTTATTTTAATTCATCAAATTTTTTATTACTATAAGTCTGCAATATAAAATAGAGATGTTCCTTTTGGAGAACATGTATGTGATGTGATACATTTTAACAACTGAACATACCCACATAATCATCGCCAAGATGAAGAAACAAAATGTTGTTATCACCTGGCTTGTGCACATTGCTAGCCAGTATTTCCTGAAGAATCTCTTTTTCACATTTTATCTAAAAATCATGCCAGATGTACTGTATAGTGTCTGGCTTCTTTTTGAACTATTCTATTTTTGCCATCAGCAATGGATATACGTGTTGTGTCCAGTTTTTGAATATTGTAACTGTGGCTCCTGGGAACACCAATGTGTAGATTTTGGGGTGAAGTTAATTTTTAACTTCTCATAGGTTCTTAGGAGTGAGATTACTAGGTAATGTGTTAAGTCTATGTTTATGAGTGTCCAACTGTCTTCCAAAGTGTCTTTACCATTTTACATTCCATCATTACCATAGGGGAGTTCAAATTGCTTTACCTCTGCTCAATATTTGGTATTGTCAGTATTTTTAAAATTTATGCACTATATTTTTTGTTGTTTTTAATTAAGCTTATTGGTACATTTTAGATATACATAACGATCACATTCATCTTAAGGGATTTGTATCTGTACATGATATATCTTAATTCTTCTTTTTTCCCAGTTCCTTTACCCTCCCTTCCACCCTCACTCCCCTCCTTATTTGTAAAAGCTTTGTTTCCATTTTCTTTATTTTCTCATTTTTTCCCTTTCCCTTCATTCCTTCCCCCTCACCCTCTAATTTCCCTTTCTCATTTGAGCATTTTTTTCCTATTTACAATATCCATTATAAATTTTGGTCTTTATTTACATTTTTGGTTTTTCATACCAAAGAAACAATGTGATATTTACATGTGTGTTTGATTTATTTCATGTAAGAGTATGGTCTCAAAGTGTATCCATTTGCCTAAAAATGCCTCATGTTTGTCCTTCTTTTTGGCAGAGTACTCCACTGTATAAAAAAGTCATCTTTATCTATACATCAGTTGATAGGAATTTGGGCTGTTTCCAAGATTTAGGCAATTAAAAACTGCTGCTATAAACATGGATGCACATATATCACTGTGGTATGATGTTTTTAATTCTTCTGGGAAGATACCAGTAAAGGAAATAGCTGGATCAAATGGAACCTCCTGGTTTAGTTTTTTGAGGAATCTCCATACTGATTTCCACCAGTCTATGCTCCTGCCAACAGTGGAGAAAAGTTCCTTTTCCCCCATATCCCCAGCAGCATTTGTTATTGGTTGATTTCATGATACTTACCATACTTTCTGGAATGAGATGGAATCTTACTGTTGTTTTCATTTTTGTCTCTTGAATGACCAGTGATATTGAACATTTCCTCATATATTTATTTGCAAAACATATATATTTCTATGTCTTCATTTGAGAGGTGTCTATTCATTTTAGATGTTTATTTTAGGACTGGGTCTTTAAATTTGGGGGGGTCTGATTTTTTACATTTTCTATATACCCTAGATATTAGTTCTTTGAGGAACAGCTGGCAAAAAAATTTTTTCTACTCCATGGGTTGTTTCTTCATTCTGTTATTGCTTTGTTTTGCTGTGTGAAGACTTTTTAATAATATAGGATTTCAGTATTGATTCTTTGTAATATTTCTCTTGTGATCAGTGTTTTGTTCATAGTCTTTACTGACATCTTCAAGAGTTCTATCTATTCTTTCTTCCAGCATATTTAGTCTGCTTTTATATTTAAATCTTTGATCACATTTTGATTTTAGTTTAGTGATGGTGAAAGATAAGAGTCTGGTTTTAGTTTTCAGCACTTGAAAAGTTTTTTCCAGCACCAATTATTAAAGAGGCTCTCTTTTTTTCAAGGAAGATGTTTGACCCTTTGGTCAAAATAAGGTGACTGAGTGCGTTTAGAGTTGTTTTTCCATCCTCTAACCTGTTTCATTGATCCTCTGGTCTTTTTTTGCCAGTACCATGGTGCTTTTTTTTTTTTATTTTAAAGAGGATAAAACAGAATAAAACCAATCAAAACTAACCAGTGTAAGAGACACAGGACTTCAAAACATTACAAAATCAACAATAATTACCAGAATGCCTTTTGATGTGTTCTAAATAGCTGTAGATAACTTTGGACATAGTAAAAATCAAACAGAATAGAACAGAATAGAAACAATAAGAACAAAACAACAAATGCAATAAAGGACTTCAAAACAAGCCAATAGTAAATCCAAAACTGCTCCCATAATATATCTTGTTATCTCTGAAATAGCTGCTCCTGCCATCAAATTTGACATAATCAAAAAACAAAAGAACAGAAAAAACAAAGGAAAATAAAACCCAACCCAACAAAACAATGGAAATGATATAGGACTTCCAAAACAAGACCAAAGGAAGCCAACAATGGCTGCAACCCTGAGAAAGAGATTCCCTCCCCTAGATACCTCACTGAATACCTCTATCCTCTGAAACTATGATCAGACCGTTGGCCCAAAACCTGCAATGTTAATGAAGCACTACAGCACCATAGGCATACAATTGCATTTCACCTCCATAGCTGTCATCACAGCCTATGTTTCTCTGGATAAGCCAGTTGCTTATAGTGGGAGTGGGGGTGGGTGGGTGGATGGTGGGGAGGGGGTTGGTACTTCTTGTTTGCCAGGCCGCGTGGCCAGAAGGGGCTGAGGTCTGCCTGTTCCAGTCTTTTGGAGGCCCGCGCAGGGCACTGGTTCCCAGATTGGGCTTGCTTCCTGGTGTGGCCTTCTTCTCTCTGCCCCTCATCTGCAAATGGTATTGACTTACAGGGAAAGGCTGGGGTCTGGCTGTTCTGATCTGGCAGTAGCCTGTGCATCCCATGGTGCTTTTATCACAGTAGTTTTGTAGTATAATTTCAAATCAGAGATTGTGATGCCAGCTGCCTTGCTTTGGTTACCCAAGGTCATTTTTGCTATTCTAGGTCTCTTTGGGTTCCAAATAAATTTTAGGATTGCTTTCTCTAATTCTGTGAAGTGTGCCATTGGTACTTTGAACAGAATTGCATTAAGTTTGTACAACACTTTTGGAAGTTTGGCCATTTTCACTATATTGGTTCTTCCTACACAAATGTATGGGATATCTTTCCATTTTCTGATATCCTCTTTGACCCCTTTTTCAAAGTACTATAGTTTTCAATGTAAAGATCTTTTACTTCCTTCGTTAGATTGCTTCCTATTTCATTTTCTTGGATGCTATTGTGAAGGGTGTGATTTGCCTAACTTCCTTCTCAGTGAGTTTGTTATTTGTATACAGGAAGCTATTGATGTTTTAGTGTTGACATATCCAGCTATGCTACTGAATTTGTTTATTAAATCTAGAAGTCTTATGGTGGAGTTTTGGAGTTTTCTATGTAGAGTATCATGTCATCTGCAAATAATGATAATTTAACTTTTTCCTTTCCTATCATTATTCCTTTTATTTTTTCCCTTTAATTCTTTCTTTTGTGTATTGCTCTGGCTAATATTTTGAGAACTGTATTGAATAAGAGTGGTAATAGTAGACATCCTTGTCTTGTTCCTGACTGTAGAGTGAAAGCTTTCAGTTTTTGATCATTTAGTATGATGTTGGCTGTTGATTTGTCATAGGTGATTTTTATCAGACAGATAAAGACCTTCTATTCCAATTTTCTGTAGTTTTTTTTTATCACGAATGGGTGTTGGACTTTTTCAGATGCTTTTTCTGTATCTACCAAGATGACCATATGAGTTTTGTACTTGGCTTTGTTGATATTGTGTATTATATTTATTGATCTGCATATGTCAAACCATCCTTGCATTCCTGAAATGAATCCTACTTGGTTATTCCTGATGATTTGCTACATTCTGTTTGCTAGTACCTTACTGATGACTTTTATGTTTATGTTCATTAGCAAGAATGGCTTACAGTTCTCTCTCTCTCTCTTTTTTTTTTGGTTTGGATCCTTCCTGGTTTTGATATCAGGGTAACCCTTCCTTCCAAGAATGACTTTGGTAGTATTGTTTTCATTTCAATTTTGTTAAGGAGTTTGAGGAGTAGTGGGCTTATATCATCTCTAGTTTATTGTAGAATTCAGCAGTGAATCCATCATGGCCTGGGATTCTTGTTGTTGGTAGCTTTTTAATTGTGTCTCTAATTTCATGACTGATACTGGTTTATGAAGATTTTTTTATATGTATATTTTTTCTTTTTGAAGTAGGGTTTCACTGTGCAGTTCAGGCTGGCCTTGAACTCACTTTGTAGCCCAGGTTGGCCTCAAACTTTCAGCAATCTTCCTATCTCTGTCTCCCAAATGCTGGGATTACAGACATGTGCCATTATCATGTCTTGCTAGAATTTTTATATTGTCTTGATTCAGCTTTGGTAATTCATGTGTATCTAGGAATCTGTCCATTTCTTCTATGTTCCATCTCATTAGAATACAGGTTCTTGAAGTAGTTTTGATGGTTTTGTAGATTTCTACCAGGTCCATTTCTTCTTTTTTTATTTTAAAGAGAATAAAATCAAGCAAAATAAAATAGAACAAAGCCAATCAAGACAAAACAGTGTAAGTGACACAGAGTTTCAAAACACAATGATAGGAAATCAACAATGGCTACCATACTGCCTCTTGCTGTCTTCAAAACAGCTGCCTATACCATCAGATAGAAAAATCAAACAAAAAAGAACAAAATAGAACCAATAGAAACAAAATGTTGAGTGCAACACAGGACTTTAAAACAAGATTATAGTAAATCAAAATTAGTTACCATAATATATCTTGTTATTTTTGAAATAGCTGCCCATGCCATCAGATATAAAATCAAACAAGACAAAACAGGATAAAACCAAATCAAACAAAACATTAAAAATGATACAGGATTTTAAAACAAGATAATAGAAAATCAACCAAGGCTACCCACCTTCAGAAGGAGATCCCCCATAGATGATCTTCTATGTATTGTTATCCCCTTAATAAATAATCAGATTACTGGCTTCAGGCCTGCAAAATCAATGAAAACTAAACACTTCAAGCATTAAGTTGTATTTTACTTCAATAGCTACCATCTCAGCCTGTGTTTCTCTGGATAAGCTAGTTGCTCAAGGTAGAGGGGTGGATCTTGGCTCTTCTTGTCTCCCAGCCCTGTGCTCCAGGAGGTGACTGGTTGTCCTCCCTGCAACCTGTGCATGGTGCTGATTTACAGGAAGCTATTGGCTTCTTGTTTTCTTCTCTGAGGACCATGAATGTGCAGACTAACAGGAAGGGGCTGGCATCTGGTTGTCTTTTCCATGGCTCGTGCATGGCACTGACTCACAAGAAGCTGCTGGCTTTTTGTTCTCCTCTCTGCAAATCACAAATAGCTCAGACTAACGGGAAAGGCCTGGCGTCTTGTTGTCCTTCCCACAGCCCACACATGGCTCTGACTCTCTAATTTTTTCTTTAACTTCATCTGTGACTCATTGGTTATTCAGGAGGGTCATATTTAATTTCTATGTGTTTATGAAGTTTTCATGGTTTCTTTCGCCATTCATTTACAATTCATTGCACATGGTTTGATAATATGCATGGAATAATTTCAATTCTTTTCCATTTACTTAAGCATGTTTTATGAGCTAATACGTGATCTGCTTTTGAGAATGTCCTGTAAGTAGCTGACAAGTATGCATATCTGATGTTATAGGATAGACACTGTAGACATCTACTAAGTTCATCTGTTCATAGGTTTGGTTCAGTTCAGATATTTCTTTGCTGATTTTTGTCTAGTTGATATATTTGTGACAGTGGTATGCTAAGTTCCACCATTACAATTTTTTTAGTGCTTATATGATTGTTTATGTCCATTAATATTTTTTTTATAGTTGGGTGTGCCAGTGTGTGGTACATTTATATTTGATTGTTATCTCTTCTTCTTGGAGTTTTTCCTTAACAAGTATATAGGGACTTTGTCTCTTTTGATCAGCCTTGGCTTGAAGTTTACTTTGTCTGCAAAGAGAAGAGCTACTCCTGCTTTTTTTCAGGTTCTTATCACATAAAGTGTTGTTTTCTATCCTTTGTCTTTCATAATATGATTTTTTTTGAGTTAAATGTGTTTTTATATGAAGCATATCATTGGATCTTGATGCTTGATTACTTCTGCCAGTCTGTTTCTTTTGATTGGTGAATTGAGAGTATTTACATTGTGGGTTATAACTGATATGCATTGGCTTATCCTTGTCATATTATTTTCCTATTGTTGGCTCCCTTTCTTTCTCCTCTGTTTAATTGCTTACCTTGCCTGATGGCTTGTTGCAATTGGTGTCCTTGGAATTGTGGTCTTTATTATCTCTTTCTAAAATATACTTATTAATATTTTGTATAGATGGTTTGTTGGTCATGAATTTCTTCAGTTATTCTTTGTCATAGAAGTAATCTTTTTTCTCCATTGAATTAGAAGTATAGATTTTCAGGGTGCCTCAGTCTGGGTTGAAAGTTGTTTTCTTTTGGGATTTCAACTACTTCAGTCCATACTCTCTTTGACTTAAGGGTTTGTGATTCTTATGGGCTTTCCTTAATAGATGATTTATTTCTTTTCTCTAACAGCTTTTAATATTCTGTTTTTATGTGAAATTTCTGGAATCTTGACTATTATATCCCTTGGCATAGGCTTATTTTGATTATGGATATTTGCAGTTCTATATGCCAAACTTATTATATGTCATTTTTTTCCATGCTTGAGCAGTTTTTGGCATTAGTTTTTTGAACAGGTTTTTTTATGTTGTTTGCACAGTATCCTGCTTTCTCATTGACTGTGATCAATCTTACATTGTTCTTCTGTGCATAGTCTAGAAGCTGTTTGATTGACTTTTCATCAATTGCTATTTTTAAGAAATCTTTTTTTTTCTGATTGCCAAACACAGTTCTAGATCTAGATCTGATATTCTGTCCTCACCTTGATTTAGTCAGCAGTGTATACTTTAATAGAATTCTTAATCTCCTGGACATCTGTTTGAATCTGTTTCATGGATTTCATTTCTTTACTATTTTGGGCATTCATGGTTTCCATCATTTTCCTAAGTGCCTTAATTTTTTAAAATATATGTCTACTCTAGACTCACTAAAAAAGTCTTTCATTTTCATCATCTTCTTTTTTTAACCTGAGAGAATATATCTGATCTGATTTTCTCCATAGCTTCATTCATCTGTTTTTTAAAACTTCTATTGTTACTATTCAGAAAATTCAGGTGGTTGGCTTCTGATTTCTTTTGTCTTCTTGTCTTATGGACTTCTCCTGGGTGGATCTAGGGTTGCTGTTTGCTTCTGTGTCTTGTCATTTTACATTTTTAAAGTTTTAGTTTGTTGTCTGCATTGATACTTATAAATTGCTTATAGTAGGTAGATTTACCACTAGTATTGATAATGATATCTATTGATATAAATAGATATTGATATATTATACATAATATATAATAATTATATAATATTATTATATACAATATAATATATAATAAATAATATATATAATATATTGATATTATATCTATTGATATAAATAGTTATCAGTAGATTGAGGTTTCCCTAGAAAATGTCCTCCTCAGAGATATCTCCTAAGTACAGCTGGCTATTGGCTTTTGTGTCTATCACAAGATCCTTCCTTCCTAGTTTATTAGGGATAAAAAGTTGCTATCTATTGGGCTCAGCATCCAGCCCTTGATACTGGTAATGATTATGACCCCTGATGATTCCACTGTTGTATAAGGGAGAACAAGTGATTAAAACAGGTATGTCACTCTGGCTAATGTACTATAATTAGCGAAAACAATAGCATCAAGCACAGTCTAGAAGTTGCCAAGCTGTGATAACTATTACTTTGGTAACTTTAATCATAGGAGCAAGCCATACAATTAAATAACAAAATCAAACATAGACTTGGAACTTGTATGCTATTAGTTTCTCCTTAGTAGAGTGATTTTACTTTGTGTATCTTAGGGATTTAAGAGGGAATAGGGAAAATAGGGAGATAATCAAACAAGAAGATAGTAAAAGCAAGGCTGAAGTAGGAAGGATGCTCACCCAAGCTTTGGGAAAATGGAGGATAGGAGAGAAAGAATGAAGGTGAAAGAAAAGAATGGTAAATCAAAACAGAGAGACTAGAGAAAATGTTCACTCATGAAAATACCAAAAAATCAACAAATAATTGAGGAGAGAGAGAAAAGGCAAACAAAACAAACTAAAAGTAAAAACTTAAAAATCATTAAAAACAGAAAAAGGAAAACAAAACAAATGAACACCACCACCACCACCACCACCACCAATAAAAGTCAGCTGGTGCCCTCAGTTCTGTGGTGGTATCCAAGTCAGAGCCCAAATCTGTGCTGGGCAACTCTGCCAAGTCTGCAGTAGGATTAATGCAGGATGTAAGGCTGATCTTGAACTCTGGTCATGGGGCCGGGCTAGACTTCATCTGGTAACTTTCTGTATGTTCCTTGGTGGCCCACCTGTGTTTCCTTATTCTGTGTGCTTCTATACAGGTCTCCCATTGCTGTGGTTCCCTCAGACAGAGACAGCCCAAGGCTTCTTCCAGTCCCATGTACAATCAGCCCCTCCTGACCCCTCCTGGCTCTTGCACAGCTTCTTCTGTTCTACTCCACTGAAATTCTCTCCTTTTACTGCTGGGAGCTGGGAGTGCCATCAGCTGACTCACAGCCCCTGCTGTCTTCTGTCTCCTGACATTTTGACCTGGGCAGGGGATAGCACTGACTTCCCACTCATTGTCCCTCCGTGGTTTAAGGCTGCTTAAATCCCATGTCTGTGTCACTTTTTCACACCCTAGGAGAATGGCAGGAGGGGTGGTGCTGCTGTTCCATACACTACCTTCACTACTGCTGCCTCACTCCTTAATCTTGTTGTCATAGAGATTTCAGTTAGTATGGCATATGGCAAAACAAAAACAGCAACAAAAAACAAAACAAAGAAACTGGTAGCTGCTGGTCACTGCTGCTGTGTGTGCTGGTAAAATTTGTTGTCAGGCTGCAGTGTCCTCTGTTTGGAGGAAGAAAAAGAGGCAAAGAGCCTTATACCTCAAATTTATCCTATTGTAGATTGAGTTTTCCATGCTATCACAGTCCATCAGTTTTTTTTTTTTTTGGAACTTTGCAGAATGGTAGTTCTATGCACTCTATTATTAAGCATGTTGTGGTAACTCACTGTGATTTTAATTTGCATTTTTCCAATGGCTATGTAGAAAATTCTTGTGTATTGGACTCTGTGGTAGAAATGAATGAGGAAGATGGGAAGTAGAAAAATTAAGAATGTGCTGGTAAGGGAAATGTCTCAGTGCCACTCAACACAACAGTACTCTGAATTTCTGAACTTAAAACTTGAGAGTTTGTGGAGCTTTGACATTTAAAAAGGTCGCTTTTCCTGAATTCCTGATCACTTTAAAATTAAAGTCATTTCCATCCCTCATTTGTGATTTCTTTGGATCTCTGGCTTCACTGAAATGTAACTGAGGATACGTCAGTGGGAATTTAGCATTGCATTGTGGAAGAAGATACATTTTGATTCAGAAGAGACTCAGTCTCTTTTTTTAAGGACTGAATGTTAAAGGACACTTGGAATAAATTTTATTGTGATTCATTGGAAGAATCCTTTTGATTTGAACCCTCTTGATACAAAAGGACAGACTTATTAAGTTCACAAATGTTTCCAAGGGAGATGTGATAATTAAGAGCTAAATGCAGTACTTCCATGTTTTGGATAGCAGCTGAGGCTGAAACAAATTTTGGCCATTTTTGACATTGCTCATCTAAATATATTACTTATTGAAAGCAATAATGTTGCACCTAGAGGCTAGCTGCATCATTGATTTCACCCACTGTCTCCCTCCACAGACCTAGGGGTTGGTGGGATCATCAGCCTCACCCTCTACCTCACTCCATGGACCTAGGGGCCAGCTGGATCGTTGGCCTCAACCCTGCCTTGATCCTCGGACCTAGGGTCCAGTGAGATCATCAGCCTCACCCCCTCTCACTCCATGGACCTAAAGGCTGGTGAGATTGTCAGCCTCACTCCCCTCCCCATCTCATGGACTTAGGAGCTGGCAGGATCATCAGCCTTGCCCCCTCAAAAGACTACAGTAGCCCACAAACAATTAGTAACCCCTTCCACTACTTGCAGAACCTTGGTGGGCTGGTGGGAGCCTCAGGAACCTCTCATGTGCACAGAGGACTCAGAGGGCTTGAAACAGTGTGGTGAGTTTCCCCCTCAAATAGAGGACCTCAGTGAGTAAGCAGGAGCAGCAGTGAACTCCTCCCCAGCTGTAGGACAGTGGCGAGTCTGGCAAGAGTATGGGTGAGTTCTTCTTCCATACAAAGAACACAAGGTGGGTTAAGAAGAGTGCCAACAAGGCCTTCCCCAACCTGGAGGAAATCACAAGGGCCTATGAGACACCCAGTGACACAGTAGGGTCCCAGCTGAAATGCACACTATAGCCAGGTAGACCTGGCTCATGGAACAGCCTGAAGCTGTAGTAAAAATAGGAACTAAGGGTTGACTTACATCAATACTCCTGAGCTAGTCAGCCCAGGAAGAATATAGGACTCACCCAACAGACTCTGCAGGAGGAATTCAGGTGACTGGCCCATCTCCTTCATTGTGGGATGCAGCAATTGGACAAACATCAACCACACAGTAGGACCCTAGGACACACACAATGGATAGTTGAGACTAGTGGGATTGAAAAGACCAAAATATTAGCCCAAGAGGTGAAAATGACTAAACAAAAAAGCAAAGTGTAATCTCAAACATGAAGCCCATCAGAAACAAGTACAGGAGACATTGAAATAGAGGACATTAGAGGTTATTCACCTGAAATTTCTGAAAAGATAACAAGTGAAATAAAGTAACAAATCCATGAGGCTATAGAGGATATTAGTTTAGAAATAGTCTCTCAGGTAAAGAAAGAAATGACAACCTTAAAAAAGGAGTTCTTCAGCATAGCTAGAGAAGACATAGATAAAAAAGTACAGAAGCATGGGAAAATGATGGAAACCTTGAATGAACAATATAGAAAAGAAGTAGAATGCATGAAACAAATTCAAGAGGTATCCAGGAAATAAAAATTCTATCAAAAGCTGGTAAAACTGTTTGAATGAAGCTGAGGATAAATTTTGGACCTTGAGGACAAGATTGCAGCTAGCAATCATGAAAGGAAAGAACTTTTAAAAGACAGCATGAAATGACAATTCAACATCTTCAAGACAGCATGAGATGACAATTCAACATCTTCAAGATGATGCAAAGAGAAAAAAATATATGATTAATGGGCATCAATGAAGATGCAGGAGTCAATACAAATGATATCTTTAAACTGTTCACAGAAGTAATAGCAGATTTTGAAAATATTGGAAAAGACTCAGATATGCAGATAAGTGAGGCATACAGTATCCCAGGCAGTCATAACCAAAATAAATGTACACCCAGACATATAATAATTAAGATCCAAGAAATCAAATGTAAGAACAGAATACTAAAAGTTGTTAGAGAAAAGACACAACTTGCCTATCAAGAAAAGCCTATTAGAATTATGGTGTATTTCTCAGCACAAACGCTCAAGCCAAAACAGGCTTGGATTGAAGTATTTAAAGCCCTGAAAGAAAATAATTTTCTTTTTTTTGTAATATATATATATATATATATATATATATATATATATATATATATTTTAAGAGAGAAACAAAAGAAAATTTTAAACAGACAAAATAGAAAAAACAAGAACAAAAGTAGAATACAGAGTTCAAAAAATTAACATCATAAAGTCATTAGTTGATACATTACATATTGTTAATTTAACAATAGTTGTTAAAGTTACAAAGTCAAAGCATAAAAAGTGGCTAGACAGTCAAACATTGATAGTACAAACTCTTCTGTTCAATGATCTGACAAAAGCTCAGTAATAAGGTCATCTATTTACACACTATATATCCTTTAGAGCACTTTCTTTCCCTTTCCCTTTTAAAATATCTATTATACTTTTTGGATACCATTATTTTGTCCATTCATATTATTTTTTACACTAGAGAGACAATGTGATATTTACTAATGTGAGTCTTATTTATTTCACTAATGAGGATATTCTCTAGTTGCCTCCATTTACCAATAAAGGCCTCAAGATCATCCTTTTTTATAGCTGAGTAGTATTCCATTGTATAAAAATACCACATTTTTTATCCACTCTGCAGTTGAGGGGCATTTTAGTTGTTTCCAAGACTTAGCTATCACAAATTGTGCTGCTATGAACATGCATGCACATATATCACTGTGACATGACCTTTTCAATTTTTCTGGGAAAATACCCAGGAAGAGAATAGCTGGATCGAATGGAACTTCCAATCCTAGTTTTTTGAGGAATCTCCATACTGACCTCCATACAAATGTAGAGTGTTTGTACCACTCTACATTTCTACCAACAGTGGAGACGTGTTCCTTTTTCCCCGCAGCCTCACCAACATTTGTTATCAGTTGTTTCCTTGATGGGAGGAGTCATTCTTTCTGGGGTGAGATGAAATCTCAATGCTGTTTTAATTTGCATTTCTCAAATGACCAGTGATGGTGAACATTTCTTCATGTATTTATTTGCCATTTGTATATCTTCTTCTGAGAACTGTGTGTTCATCTCAGATGCCCATTTTTGGAAAGGGTCTTTGAATTTGGGGGCTTGATGTTTTTCAGTTTTTTATAAGTTCTGGATATAAGTCCTTTGTCTGAGGCATTGTTGGCTAAAATCCTTTCCCATTCTGTGGGTTTTCTTTCACTTTGTTGGTGATTTCTTTTGCAGAACAAAAACTTTTTAGTAATATGAGATCCCAAGTATTGATACTTTGAAGTATTTCTCATGCAGTTTGTGTTTTATTCATGAATTCTCTCCCTACCCCTATGTCTCCAAGATTTTTACCTACTTTTTCTTCCAATAGATTTAGTGTTTGTGTTTTAATATTTAGATCCTTGATCCATTTTGATTTTAGTTTGGTGTATGGTGATAAGCATGGGTCTATTTTCGGTCTTCGGCATGTTGAAAGCCAATTTTTCCATCACCATTTATTAAAGAGGCTTTTTTCCCCAGTGAACATGTTTAGCCCCTTTGTCAAATATCAGATGTCTGAGGGTCTTTATAGTTGCGTTTGTATCTTCTAATCTGTTCCATTGATCCTCAGATCTGTTTCTTTGCCAGTATCATGCTGATTTTATCACTGTGGCTTTGTAGTATAGTTTCAAGTCAGGAATTGAGATGCCTCCTGCCTTGCCTTTGTTGCCCAGAATTGCCTTTGTTATTCTAGGTTTCTTTTGTTTCCAAATGTATTTTAGGAATGCTTTATCTAGATCTGTAATGTATGTCAATGGTATTTTGATTGGGATTGCATTAAATCTGTATAACAGTTTTGGGAATATGGCCATTTTCACAATGTTGGTTCTTCCTAACCAAGAGCAAAGAATATCCTTCCATTTTCAAATATCCTCTTCAATCTCCTTTTTTAGAGTAGTATAATTTTCAGCATATAGGTCTTTTACATTCTTGGTTATGTTGATTCCTAGGTATTTCATTTTTTTTAGATGCTATTGTGAAAGGTGATATTTCCATAATTTCTCTCTGGGTGAGTTTTTCATTTGTGTAGAGGAATGCAATTGATTTTTGAGCATTGACTTTGTATCCAGCTACACTGCTGAATTTGTTTATTACCTCTAGTAGTCTTTTAATAGAGTTTTTGGGATCTTCTATGTAGAGTATTATGTCATCTGCAAATAGTGATAATTTAACTTCTTTTCCTATTTTTATTCCTTTTATTTCTCCCTCTTGTCTGATTGCTCTGCCTAATATTTCTAGAACTATATTGAGTAAGAGTGGTGTTAGCAGACATCCTTGTCTTGTTCTTGATTTTAGAGTGAAGGCTTTCAGTTTTTGCCCATTTAGTATAATGTTGGCTGTTGGTTTGTCACAGATGGCCTTTATGAGGTTGAGGTACAATTCTATTCTGAGTTTCTGTAGGGTTTTTATCATGAAAAGGTGTTGGATTTTATCAAAAGCTTTTTGTGCATCTATTAAGATGATCATGTGGTTTTTTTTTTTTTGGCTCTGTTGATGTGGTGTATTACATTTATTGATTTGCGTATGTTGAACCATCCCTGCATTCCTGGAATAAATCCCACTTGGTTGTGGGATAATCTTCTTAATGATTTGCTGCATTCTATTTGCCAATATTTTGTTGAGAATCAATATTGAGATTCATTAATTCTTTTTTTTTTTTTTTTTTTAGTTTCAATTGTATGAATGTTCATTAGTGAGATGGGCCTATAGTTCTCCCTTTTGGTTGGGTCTTTCTCTGGTTTTGGTATCAGAGTGATACTTGCCTCCAAGAATGAGTTAGGGAGGACCGCTTCTCTTTCAATTTCATTGAAGAGTTTAAAGAGTATTGGCATTAAATGTTCTCTAAATTTTTTATAGAATTCAACTGTGAATCCATCAGGACCTGGGCTACTATTTGTTGGTAAGTTTTTAATTACATTTTTGATTTCAGTAGCTGATATTGGCTTATTCAAAATTGCTATATCTTCTTGGTTGAACTGTGGGTAATGGCTGTGCAAAAAGAGGGCACATGGCAGGATTAGTTCACCTGCTTCTCTTCCTGTTATGACTGAGATGTACAAATAGGCTTGTCAGGCTATTGTGTACTCATCTGTCTTCAGGCTGCACTTTGGAAATTAACTTGAAACATTATCAAGAAATTTTCTTCCCCTTTGAATCCAGGTACAGGAATTGTAGCTCACTGTACTTATTCATCCCCAATGCGGCGCTTTATCCCACAGTTGTTAGGCACATGGTAATAGCAGAGCAGTAATTCTGACACACACAGCCATCACAAAGCAAAATCCAGGGCAAGGAAATTGCACTTTTAGAGACTTCCTCTAATCCATCTAGCAGAGATGTGCATTGCCCCTTTAAAAAACCATCCAGAGTCAGGCTCTTATCCAAAGAGTAGCAAGACAAAAACAAAACATTCCAAGTGTGTTGGGTTTGCAGTGGACAATCTTGTTTTTTCTTTTCCTCACCCTCAATGCAAGAGAATCAGAACAGATTTGGGAACCACTGTGAGAAACAAGACAGGCCAATTCCACATCACCCAGTACCATGGTATCGACATCACTGCCACTCGATTTCATTCACAAGCATTTCTCGGGCCTTAATAGATCCACATCAATTATACCTGTTCTAAAATTCTTCAGGGAAAGCCACGCGAATGCTTTCAGTCACATTTTCAGCAAACTGTGAACCTGAGAAGGAGAGAATGGTGGAGAGCAGTTCCTAGGGAAGGCAATGCAAGGAATTTGCTAGAAATATATTGCTGTGGGAGTAAAACCAAGTGAAGATGTTGTCTTTTAATGGTATACTACTTATGTCTATTGGCTCAAAGGCCACAAGATAAGTTTCTACTTAAATATAGAGAGAGGAAAATATTTCCCTCTCAAGATAAATTTGTGTACAGAACTTCCTTTCTGAAGATAAAGGAAACTGTTCGGTTGCCAAATAAAGCTGAATTAAATTTATGCCTTAAGTACTTTTCTTATTGCTGAGACAAATAACCCAACACCGCAGATTAAAGGAGGAAAGGTTTACTTTGACTCCCAGTTTGTAGAGATTTCTGTCCATAGTCGGCTGGCTCCCATGGCACAGCAGAGGGCATCACACAGGAGAAACAGTGTATGGCTGGCAGAAGGCAGCAAAGCAGAGGCAGCAACAAAAGCAGCAGCATCTTTCTGTCACTTTATGTTTCATCCAAGGTACCTGCCTTTTAGGTGGTGTCACCTATACCCAGGGTGGAACTCCCTTAAGCCCATCATCACACACTCTAATCCGGCCACCTTTGAAATTCCCCATCTATGACCACATGAGGTTTTGGGAGGACATCCAGGTATAAGCCATAACAACATAGAAGCACAAAGAGTACAATAATAAATCACTCCAGGTATCTGTCAATATCCATTTTCTATTCATTTTCTGATTCTTTTTATATTGCATTGCCATCTAGTTTAATATTATAAATATTCTCTTTCTCTCTCTGTCTCTCTGGTAAAAGAGTATTACATAGAGAAATTTCTAATTAAAAAGGTGACTCTTACTCCACACCTATTAGAATGGATAATATCCAAAAACTGACAATACAGAATGTTTACAAACATAAGGAGCAACAAAAATTTTCATCCATTCCTGGTGGAGATACAACCTGGTATAGCTTTTCTGGAAGACAAGTTAGCAGCTTCCTATAAAACTAAACTTAGTCTTACCTACATCCCCAGTAATGTGGCTTCTAGGTGTTTACCTAACTGATGTGAAAACTAATGTCCACACAAAAACCTCTATATAAATGTTTGTAGAAGCTTTATTCACAGTGGCCAAGAATGGAAAGTGACCAAGATGAACTTCAACAGGTGAGTGGATAAACAAATTATGCAACATCCAGACCAAGAAGCAAGCCCTCCCTGAGAACCAGTGCTGTGTGGGCCACCAAAACCAGGGAGCCAGCCAGACCCCAACCCCTTCTGTCAGGTAGGCCGGGATACACCCTCTCACCCGACGTGATGATCTGATCCAGAGAAACACAGGCTGAGATCATAGCTATTGAGGTGAAATGCAATTGGATGCTTGTGGTGTTTGGTGTTTCAGTGACTCTGCAGGTCTGGGGCCAGTGGTCTGATTATCTATTTGGAGGACCACAGTATGCAGTGTGGCATCTATGGAGTATCTCCTTCTGGTGGCCATTGTTGATTCCTTACTATCTTGTTTTAAAGTCCTGTATCATTTTCATTGTTCTGTTGGATTGGGTTTTATTCTGTTTTGTTTGATTTTGTTGTGTCTGATGACATGGGCAGCTATTTCTACAAATTCTTTTTTAAAAATTAAAAAAAAATTATTTAAAGAGGAAAAAAAGCAAAACAGAAAAAGGGGTAGAAACAACACAGAATTTCAGAAAAAAATAAACAGTAAGAAATCACTAGTTGATAAATTACATATTGTTTTCTTAGACATAGTTGTTGAAGTTACAAAATTAAAGCAAACAAAGTGAACATTCAAACAGTGAGACTGCCAAGAAGTTCAGTGATCCAGTAACAACTTAGCAACATGGTTATCAATCCTACACACTTA
This sequence comes from Hydrochoerus hydrochaeris, assembly GCA_004027455.1. NCBI lineage: Eukaryota > Metazoa > Chordata > Mammalia > Rodentia > Hydrochaeridae > Hydrochoerus > Hydrochoerus hydrochaeris. Next base: position 69,055 of record PVLA01000417.1, read on the forward strand.
AACATACATGCAGCCATATCCTCTAGAGCACTTTCTTTTCCTCCTTTTGATTTTTAAGTCCATTATCTGTTTAGTTATATCTTGTTTCAGGTTGCTTTTGTTTTGTTGTTGTTATTTACTTTTTAATCACCTTATATTATTCTGTTGCTTTGTTTTTGAGTTTCTCCTCATCCATGCCCCATGAATCAGCTTTGGTGGAGTTGGGAGTTTTTTGGAGATATTTTGTTACTTTGTTATCTACTTTTCTTTTTGAAGGTAGCAAAATACAGCTGAACAAGACAGAACAAACTCATGTGAGGCAGTGCAGTGAAACTGGCCCAGAACCTCACAGAAGGTCACCAAGACAACAGCAACAGGCACAATAGTACATTCCATTATGTTCACATTAGCTATTCTTTCAATCAGGTAGAGCAAAATTGAAGGAAATATTGAACTTGTAAAAACAGAATATTGAATAGAGCAGTACCATTAATCAGAACTGAGCAAAACACTGATAAAAATATTTGCCTTCAAAGAGATGGTAGAAGGAAATCCCCCTTACTTTCCACACTGCATATCTTCATCCTCCCAAGAGATACTCAGACTTCTGGTTCCCACTTGCTAATGGGGGGTGGATCCATGTCTGATTCTTAGCATGCACACCGGCAGGCCCATAGCCACTTACCAGGGCAGTGAGCTAGCTGCCTGTTCTCCCAGTGCCCCAAGTTCCTACATGATGCAGAGCTCAGGAAATGCCAATTGTTCTCGCCCTGGCATGGCAGCAGCAGCTTGTGAGATGGGATCCTGTTTCTTGATCCATTCTGTCAGCCTGTTTCTTTTGATAGATGAATCAAGCCCATTTACATTTATGGTTATCACTGATATGTACTGGCTTGACTTTGTCATGTTGTGTTCCTCTTGTTGGTTTCCTGCTTTTCTCCCTTGTTTAATTTCTTGTCCAGCCTGATGGTTTCTTTCTGTTGTTGTTCTAGAGATTGTGGTCATTTTTATCTCTATCTAGCATTTCTTTCAGCACTCTTTCTAAGGTTGGTTTGGTGGACATGAATTTCTTCAGTTGTCCTTTGTCATGGAAGCATCTTGTTTCTCCATTAAATTTGAAAGACAGTTTTGCTGGGTATAGCAGTCTGGGTTGAAATTTGTTTTCTTTTAGGGCTTGAAATACTTCACTCCAAGTTCATCTTAACCTGAAGATTTGTGCTGAGAAGTCTGCTGTGATTCTAATAGGCTTTCCTTGATAGGTGAGTTGAGTCTTTAACAACTTTTGGTATTCTGTTTTTATGCTGTATGTCTGAGATCTTAATTATTATATGTCTGGGTATAGATTTATGTTGGTTATGACTGGCATTCTATATGCCTCACTTATTTGTATATCAGATTTTTTCCCCCCCATGTTTGGGAAATTTTCTACAATTACTTCTGTGAACAGCTTAGTTATGTCCTTTACGTTGTCTCCTGCCTCCTCACTGAAACCTATTAATCTTACATTGTTTCTCCTGGCATCATCTTAAAGCTGCTGGATTGTCATTTCATGCTGCTTTGTTGTTTTTATAAGTTCTACCCTTTCATGATCACTATCTATGATCCTGTCCTCAAGGTCCGAAATTCTATCCTCAGCTTCATTTAAATGGTTTTGCCAGCTTTCAATGCAATTTTTTGTTTCTTGGATATCTCTTTGGATTTATTTCATGGATTCTGCTTGTTTTATGCATTGTTCATTCAGAGTTTCAATCAATTTCTCATGCTCCTGTATTTTTTAAATCTATTTCTTCTCTAGCTATGTTGAGCAACTCATTTAATAAGGTTATTTCTGTCTTTACATAAGACATTATTTCTAATTTGAGTTCCTCTATAGCCTCGTGGATTTGTTTACTTCATTTGCTATCTTTTCAGAGATGTCTGGTGTGTGACTTTTAAAGTCCTCTATTTCATTGTTGCCTGTATTTGCTCCTGATGGATGAGCTGTTTGAGATTGCATTTTGCCTTTTCATTTAGTCATTTTCACCTTTTTGGTAAATATCTGTTCTTTCTATTCTAACAGTCTCAACTATCTGAAGTGTGAGTTTTAGGGTCCTACTGTGTAGTTGACGTTTGTCAAATTGCTGGGTACCAAAATGAAGAGGCAATCCAGTCAGCTGGCTTCCTCCTACAGGGCCTGTTGGGTGAGACCTATATTTTTTCTGGGCTAACTAGCCTAGAAGTATTGATGTAGGGCAACTCTTAGTTCCTGCTACTGTTATATCTTCAGGTTGTTGCAGGTTACCAAGGTCTTACAGTTGGAGGGAGTTTCACTTCCACTCCTATTTGCTTACTGAGACCTCTGTTTTAGGGAAAAACTCACCACAATGCCTGAAGCCTGCTGAAGTCTTCTGTTTGGGTGAGGGGTTCCTGAGTCTCTTGTCCAGCCAGCATGGTAATCCACTGTAGTCCAAGGTTCCAATGTTCCTAGTGGAAGGGCAGGCACAGCAGCAGCAGTGCCAGGCAGTTTAGGCCTGGGGTGAGCTTCCATGATGTTCCTGCAAGAAAACAATTTTGAATCCAGGTTGATGTACCATGCAAAATTTTCTTTGAAAATTAATGGAGAAATAAGATACTTCCATGACAAAAAACAAGGGAAGACATTTATGCCCACCGAACTAACCCTAGAAAGAGTACTGAAATACATACTTGATAGAGATAAAAATGACTACAATTTCCAGTACAACAGAAAGAAACCACCACACAGGGCAAGCAATTAAACAAGGGGGAAAAGTAGAAACCAACAACAGGGAAATACCATGACAAAGTTGAGCCAGTACATACCAGTTATATCCATCAATGTAAATGACCTCAATTCATCATTTAAAAGGAATAAATAGGTTGACAGAATGGCTCAAGAAAAAGAATCCAACAATATGTTGTATATAAGAAATTCATAGACTGAATGTCAAAGGATGGGTTCCTATAGCATTCCATGCAATAGGAACCCAGAAAAAAGTAAGGGTAGCTATTCTATTTGCAGACAACATGAACTTCAGACCAAAAATGATCAAAAGGGATAAAGAAGGTCACTACATACATGTTGGGGAAATAATTAAAGAGGAAGAGCTAACAATCATAAATATATATGCACCAAATACAGGAGCACCTACCTATGTAAAACAAATACTAATAGACATAAAAAACCAAATAAGCAACAACACAATTGTAATGGGAGACCATAACATCCCACTGTCACAAAGAGATAGATCAAGTTGACAAAAGTCAGCAAAGAAATAACAGAACTGAATCATACTTTTGAACAAATGGACTTAGTAGACATTTACAGAGTGTTCCACCCAACCACATCAGAATACACATTCTTCTCAGCTGTGTATGTGACACTGTCTAAAATAGAGCATATATTAGCCTGAAGAACACTCTTAAGTAAATGCAAATGGATTGAAATTATCTCATGCATCTTATTTGACCATAATGCACTGAAATTGGAAATTAGTGGCAAAAGAAACTGTAAAACCTATAGAAATACATGCAAATTAAATAACAACCTCTTAAACAACCAATGGGTTACAAGTGAAATTAAAGAAGAAATTAAACAATATTTACAATTAAATGAAAATGCAGATACAAATACCAAAACCTGTGTGATGCAATGAAAGTGACTCTGTGAAGGAAATATATAGCAACAAATTGTCATATCAGGAAAACAGAATGAGCACAAATAAACAACCTAATGCTATATCTCAAGCTTCTAGAAAAAGAAGAGCCACTCAAGTCCAAAGCTCATAGAAGAGGAAATTATAAAGATCAGAGCAGAAATCAATGCAATTGAGACTAAAAAAGCAATACAAAAAATTAATGAATCAAAGAGCTGGTTCTTAGAGAGAGAGTAAACAAAATTGATAAACCTCTAGCCAACCTTATCAAGAATAAGAAAGAAAAAACTGAAATTCATGCAATAAGAGATGGAAAGGGTGAAATTACTGCAGATCTCATGGAAATTCAGAAGATCATGAATACTTACTTTGAAAACCTCTAGTCACATAGGGTAGAAAACATAGAGGAAATGGACAGATTTCTAGAAATGTATTAATTACCAAAGCTGAATCAAAAAGATATAAGAATTTTGAATAACCCAATATCAGCTATTGAAATTGAAAATGTGATTAAAAACTTACCAACAAAAAAAAGCCTAAATTCTGATGGATTCAAGGCTGAATTGTATAAGAAATTTAGAGAAGATTTGATGCCAATACTTCTCAAACTTTTCAATGAAATTGAAAGGGGAGCAATTCTTTCTAAGTCATTCTTAGAGGCAAGTATTACTCTGAAGCTAAAACTAGAGAAAGACCCAACAAGAAAGGAGAAGTATAGGTCAATCTCCCTAAAGAACATTGATGCAAAGACCCTCAATAAAATACTGACACATAGAATGCAGCCAATCATCAAGAAGATTATATATCATGACCAAGTGGGATTTATCCTCGGAATGCAGGGATGGTTTAACATACACAAATCAAAAGTAATACACCACATCAACAGAGCCTAAGACAAAAATCACATGATCATATCAATATACACAAAAAAGCTTTTGATAAAGTCCAACATTTGTTCATTATAAAAACTACAGAAACTTGGAATAAATGGTATCTACCTTAATCTGATAAAAGCCATCTATGACAAACCAACACCCAACATTACACTAAATGGACAAAAACTGAAAGCTTTCACTCTAAAATCAGGAACAAGACAAGGATGTCCACTATCACCACTCCTATTCAATATAGTTCTACAAACATTATGTAGAGCAATTAGACGAGAGAGAAATAAAAAGAATAAGGATAGGAAAGGAAGAAGTTATATTATTATTTGTAGGTGACATGATATGCTATATAGAAGATCCCAAAAACTCTATCAAAAGACTATTAGAGTTAATAAGTAAATTCTTCAGTGTAGCTGGATACAAAGTCAACATTCAAAAATCAATAGCATTCTTGTACACAAACAGCAAACTCCCTGAGAGAAAACTTATGAAAATGACACCTTTCACAATAGTATCCAAAACAATGAAATAGGAATCAACCTAACAAAGGATATAAAAGGCCTATATATTGAAAACTATAGTACTCTAAAAAAGGAAATTAAAGAGGATGTCAGAAAATGGAAAGCTATCTCTTGCTTTTGGTTAGGAAAGACCAACATTATGAAAATGGCCATACTCCCAAAACTGTTATACAGATTTAATGCAATTCTGATCAAAATGCCATTAAAACACCTTAGAGATCTAGAGGAAACATTCCTAAAATTCATTTGGAAGCAGAAGAGACCTAGAATAGCTAAGGCAATCCTGGGCAAAAAAGGCAAAGTAGGAGGCATCACAATCCCTGACTTGAAATTATACTACAAAGCTTCAGTGATAAAGTCACCATGGTACTGGTTAAAAACAAAACAAAACAAAAAAACAAAACCCTGAGGATCAATGGAACAGATTAGAAGATGCAGATACAAGTACAAAGACATTCAGCCAGCTTATCTTTGACAAAGGTGCTAAACATTTTCACTGGAAGAAGGATAGCCTCTTTAATAAATGGTATTGGAAAAATTGGCTTTCTACAGGCTGAAGACTTAAACTAGACCCATGTTTATCACCATGCACTAAACTAAAGTCAAAATGGATCAAAGATCTAACTATTAAAACAGAAACACTAAATCTACTGGAAGACAAGGTACATAGAAGTTTTGAAAACATAGGGGTAGGCAAAGAGTTCATGAACAAAATGCAAACTGCACAAGAAGTACTTCAAAGAACCAACAACTGGGATCTCTTATTAAAAAGTTTTGTACATCAAAAATCACCGACAGAGTGAAGAGAAAATCCACAAAATGTGAAAGAATTTTAGCCAGCAACCTTTCAGACAAACAACTTGTATCTAGAACATAAAAGGAATTAAAAACATTAGGCCCCCCCAAATTCAAAGACCTGATCCAAAAATGGGCATCTGAAATGAACACATACTTATCAGATGAAGAAATACAAATGACAAATAAATATATGAAATACATGCTCAACATCACTGGTCATTTGAGAAATGCAAATTAAAACAATAGTGAGATTCCATCTCAATCCAGAAAGAATGGTTGCCATCAAGAAATCAACCAATACCAAATGTTGGTGGGGCTATGGGGAAAAAAGAACACTTTTCCACTGCTGGCTGGAGTGTAGACAGGTACAACTACTGTGGAAATCAGTGTGGAGGTTCCTCAGAAAACTAGGATTGGAAATTCCATTCAATCCAGCCATTCCTCTTCTGGGTATTTCCCAGAATAATTGAAAATGTCATTGCACAGTGATATATGTGCTCTCATGTTCATAGCAGCACAATTTGCTAAATCTCTGAAACAACAGAAATGCCCATCAATCACAGAATGGATAAAAAAGGAATATTATAGGGGAGTATTACTCAGCTTTAAAAAAGGGTAATCTTGAGGCTTTTATAGGTAAATGGAGGCAACTTTAAGCCATACTTATAAGTGAAATAAATCAAACTCACATTTGTAAATATCATATTATCTCCCAAGTATAAAAAATAATAAAAAATAAAAATGTGAAAGAATAATAAGTTCCAAAATATACAATAGATATTGTAGTAATGAAAGGGAAAGAAAGTGCTCAAAAGGACTGAACAACTAGGATGAGGAAAGGAAAAAAGGATGAAAGGAAAATGTATATGCATGTTGGTAAACACATAAATGTATGTATGTATATGTATGCTAGATAGATAACTATACTACTAATTTCTGTTAGTTCATCCAAAAGAACAGTTTGTGCTGTCATTATTTGATTGATCATTTTTGTGCCTAGATTTTATAACCTAAACAACAAATTCTAAGAAAACAATATGAAATATATTAACTAGTGTTAATTCACTACTTTTTCTTGAAATTCTGTATCATTTCTATTCTTTTTTTCCATTTGGCTTTTTAAAATAAAAATATAATAGAAAAGAAAAAATAGAAAGCAATTATGGCTATAGACCTTAGAGCAGAGAAATCCTAGGCTTCCAGAAAACAATGGAAAATGCTAAGTGCAAATTTTTCCATGTGCTCCATACATGTTGCTTCTGTTAATCAAGTCATGTGATGTTATATAGCTTATGGATTAACGCCTACATTGTCTGGAATTAACTTTGCATTGAAAATTTGAAAAAGTGATGAATACAGTTGTATATTATTCATACAAAAATGTCTGAGAGGAGATCACATCTCTCCTGCCTATGCTTGGGCCATGTGACCAGATGCAGTTCTTTAGCATTCTCATCTGAGGGTGGAGAAGAAATTCTCTCCTTCTCACTGGTTTTCTAGTTTTCAGTTTGCTTCACCCTTAGTTGCTTCCTCCTTTTCCCTTTGTGGATAGTGTATACGGTTCTCCTTAATGTTGTTGTTTAGGTGTTTGGTGGTGACAGAGGAAGGGGGAAGTTGACATGGAGAAGTGTTTGAGGTGTCTGTAGTGAGTTAGTTTTCCCTCATGATTCTGGGGATGTATTGGGGTAGAGTCGTTGGTTCCTTGGTTTTTTTGGTTATTTACTGAAAGATGTTTTGCACCAGGTACTTTACAGGCACTTGGAGTATAGAGTAAGTAACATTTTCTTTTATTTTCAGGTAGTTTACATTTTAGTAAACAATTTAAAAAACACTAAAATATAACTTGGGACTGGAAGTTTAACTAAGTGGTAGAACACTTATGTAGCATGTATGAGGCCCTGGGTTTGATCTCTAGCCCTATCTCCAAATATATAGGAAAGATATATAATATATCATATATATATATATATCATGATGACATATATTAATAATATACATACTATATTTGTAGATGTGTGGTTGGTCAAGTCCAGATAAATTATGGAGGAAGGAGCACTTGGGCTTTTCAAGGCCCAGCAGATGGGTCAGGGAAGCCTGGAAGAGTGAGTGAGCTGGGAGGGTAGAGAGGAAGACACAACTGGGCACCATATGATGATCACATATCATTTATTTATAGTATTTAACACTTGCAGAGGCCCTTTCCTCTGCATACTCAGCATGGGCAAAGAGAACCAGGTGATCTGCCTTTGCCTGCCAAGTGCTACCACTGGAAGGCCCATTCCTCCATGCACACAGTATGGGCAGAGAGAACCAAAAGAAGACCCACCTCTGCCTGCAGGATGCTGCCACTGGAAGGCCCTTTCCTCTGTGTGCCCAGTGTGGGCAGAGAGGACCAGGAGATCTGCCTCTGCCTTCCAGATGCCACCACTGGAAGGCCCTTTCCTCTGCATACCCAGCGTGGGCCAAAGAAGACAGACAGATCACCTCTGTGTGCCACCATTGAAAGGCTACATCCAACAGGCAGCCAATGTGGGCAGAAATAACCAGCAGGTCCATCTTCACCTTCAGGGAGCTGCCACCAGAAAGCTCCTTCCTGCAGGCAGCCAACAGGAGCAGGGACCCACAGTCAGGTAAGTCCTGTGCATCTGTAGGCCACCATTTGAGGCCCTTGGTTCCCTCAGACAGCCATCATGCACTTGCAGAATCAGACAAACATACCCCTGTGTGTCTGCCACCATCGTGGGAGTCCCAGTGTAGACACACAGGCTGAGAGAAGCAGCCCCACCTACATGCACCCCTGATCATCAGCAAAGTTCCAATGTAGCTGCATAGCTCTGGAGAAGCCCGCTCCACACCCTGCTACCTCGCTATAAATCTGGAATTAGAGGAACCCAGGTGCCTGTTCCATTACCCTACATTGCCTAGGGGCAGCCAACATGCAAAGTGCCTGGGATCCCACAACCAGCTTGTTGGGAGGAATTCAGGAGAATGTCAAGATGAAGGAGCAAAAGGAAAGGACCTCTGCAAGTGTTAAACTCAGACTTCCAGCCCACACAGAATAAGTCTGGGAGATACAGTCATGGAAGAAAACAGAAGTCACACACCTGAAACCTATGAGAGGATAGCACCTGAAGTAAGGAAACAACTTCATGAGATTGTAAAAGCAGTCAAATCAGAAATAATGTCTCAAGTAAAAGTAGAAATCACAAACATACTGAAAGAATTGTTCAGCAGGTCTAAGGAAGACATAGACGATAAAGAGGAGCTTAGGAAAATGATGGAAACCTTGAATGAATGTAGAAAGGAATTACAATGCATGAAACAGATTCAAAGAGAGATGCAGGCAATTAAAATTCAATCAAAAGCTGAAAAAACCACTTGAAATAGATTGAAGATGGACTTTCAAACCTTGATGACAGGATTGCAGCTAGTGATGGTGAAAGGAAAGATCTCTTAAAAATAACATGGAATCAGGAAATAACAGCTGCAAGATGATGCAAAGAAGCATAATTTAAGGGTGATAGGTATCAATGAAAAAGCAGGGATCAACACAAATGAGATTAAAAGGATATTCACAGAAATAATAGAAGAAAACTTCCCAAACATGGGAAATGGATCTGGTATGCAGATAAGTGAGGCATATAGGACTCCAAATAGCCATAACCAAAGCAAATCTACACCCAGACATATAATAATCAAGATCCCAGAAATTCAGCACAAGAATAGAATATTAAAAGCTGTTAAAGAAAAGAGATCACCTATAAAGGAAAACCAATCAAAATCAACACAAACTTGTCAACACAAATCACCAAGTCAAGAAGAGTTTGGAGTGAAGTGTTTCAAACCCTAAAAGAAAACAACTGCCAATCCAGATTGATCTACCCAGAAAAACTATCTTTCAAAATTGATGGAAAAATAAGATACTTCCATGATAAAGAACAACCAAAGGAATTCATGACTACCAAACCAAACCTACAGAGAGTGCCAAAGAATATTCTGGAGAAGGATAAAGATGATCATGGTTCCAGGAACAGCAGCAGAGGAGGATCACCAAACAAGATAGACAATTGAATGAATGGGAAAAGTGGAGGGCCAACAACAGGAGGAAAGCAGGGCAAAGACAAACCAATGTACGATGGTGGTAATCATTAATGTAGATGGCCTCAGGTCAGCAATAAAAAGAAACACAGAGAGAGTGGATCAAGAAACAAAATCCACCTATACACTATACACAAGAAACACATTTAACAGAAAGGAAATTCATTTGACTGAAAATCAAAGGAGAGAAAACAATGGTTCCATTGACAGGAAACCAAAAAAAAAAAAAACCCACAAAGCAAGAGTAACTTGCCTATCAACCACCAAATGGATAAGAAAGATATGGTATTTCATGCAGTGGAAAGCTACCCAACTATAAAGTAGAATAATCCCCAGGCTCCTGTAGGTAAATGGACGCAACTGGAGATCATGTTCATGGCTGAAACAGTTTGAACTCATATGTGTGAACCCTAGCATAAGAAACAGAAGGAGTTAATGGGATCCAAAAGCAAAACAATTAAGGTAAGAGCGAAGGTGAGGAAACACCTGGGAGGGAAAGGGAGAAACTACTGTCAATTTTTATTGCCTTGTCTTGAAGTCTTGTATTGTTTACACAATTTTGTTAGGTTTGGCTTTTTGTTCTGTGTTTTGTTAGATTTTATTCTGTCAGATGGTAGGGGCAGCTATTTTGAATACAATGGGATATTTTATGGTAATCATGGTTTATTATTATATTGCTTTGAGGTCTTATAATGCTTTCATTTATTGGTTTGATTGGTTTTATTCTGTTTTATTTGATTCTATTATGTGTGATGGTATGAACAGCTATTCTGAAGAAAACAAGACATTATGGCAGCCATTGCAGATTTACTATCATCTTGCTTTGAAGTCCTACTATGCTTTTGTTCTTCAGTTTTGATTGGTTCTATCCTGTTGTATTTTATTTGATTTTATTATGTGTGATGGTATGAACAAATTTTTTAAGGAAAATGAGATATTATAGTAGCCATTGTTCATTTCCTGTTATTTGGTTTTGAAGTCCTATAATGCTTTCATTCTCCTGAATGGTTTTATGCTATTTTTTATGTTTGATATGCTCAACTATTTCAAAGAAAAGAGACATTATGGCAGCTACTGTTGATATCTGGTTGTCTTGTTGTAAAGTGCTGTTGCTTGCATTGTTCTGTTCTCTTTTGTTTTATTCTCTTTAAAATAAAAAAATTTAAAAATATTTAACATTTGCAAAGGGATTCTAACACTGACTGTTTCATGAACTGTGGAAAAAATATGTTGCTAATATATACTATTGGCTATATTTAAGAATTATATTCAGTGCCACTTCAGAATATGAAGTGAAGCTTTCTGGAAGAGAAACCAAATAGAGACTTAGGAACTCATTTGCCAATATCTCCATGATGGATATAAACCTTAGTTTCCATATGCAGGAATATGAAGAATGTAACTATTGTCCCATAAATGTCTCCCATTATGGTCTCTGTTGCACTGGAGGTCCCTCTGAGATTTAGGTTTCATATTGAGTTAGGTTTCATATTGGGATACAACAGAGCAGTGATTCTCCAAACATGTGAGTGGTATCATCAGTATCACTGAAAACCTGTTAAAATGCAGTCAGTCCCCACTCCAGATGTGCTGAACCAGAAACTCTGGGAATCAGGCCCAGAATCTGTGTCATAGCAAGCTCTCTAGGTAATTCTGATGTGTGTTCAGCTCTGGGAACAACTTCTTTATGGTGTTAATTGCAAGGAGGTGCAGATATCAGCTGAGACGTGGTCTTGTGCTGATCCATGCCCAGCAAGCTTTGTTCTTCATTCCTGAAGTCAGTTGGGTATTTTATCTTTCAGGTGACTTTTGTGTCATTCTTAGGTGTGCTATATGCAGGATGATCACATTGATCTTATATCAGAGTGAACCGTAGAAAATTCTGTCACGTTATCTAAACTGAGGCAACTTAGGGACTCTCTTTCACTTTATATTGCTATTTTTCTGTTACTTCAAGGCATGGGAATGTCATATACCGTGTGACCATTTCTCTCATAGGGTCTTGCTCTCTTCCTAGTCTCAGCCCAAAAGTGGGGGCCCAAGTCTTCTCTTCTCTCAGGTTGCCCTAAACATAACTGAACTTTCTATTCTCCCTTTGGCTTTTGGTTGGGGGAGGTTGAGAATTTTTCACAGGACCTTCCTAAGTGTGAGCTTTTTTCATTGCAGGCAAAGACATATTGGGCAAGGAAAGATCACAAACTATAACTCTTCTCTCACTGACAAGTCAATCATATTATTTTAAATTACCAATTGAAAAAACATCATCACAACTGTAAGACATCTTTTAAGAAATTTATCTATATATGTGCCAAGTGCCTTTCAGGGAGTTCTTAGATACCCATAGTTTGGGAAGTCCTGATCTGTATCCTCCATTGTGACCCAATTTCTTTCATTAACTACTGAAAATGTGTACATGAGCCACGTGCTGTGGGGGTTTGCTGTGACCTTTGTTATTTTTATATTAAATCTGCAGACTTGGGCCTCATTAACTTGAAACAAATCAAGTATACTATCTGACATGAAAGACATTATAAGCACAAATGCAAATAAGTGATTTAAAACAATTTAAAATTTTTAAATTAACATAATTATGCATATTTATGATATTTAGAAGTACATGCATACAATGTATCAGGGTAAATAGTAATCCATAACCTCAAATATTTATCATTTCCTTGTGTTAGGAACATTCAAAATCCTATTAGCTGTTTTGAAATATGCAATTAATTGCTAGTGACCATAATTTCCCTGTGCAATAGAAGTTATTTCTTCTAACTGCTGTACCCATGTACCCATTAACTGTTCTGTTTCCATCTTCTCTACTTCTTTGCATCCTTTCTCACCTCTGGCAGTCACTATTTTGCCTTATATGTCTCTGTAGTTAAAAATTTCAGCTTCTACACATAAGTGGGAATGTGCAGTATTTTTCTGTGTTGATTTATTTTACTTAATATAATGTTATCTAGGTTTATTAATACTGAAAGTGTGCTCATGAGCCACGTGCTGTGCTTATTAATGCATGTTGCTGCAAAGATAGGACTTTTTATAAATGAATAATAGTCCACTGTGTATTGATACCACATTTTCTTTATTCACTGAACCATTGATTGACACTTAAGTTGTTTCTTTGCCTTGACTTTTGTGAATACTGCTGCAATAAACATAGGATTGCAGGAATCTCTTTAATATAATGATTTTTTAATATATATCCATCAGTGGGTTTGTTAGATAATATGGTAATTCTATTTCTAGTTTTTTGAGGAGCTGCCACACTGTTTTGATAATGACTGTACTAATTTACCTTTATGCTAGCAGTATAAAAAAGTTTCCATTTCTTCACATTCTTGCCAAAATTTTTCTTTTCATATGGCCTTTTGAACTGGGGTGAGATGATATCTCATTAGTCTTGATTTCCATTTACCTCATTCTTTGTGATATTGAGTATTGTTTCCAAACAGTTCTTGGACATTTGTGTATCTTCTTTTGAGAAATATCTAGATCACTTGCAAATTTTAATTAGATTATTTAATGGTATTTTTGTTGTTGAGTTGACTACATTACATATCCTGGATGTTAGTCACTTGTCAGATGACTGATTTGTAAATATTTTTTCCATTGTATAAGTTGGCTAATAACTCAGTTGTTTCCTTTGCTATGTAAAAATGTTTTTGTTTGATGTAATCTCATTTGTAAATTGTTGCCTGTAGATGTATGGATTTATCTCTGGGTTTTCTATTCTGTTGCATTGGTGTGTGTATCTAGGTTTATGCCAATACCACACTGTTTTGGTTACTATAGCTTCATAGCATTTTTTGAGGTTAGGTATTTTGATGACTTCAGCTTTATTCTTTTTACTCAGGGTTGCTCTGGATAGTGGTTTCATACAGATGCTAGATTTTTTTTTCTAGTCTTGTGAGGAACGTCTGGTTTTTGGAAGGGAATGCTTTGAATCTGTAGATTGCATTGATTAGTATAACAAGCTTATAAAAGTTAATTGTTTCAATCCATAAACATGGAGTATCTTTCCATTTTTGTATTGTCTTTATTTCTCCCATTATTGTTTTTATAGTTTTAATTGTAGAATTCTTTTTCTTGGCTACATTTATTCATAGTTTTTTTCTTGTAACTATTGTGAGAGGAATGCTTTCTTAATTTCTTTTCAACTATTTCATTTTTAGTGTATAGAGATGCTACTGAGTTTTGTATGTTGATATTCTATCCTACAATTACACTGAATTTGTTTATCTGTTCTAACAGTTTTTTTTTTGAGGGGGTAAAGTCTTTAGGTTTTTCCATGTATAAGACTTTGTTATCTGAGAACATGAATAGTTAGACTTCTTTTCTTCCATTCTGAATGTTTTTTATTTCCTTCTCTTGCCTAATTACTGTCACTAGGCCTTTCGGTACTGTGATGAGTAACAGTGGTGGAAGTGGGCATTTTGTCTTGTTTTGGAATGTATATGAAACACTTCCGACTTTTCTCTGTTCAATATAATGTTAGTTGTGAGTTTGTTCATGTACAGCCTTAATTGTATTGAGGTATGTTCCTTCTATGTCTAATTTGCTGAGAATATTTCTCATGAAGAGATGTTAAATTTTATTAAATGCTTTTTCTATGTTTTTTGAGATGATCTTTTTGTTTTTCACTGACTTGATAAGATGTATCACATTTATTTTATTTTGCAGTATTGAACTGAGGGTTTTCACACTGGGTTACATACTCATATGCAGGTCTTGTAGTTTTCATTTTTGAGACAGTGTCTTGCTGAGTTGCCCAGGTGGGGGTTGAACTTTTTTTTTTTTCTAGAAAACATGATCTTGTCTTTACTATTGCAGGTGAATTTCCTTAGTTTCTAGTCATTTAATTAACAATTTTTGTAATTCCAGAAGCTTTTCTCAGGTAAAAATTGTTTCATCCTTAACAAATGCTAGATACTCATCTCTGACTCAGATTAACTTTTTTCCCTTTAAAAAGCTTAAAAAATTTTAAATTAAATACATACTGTTTACATCCCTTGTGTGGAGTTGCTAAATGTAAGTACGTACTGTTTACGTCCCTTGTGTGGAGTTGCTATATGTACATACAAGTCCTAATTCCTTTTTTATTTCCTTTCTCTTGCTTCATTCCTACCTCCCTCTGTCTCTTGGTGCTCTTCTCATTCGAGAAAGATGTCTCCCTACTACTTATGATCTATCTTTTGTCTTGCTCTTCATTTATAATTTAGGTTCCTCATAGAGAAGAAGCCATGTGATATTTGAGGTTGTGTGTTTGATTTATTTCGCTTAACACTGTGGTCTTGAGATGCATCCATTTTCCTACAAATGACTCAAGTTAATCTTTTTTATAGCAGAGTACTCTATTATGTGTAAATATTGCATTTTCCTTATCCATCAAATATTGGTGGACATGTCGAGTGTTTCTAAGACTTAGTTACTTTGAATTGTGCTGCTATAAACACTATGGTATCTTTAAACAATATGGTATGCTATAAACAATATGGTACCTTTAACTGTTTTGGGAAGATGCCTATAACTGGGAATAACTGAGTCACATGAAATTTACCTGTAATCAACAAATGAGATCGTATCAAATTAAAGAGCTTCTGCACAGCAAAAACAAAACAAATTACAAAGCAACAGCAACCAACAGAGTGAAAAGACAACTTACAGAATGGGAAAAAGTTTTGCCAGCTATTCCTCTGATAGAGGACCAATATCTAGAATGTATGAAGTAATAAAAAAATTAGACTGCTCAAAATAAAAAATCTAATAAAAATGGACAAGTAAAATTAATATATACTTCTCAGAAGAGTACAAATGGTCAATAAATACATGAAAAAATGCTAATCATCACTAGCCATTAGAGAAATGCAAATTAAAATAGGACTGAGGTTCCATCTTACCCAAAAAGAATGGTCTTCATCAAGAAATCAAGTAATAACAAATGCTGGTGAGACTGTGGAGGGGAGGAACCCTTCTAGATTTTTGGTGGGAATGTAATCTGGTATAACCATTATGGAAATCAGTGTAAAGATTCTTCAAATAAGGCTGGGCTTGATCTTCTGATCCTCCTGCCTTGCTCCTGAAATGTTGGGATTACAAGTGTGCACCACTTTGCCTGGTTACACAGTGATTTGTATTTGTTGAACCATCCTTGCAATCCTAGAGAAAAATAGCACTTGATTATAGCTTATAATTTTTGATATGTTTTTGGGCTAGGTTTGCTAGTATTTTGTTGAGAATTTTTGCATGTGTGTTCTCCAAGGATATTAGTCTGTAATTTTTTTTTGTCTTATTTTGGTATGAGAGCCACGTTGTTCTCATGAGGTGAGTCCAAATTTTTTGGAATAGTCAAAAAAAAATTAGCATTCTTTTGAAGTTTGGTAAAATTCAGTAGAGATGTTACTATATTCTTGGCCTTTTTTTTGGTGAGAATTTAGTATTCAATTTTATTACTTACTCATTATTGATTTGTTTAGGTTTTCTATTTCTTTATGGATCAATTGCAGTAGGTTATATATATATCCAGGAATCTGTACATTTCATCTAGATTTTACAATTTATTGGCATATAGTTACTCAAAATATTCTCTAATAAGCCTTTGATTTCAGTGGTATCAGTTGTAATAATATCTCCTTTTCCACCCCTAATTTTACTTGAGTATTTTCACTTTCTTTTTAGTATAACTGAGGGTTTTACATTTCTGTGATATCAGTTTTATCTCCTTTTTCATCTCTGTGTTTGTGGTCTCTCTGTCTCTTTCTCTTTGATTAGTCTAGTTAAAAGCTGGTTGATTTTCTTTCTGAAAGGCAGTTCTTTGTTTCATAAAACATTTGTTGTATTGTTGCATTTGTTTCTAGTCTGGTCCTTTTCCTCCCCTTTTCTAACTTTGAGTTTGGTTTATTTTTACTTTTTGAGTAATTGAGATACTTGCAGTGTTATTAGTCTGGTCATTTTTTTCTTTGCTGTGGTCCCTTTTTATAGGCCGAATGAGTAATAGACACCTCTATTTGATCATATTCTAAATTTCACTTTGAATGAAATTCTGTATGATTAATAATGTTTTATGGTGAATTAAAATTATCTTTGGAATGAAACCTGAAATTTGAAAATATATAATAAAAATTTTTTTGATTTTTGAAAATTAGTTCTCAGAACAATAGGGATGAATTTAAGTTTATTTGAATCTACAGGGTTAGTAGTTTTACTTAAACACCATACTTAGCTCTCTACCACCCCTGTTCCAGTATTCCTGTTTATATGAGATGTATTTGTACATTTTTCAGAGAAAGAGAGACAGACAAACAGAGATAGACACATTTACAGAGACAAAGACACGAGCACATATACAGACGCAGAGAGAAACACTGCTTTTATTTTGGGAAAGAAAGATTACACTGGATGTAAGGGATTCCAGAGACTGATTGCCCTTGGTTTTTATGACAAGCTGGATGCCATCAATTCTTGTAAATATATGTCTTGTAATCACTATTTTGGAGGAAAAATTTGTATCGGTACATTTTTAGTCTTGCTTGTAATCCATAATAATTTAGACTGGTCAGAATCATGCCAACTTTTGATAGATGTTCAAAATAAACTGTCTTCTGTAGCTCTGAAGCCTTATGAGATACCCACGCAGCACTAGTTTATTGGAGAACTTCAAAATATAACCCCAACTCTGGCTATTTTAAGGTATAAGTGTATCCATAGTGTACTCTCTATTCTCCAGATACCTTTCTGCAATGAATGATGGTAGCACTGAATAACAATGTGCTGAAATGTCGGAGATAAATTAATTCATTGCAGACCAAGTGCTGTTCTCTAAACTATGAATTGTTGGAGAGCCATCTCAAACCACCCACAGGCTACGCTGTTACTCAGCCAAGCTGATTAAGACTAATTTTGGTCAAAATAGTGTCGTGCCTGGGCAAACAACCAATGTGCAGTCTCAACCAAAGACAATTAAGTGGAGATTCATTTTATGAAGACTAATAACTCTTGTGATATTCAGCATCATTCTGATAAATCAGTGGCACCATGGTGTCCCTAGTGTGTCAGACTATTCTAGAATTTATTTGCCATATTTTTTTCACACGTTAGAGTTGCTCTTTGATTCTGGCACATTATTCTTTCTGGTAATGGTTTCAAATCAGCTGGTCTGATTCATGGCTGCACAGAGAAGGGTTTCTTAGGAGCTGATAGGATGATTGCTTTAAAAAAAAAGAGAGACAGATGGTAGACTTATTTTTCTGGCTCCTCTGCTTTTTCAGGGAATAATTATGTATCCAAAGTAAGTGGCATCAGAAGCTGAATCCTACTGAAGTTTCTCTCATGTATTTTCTTATTGAGAACCTAAGATTTAGTAGCAGGGATGGCAAAATCCTGAAGCAAGCCCTGAGGACATGGTTACAGTGTGACCTGGGCCTGGAACAGATCTGAGGACAGATCTCTACCCCTTTCTCTTTTTTCTCCCATAATCATTGTATTCGTCAACTTTCCGATTTCTAGGACAAAATGCCTGACATATATAATTTGAAGGAGGAAATGGTTTGTTTTGCTCACAGTTTCAGAGGATTCAGTCCATGGTTGGCTGACTTCAAGGTAGAAACATCATAGCAGAAGGGTAGGAGAGCAAACTGCTCACTTCACAGAGGCCCTGAAGCAGAACACAGGGAAAAAGTGCCAGACAGGAAGTTACCGGAAATGAGATATGATCTCCAAGGTTATGCTCTTATGACCTAGCCAGACATAATCAAAAGTCTGCTTTACTAATTTTATAGGTGACTTTCAAGCCAATAAAGTGGACACTGAAGATTAACTATCACAGTTAACTATCCTTGATTTCATCTCTGGTTCTGAGGCCTGATTTTGAGATTGTGTGCCTCAACATAGCCCTGTCAGTCAATCATTTAATGACCATTATCATGAGGGAATTGCTGTAACTTGGGTGACTCAAAAAAGAAGTAGTAACGAGATGGTCAACACCTGTCAGCTTTGTGAGGGGTCAGATCTAAGGTATGCGAACTTGAGGTAATTCTTCTCCTTTTTTTA
The DNA here is from genome assembly GCA_004027455.1 of Hydrochoerus hydrochaeris. Lineage (NCBI taxonomy): Eukaryota > Metazoa > Chordata > Mammalia > Rodentia > Hydrochaeridae > Hydrochoerus > Hydrochoerus hydrochaeris. The sequence goes on from PVLA01000417.1 coordinate 88,042, forward strand.
TTGTGGCAAAAATTAGCCTTTTTGGCCTGTTTGTTTTCTTTATCTCATCCACATAGGTGCTCAGTCTACTATGTTTCATATGTGTCCTTGGTTATGTATAATTTCATGTAAAATATATAATGTTCTTTTGTATCTGTGTAGTTTATATAAATATTATTGTTTTATGTCTTGTTTTGTTTCTTACAAGTTTCAGTGTGTAGCTCTATTTCAGTGCTTTTAGGTGCAGAGGGTGGCATGGCATTTGCTTCCCTTCGCTAGCATGGATTCACTTCTGAGCTTCCTGATCCTACAGAATCTGTGGTGCTAGGACGCCCATGCCCGTGGAGCAGAATGAGAATGTGAGGTGTGCTTCCAGAACACAAAGCCGGGTTAAGAGTACAAGGTAGGAGACACAGGCTGAAACAGTTTACACTCATACTAAATCCTTTTACATTCTTGCCATGTTTTTGGTATTTCCTATCTGCCTCATTTGTGGGTCCAGTGGTATCAATTTTTATGTTACTGATTACTCATGAGATGGGGAATCTCTTCATATTCTTGATAGCCATTTGAGCTTCTCTTGCAGTAAACATTCTATTCTGCATGGCATTTTATGTCTTTTTTTCCTTATTGATTTCAAAATCTACCGCACATTCCTGATTTTAATTCTGTGACTTTCCAGATATTGCAAGTATCTTACCATAAACATTTCTCCTTAATCTGGGTTTGGTTTGCTATTTTGTTAAGGACTTTTTCTGTGAATGAGAGTAAATTTTGGTAAGAGAGGCTTTATTTGTTTCCTGTGGAAAATTCCACAAGGACCTTTAATTTTCTAATTTATCCCCATGTCTGTATGTAGTATTAAGTAAATGTATCCACCAGATGTCATCTGAAGCTCTCCTTTCTGAGCTTGGTGAACTGTTTTGAACACTTTTTTCCTCACTTCTTTGAAACAGTAATTCCCAGAATCCTATGACTTATAGGGTAATTATTACTAAGATCTTCTTTGCTTTGGGCTTTCTTGTCCTATGTCAACTTAGTATCTGAATATCTCTTTTCATTTGCTCCAACAAGAAATTTGTCCACATCATGTGTTTGCCAATAACTTGACTGTCCGAAGTTAAGACTGGTACAGCATGTCTTGAAACATAAGGGCTTATGCCATCTTGTTTGTCTGGTCCTCTTCTTCCCCCAACCTGCTGCTGTAAATTCTCCTATCAGACCAAGCAACTTGGCTCTGCCCAAACTTGATGACTCCCAAATGCTTAGCTGAAAAACACTCCCCCAAAATTCACAGTGCCCCTCTCATTAGAGTGATGCATCTAGTAGCCAACTGGATTATAAATATGCTATGCAAAGAGACATTACTCTTTATATTGCAACACTAGTGAATAGTTTTAGAATAGGAACAACTCAATGAGAGGATAGGTGTCTCAGCGTTAGAAAGTATGTGTTTTTTACATTAGGATAGATGGGACTTTCAGGAAGGACAGTGGCAAACATTTCAAAGCAGCATTTCCATTTGTCTCTTTTCAGGGGATACGGCTTTACCCAGCTCTTACTAGTGCAGATTGTAAAAAGAACTTGCACACGGGTCTTGAAACCCCATGGATTCTGACACTTGTCAACTGTATGATGCTAGAGAAGCTGCATACTTACACTGTGCCTTGATTGTCCTATTATAAAATATGTGTGGAAAGGCTGACACTATTTTCTAGTTTTCTGGGAGGATTATAAGTAATTGAAAGGATCTTGCATGATTCATGATTCCTGGCATGGAGTATGTGTTCATTACACGGTGTGCTATTTTTATTTACTCCAATACAGTAGTGAAGAACTCAGGGAGGCAGTAGACACTCAGCACATTCTTGGTGTTCAGGGGACTCTTTAGTAACTGATTAATGAGTTTGTTTGTTTGTTTGTTTGTGTCAGACTACTGGGGGAAAAGGAGATGAATATTCTAAAATGTTCAACTGGATTCTCACATGGCAGTTCACTTACCAATTGTTAAGCGTTGTTTAGATGTCACCCCAAGACCTCATGCAGTCATGTGAGTGGGCTTCTAGAGTTTGTGATTGATTCAGGGTCCAGTGTTGGGGTTAAATGTGTGAGTTCTACACCTGGCTTAGGGCAGATAGCCTGCATACAATGTAAAGGATGGAAAAAGTTTCTTCTCTCTCTCCCTTCTCTTGCTGCTTTTGCTGTCTCCTGTGGCCATAAACTATTGTTCCTCTGCCACATGCCACCCTGCCGTGGAGCCAGCCAACTACAGACTGACACCTCTACAAACTGAGATAAATAAATCTTCCCTCCTTTAACTTTGGGTGTTGGGTATTTTGTCTCAGCAATGAGAGAAAAGTAGTTTTGGATATGGGAGGCCCACCTGAGGATTGTTGCCAACAACATAAAAAGAAAAGTTGAGAGGAAAATGATGTGGTGTTGATTCTCCTGGAGAAGCTGGTACCTCTGGTTCTCTGGTTTCCCTTTTTTTTTCTGGTAGTGGGAATTGAATTCAGGAGCTCATGCTTGACAGGCAGGTACTGTGCTACTGAGCTAAATACCTGGCTCCTACTGGTTTTCCTGATATGAACTCAGCTGCTTTCATTCTTGAAGGAACTTGGGTCTTCCCTGTCTCTGAGGATGGCTGAGGTTCTCTTTGTGGGAGTTCTGCTCCTTACCTTGAGCATCACTTCCTGGATCCAGTGCAGATCCTTCAGCCTGCTGGTACAGATTCTTCATCCCACTGACACAGATTTTCCAGCTTCCACCACTGATCTTTGGGCCTTCCCAGTGCAGATCCTTGAAGCAGACTTGCATGAGACATTGTTGTGGGCTCTAGGCCTCCAGCTGGACTCATGGAGGACATTGCCATGGGTTCTAGGTCTTCAGTTGGACTCATACAGGATATTGCTATGGGATCCAGGCCCTCAGCTGGATTCTTTGGGTCTTTAGTACATGGAGAGATCTCCTGTACTCTTCTGCATTTGAGTTTTTTGGGTGAATATTATGAAATAATCTTATAAATTATGTGTCCTATATTAAATCTATTCCCTTACTACAACACCAGTGAATGATCTTTGGAGATCTCATATTCTTTGTCTTTTGATATTGTTCATTTTCTCAAAAGTTCTGTCTGCCTTTGATTTTAGATAGTGGAGAGAAGTCCTAAAAAAGCTCTTTAGGGCTAAAAATGCCCATTGGAAAAGTTAGAATGGACCTGTACTTTTATATCTGCCATGAACAAGGACTGTGGCATCTTTCTAGAATTCAGGGTAAAACTGAGGAGTATTTGCATTTATTTATGGCTACAGGAATTTTCTGATTTGTTAATTTGAAGGTGGTTTATCCTGTATGGATCTGCCTCCTTTACTGCCTTCAGTGTTGGGTACAAGAAAGTTAAAACAAAGAGGACATTATCAGTTTGTCTTGAAAGATATATCACTTTTTATATTAAACATCTTTGCATCAAATGAAGTTTTGTGGAGAAAAGTCAGTGCCTCCCAAGAACTGGCCATTCTGGGGACCGGGAGGACCCAACCAGAAGCCAACTAGCCAGTCTTTCTGGTAAGCCGCACACATCGCCCGGGATCCAGGAAGAGGAAAGTCAGTGCCTCCAGTGAGCCTACTGGTGCATGGGCTGAGAATCAAACACCCCTACCCAGAGCCAGTGGTCTGAACATCTCTTGGGAGGATGACAGTATGCAGTATAGCAAATATGGGGGATTTCCTTCTAGCCTGTCTTTGAAATCCAATATTCTCTGTTTCGCTTCACTCTGATTGTTTTGCTTTATTCAATATTGTTTTGATTGGCTTTATTCTGTTTTGTTTCTGGTTTGATTATGCTATACCTGATGGAATAGACAACTGTTGTGAAGATAACAAGATATACTATGGTAGCTATTGTTTTCCTAGCATCCTGCTTTGAAATTCTATACTAATTTTGCTGCTTTGTTTTGATTGGCTTTGTTGTGTTTTGTTGGATTTTACTATCTTTAAAATAAAGAGACAAATCTTTGTATGAAAAATGTCCATTGCCTTTTATAAAATTTCAATACTTATTCATGTACTCAGAAAAATTTTGCCATTGAAATGAGCTACCTATGAGAAAAATTGATGATGTATGATTGAATAGTTTATATGTATAAGAAAATGTAACTGAGGGGAAATCAAGTTACATGGTCAATTTGCATTAAATTAGAAATCCCTGTATAGACTGATCCATGAATATAGGAGTTGTTGAGCTGTGTTATTCTTTTTGGCACTTGAGAGCACATAATGGGGAGAACTCATCGGCTTGAGGAGCCCTTGTATCAGATCACTGTAGATTGTTTAACTTTCATTTGCCTCATCAGGTCCGAGGGCTGCTGGCCTCCTCCTAATTGCCATCTGGTCTCCTACACCTTTAGAGGAGTAGAAACCAGCTTCTCCCATTTGGGAGATTGCTTTACTTCTGAATCATGAGCCTGACCTGTGGCCAAGTATGTACACTCTATAAGTAGAGGAGAGTCAGTCTCTGTTTTGATAATGAGGTTGATTATGCTGAGAAGCAATAGTTCATATGGGCTGTCAGGAGAGGGTTTTACACAACTGAGTATTCAGTTATGCTTGGTACTAAGAGTAGTAACTCAGTATTCCCAGCACTCAGGAGGCTGAGGCAGGAGGATCGTTGCAAATTTGAGACCAGCCTAAGTTACAATGTGAGCTCAAGGCCAACCTGAACTGCATAGTGAGACCCTGTCTCAAAAAGACAAAAACAACAACATAAAAGAATAACTCAGCACTGCATCTTATATTTTCTCTCTTTCCTCCTATGCCTCACTGCCTTTTGCTTTCCTGCCTGCTTCTTTGGGGAACTGCTTTCAGGAAAACTGAGACTAAGACAGTAGTTGTCTTATTTTTGTATAACTTCCAGTCTGTTTTACAGGTATACTTCATTTATGAGTTCATTATTGTCTAATGTTAATGAACTCTGTCCTTAAAACGTATCACATGGTACATTTTCATTAAGTAGTCTGTGGATTCTCTTGAGATTTGTAGCACCTTACATTTTAGTAGTTATACTATTTTTATTTTGAACAGAACTTGTGTCTGTTGATGAAACCTGTGACACTTTTGCTTATTTATAAAGCTAAAGGGTCCTGAGTAAAGCCAGGACAGACTGTCATCTTGAAGGTGAGGGAGAAAACCAATATTGTCCTCCAGCTTAGATTATTGGAATTGTCCAGTTTGTCCATGATACGAGCTCCATTATCAAATGAAGCCAATAGATATTATAGTAGTTGGGGCTGGCTTTGTCAGTAATACATTTGAAGAGCTCTCCAGGTAAAAGGAATTAACTGATTTGGGAGGCAGGGAAGGGGAAGGTAAATGTGTTCATTTGGGTGGAGTTGGGAAGTACATGATATAAAAAAACATAAATATAAAAGTTGTACTTAGCATTCTGAACAGAGAGTGGAAGAACTCGGAAAATAGAAAAAATAGTCATCTGTTCTGATCTAGACTAGGGAAATAAATGCTTGCTCCATCATAACTGGGATGAGTTCTTTCATGAGTCAAGGGGAAGGTAATCAAGCACTTCTTTTGGGTAGTGTTTAGTTGGTTCATGTTCTAACCAACTCGTACTGAACTTCCTCTGTATCCACAGCATGCTAATATGGATGCACTTGGAGACTAATGTTCAGTGTGACCACGTGTTGCTTTTGCTTACCTATCATCATTCCTACACTTAGTAGAGCAGCAAGACTTACAATTTTCTTTGAGAAATCATTCCTGTTCCAATTCCCAGTCCTTATTTTAGGTGGGCTGATAATTCATCTTTTCATTCACTTAGTTCCAGGAGTCAGGGCACTAGCACCCCTGCCTCCCGTCTTTGATACAGGAATGGTCACATGACTCAATTTGGGTCTAGCATGAGAATCAGTCCTGGGGTTTTCATTGGACATTTTTTGGGGAAAAGAAACTGTCTTTCCATTATATTTGGAGGTCTAGTGCTAATTCTGGGGTTAATGGTGACCCCTGGAAGGTGAAAAGCTATTGAAACATGAAGGTTTTCATGAAGTAAAAGGCAAAGTGAGGCACTTTCTGACACACTGAGCATCCAGATAGGCCATGCGCGAGGTGTCACCTTCTCAGATTTTCCAGGTATTAAAGGCAAAACTTCCTTTCTGCTTGAACCAGTTTGACTTAGCTTTTTGCCACTTGTCACAGGGAGTCCTAACAGACATGTGTTGATGGCAGTGGGGACTGAGATAAATTTTGGTAGCTACTGTCCATGTAATTCCATTAAAAACATTATGAAACATTTTGAGATAAGAAAATGACTATATTCCTTGAGTTTCAAAAACATCTTTTCTCTTTCTTTCATCTCTGTAGCTGCTTCCAAAGAGGTTACCATCAGAAAACTTTCCCTCTTTTTCTCCTCCTCCATGTAAATGTGCTTGTTCCAGTGGATGTTTATGAAACAGAACAACCCTGTGGCCCTGCCTCACCCTACAGCACAGAGGTGATGAGAGCAGGCAATTTTGTGCTATTTAGAAAGTAATGATATTTAAAGAAAGAGACAGGAAAGTATATCCATTATAAGCTTTTTCTTTTTTTCTTTTTTAGAATTTAAGCTTATGAGTTTATCTATGCCCACTATATTCGTAATTACAATTTGATATCTGCATACAAAAGCTATGTAAAAAGTCATTTTTCCCAAATATACAAATTTCATTTTTGAATAGTTTAAAACATTTTGATCACAGATTTCAACAGAGTTTTAGGCTGAAAAAAATATTACCAATCTAGCAATATCACTTAACACTGTTTGCAAAACATAAATCTTCCAATGACTGTAAATCTTCTTTTCTGTAGCATTTTTCTAATCCTCAGGGCATGAAAATAGTATAGAAAGAAATAAATAAAGATGTTTTCTCTGTGGAAAGCATGGAGCACTAATTAGGCTCTGAAATAATTGATGATGCCAAGTCCATAAGGAAGAATCAAAAGAAAGAAATGATACAAAATCATGCCAGCTCATTCATGCCCTGATCACTTCTTTATCAATAAACGTGTAAAATGTCTTCTTTCATCTCACATTGTGCTCCATAATTTTCACGAGGACTATCTCCATCCTGAAGAGGACAGATTGATATTTGATTGTCTTGTGCATAAGGTGGGTCAGCTTTAACTGAGCAACAGAAAGCCACAAACAGCGTTTTACCTGCACGATATTGCTCTTGAAGGCGGCATTAATTAATGTGGACACACTAGAAATGCACACATTTTGCATTTGCAAACATTTATACAGCACAGTAAAAATTCTGTGATAAGGCCAAACCTTTTTTTCTCCCTAGTCTTTTTTTTTTTGTTTTAATGTCTTTTTTTTTTTTTAAAGATTAAAGTAAAATGTTTCAATTGTAAAAAATACACACTGGGCAAATCCTTAACTGGATAATAAATATCTACATCACAGTACAATAAAATTTCTCTATAAAATTTAAATATGGATTACCATCTATCACTATCAAAAGAAACACTATACTAATATTTCCATATTATTAAAATAATAGGAAAAATTACGAGCTTATTTTAGAACCTGATGTCACGGCCATTGGAGAGGGCAAAGAGATTCAAATGTCTGTCCTTTTGCTCCTTTTGAGGAGGACTGTGACTTTTCGTCACTTAAGTTTATGTAAAAGGTTTAGCCTTACAAACGCTGGCTACATTTCAAAAACCATAAGACCGACTTCATAATTTAGGACTCATGCAGCAAAAGGTCAATATGACACAGAGAGGTTAGAGTTCCATAGAATAAAAATGTATCACTGACAATGACATGCTTTGAGGGTGCTCAGCAATTCCAGGGAGGCTGAGTCAGGGTGGGGGACTTGGTGTTGAGGGACTGAGGCTTGTACACCTGTTTGCAAGGAACCATGAGGATGGAGAATGGCGTTGTGGGAGCAGAACAGGGCCTGGAAGTCCTCCCGATGGTGGCACTGCAGGCTGAGGTGGTGTCCTTGGGGAACAAGTGAGAGGCATCGCTGGGCTGGGCTTTAACACGTCAAATGCGTCGTTGAGGACTGAAGCTCATTGGAATAGAAGCTCTGAGGCGGCACGTGGTGTTTTGAGCAGAATCATAAAGAAGGAAATCGCTTATTGTTTTTACTGTTTCTGGAAGAACTGCATGTTTAAACTGAAGAGCGAAGTACACTTGACGGTTTATACACACGTGCATACACAGGTACCTAAGAACGCAGGGTGTGTGCACCCACCCCTTCCAATCCCTAAGAGGAAGAGATTTATAACTGAGGAGCCCAGGAGTGTGGGTGCATTCTCCTCTACTGGAATGTCTCCCCGTGTGCAGGAAGGGGTGAAGACTCTCCATCAGATTCACACTCGATTTGGATGTCTGGACAATGTAAGAAAAAAGGTTAAAAAGAAAACCAGGAGCAAATCCTAACAATCGAGTATTACTAGATGGAGTCTTGAGATGCACTAAGTACAGCCGTCAGTTTCACATGTCACTAGGGGCATGATCCTCTGAGTCCCTAAAGCTTTACCTGTGAGCCAGAAGCACTCTGAGGCTGGTTCTATCAGCATTAGGTGTTCAGCCTTCGACAAACTTCTAGAACAGTGCTTTGGCTGTGCAAGGCAATCATCACATTCCTTTGCCTGGGGATGGCTATGGATATGTCACCATTTGGCCAATGCCCAGTTGTGGTCACTCCCCCAAAGCATTCTGACCTTGACCCCAGCATCTGTGAGCCTGTCCAGTACCCCACCTGCTTGTCTTCCGCTCATTCCTTTAGGAAGGAAAACTTGCCCAGGGGAGAAACACCTTGAGCTAGAGATGGCTGAGTGTTCTTTCAGAGAGCGCTCCCCAAGGTGAGCCAACAGAGGGGCCAAGGTGTGATCAGAGTAAGTCAGTCAGTAAGAGAACTGGCTGGAGGCTGCGTGGAGAGGAGGAAACCCAGAACAGCTGTCTGGAGACAGTGCCAAGTAGGTAATATGCTTAGGAATTTCATGATTATATGTTTATTTTCATCCACTTCCTGTCTCTCATTAACATGTTCCATAGTGATATTCTTATTTCCTTTTCCCAGAAGCTAGTATAATCGCTTTAGAACATCACCTCCCACCCCAATTATTTCCAGTCATTTTTGGTATTTTCAGTACTGTTCCCTTCCTTCTCCCAAGGGCACACAGCTTCCTCTAAATAGTTGACTAGTATTATACCAAATTCTTATTTTGAATGGGTATCAAATATACTTTCCTTAACTCTTACTGGGCTATGCTTTTTGTAATTAAGCTAGAAATTTGAATATGAAAGAAACCACCCAAAAGAACCAGCCCACCCCTAATTTATACAATGTTGAAGGTGAGATGCATTTTGAGATCTTGATTTGCTCAGCAGAGAAGAAAACCAAGACCCAAAGTCCTGAATCTACCAGCCAGCAGAGTACACACTGGAAGTCAAGTGGCCTGACTTCTACTAAAATGAAATTAGCCAACTTGGTTTTCACAGTGACTTTCATTCCTTTGCTTTCAGGTAAATCCCAGTGATATGGCTTATTTTCCCCAATATTTCTATGATAAGGCAGTAAAAGGCAGGCAAAGGAACAGTTTACATCTACTATGCCAGTGAGGAATGAGGTACATTCAATTGCATGGGCACACTCTGCCCATTTTCTGAAGCTGACGTGATGAGACGTCACCTCGTTTTTTTGGGACAGTTCCTCCATGTTGGTTGGTGGGGTGGTAGGGTGGCAGGTTGGGCAGAGAGGGTGAGAACAGGTTCCCTCATGCATTCTTCAGGAGTTTTCTGCTGCGTGTCTGTTAGGGGAAAGCTGTGGAAGGGACTGGAGGAGCAGCAGTGGGGCTGATGATATTTAGAGAGCATTGAGCTGTGTGGAGCCTCAGAGTCAGAGGGAAGGGTAAACTAGAAAATATGTGTGAGCAAAGCAAAGAGCTTGTGGCCCTAAGACCAGAAGAAAGCATCCGTAAGCAATCAGTACACAAATACTGGGTTTCAATTCAGAATGAAAGTGCACTAATCTTGCATCAGAATTCCTCTCAATAAAACTCAAATTTCAGCCTGTTTCTCTCTCCTTGATTAGAAGATACTATCCACAGGGAAATCTGTTGTCAGCTCAGCAAAGATGCAGCCAGGAGAGATAACTTCAGGAGCTTGGAGATGACAGATCAGATACCATTGAAAAGTGATGACACCCTGTAAATAGGTTTGATTTCCTTGGGAATGCTTCTATGAGCCAAAACTGTAAAGAAGCCTTTTTACCTCACAGTTATACCATATGAATTTTTGGAAACTGCAGAGTCACTGACATTGGTGAATCTTTCTAATTTCTTTGCGGTGACTCAAGAAAATTATTTTTCTTGTGGCCTCAATCAGTCAGATAGCTGCATATCTTTGAGTCATACCCTTGTATCCCTAAAATTAAATCAAAAGGTCACAAAATGCTATTGAATGGCTAGCTGATTTCTTAGCACATGATTATTTCTTTCCATTCCAAATGAACGTGCTAGGCAAGAACAAGGGCTAAAAACAGATGAATAGATGAAAATTTGTTCAGCTCTTTCCCTAAAACGCTGAAAATCACATCCAGCCAAAGGTGCTCTGTATTCTGGTAACTTGAGCCCTGAAAAAATCAGAATGGATCAATATAACTGTATCTTCTTGGCTTTATGGCTTCCTTAGTCTTCTGTGTGCCATTTGGCTTGCTCAAGTCTTGACCAGGGACAGGAGGGAGCTGGTGATGGTATGATGCTGGTGAAGTAATGATTATCTCTCACCCCACCTCCACAACTGTAAAACCGTCAAAGCATTCACATCAAAGAACTGGGGAACAAAATGCACTACATACAAGTACCCACATTCAAGGGGCAATTTCATCCATGTTTTTGCCAAAGATACCTCCTTTTACCCCCAAATGAGCCCTCCCAACACAGAGACAAAGAAACAAACACAAAAGAACTCGGCAATGGAATGAAATGACACCCAGTAGTGCTGTTGGAATTATGAGAATGAATCCAGTCAGTCTAATCCTCGAATACTTCCAAGAACAATGGGGGAAAGAGTTCTGTGGGGCATTCCACCTTCATGTGCAGGAAGCGGCTGGCATGGCAGGCTCCGATCATCCTCAGATCTGTCACCTTCATCAGCAGTTTTGGCCAAAAGTGTGTCACATGATGTTTTCGGTAATTGATATAGTGTTCAAAAGCCAGCAGGAAACTATCTTGGTATTTCTCTATTCTCTCAACACAGGCAAGCCCTGGACGATCTAGGGGAAGGAGGAAGATGGGTATTAATTCAGAGGAGGAAAGGAGAAGGCTTGCTCCATCCAATCTAGTGCTTCAGGGGGAGACAGGCAGATGTGAGGTCTTTTCATCTCCTAGGACTGAGCATGCATAGGTGTGAACTCTGGGGTGCCAGAGGCCAGGGGGCAGGGGAGTGGCAGTGCTTTGATCAGAAAAATACTGGTAGTTTAGGCAAATCACTTCTATAGATATGAAAGGGAATGACTGCTTTCCAGGGTAAATAAGATGAGTTTCCTCTGCCTGGAGAGGAGAGGAGAGGACAAACATGAATACACAGAGAGGGGAGATACAAGAAGAGACTAGAGCATCGGATTTGCCTGAGGCAGGGGAGAAATGTGGGACAGGAAGGGATTTCCTTGAAGACAAACACAATATCTAAGTTGTTTTTTGGGCTGGAGTGACACACTCCTTTATTTATTTCCCTTCCTTTATTCCTCAGTCCCCACCTATCCATGGTGGATATGCTCTAAGACCGTCCCTGTATGCCTGGAACTGCAGGTAGTACTGAGCATTAGAGCTACAGTGGCTCTGTCCCTGGGGAAGACTGGTGTGAGGACCCCTGCAGATATAAAAATCTGAGGATGCCCAAGTCCCTCATAAAATGGCATAGTATTTACACATCACCTGGCCACATCTATCCATATTCTTTAATCACCCAATACTACAATACCTACTGCAGTGTAAATGCTATATAAATAGTTTATTGTACTGTGTGGCTTGGGGATTAATGACAAAAGTGTGTGCATGTTCCAAATAGACCCCTTTCCTCTCCAAATATTTTCAACCTGGGGTTAGTTAAATCTGCAGATAAAGAACCTCAGGACATGCATACACACCTTTGACAAAGTTAACTTTATAAATTAGGCACAGTAAGAGATTAGCAGTCATAATGATAGACAATAATTATAACAATATACTATAATAAAAGCTATGTGAATGTGCTTTCTCTCTCTCCCAAAGTATCTTCTTGTATTTTTACCTTTTCACTTAAAGGAAGCACTTTTTGGTTTCTTTACAGCATACCCAAAATGTGTGTGTTATTATTCTTGTGCTTTGGGGCTGTTATGGTTGATATCTAGGTGTCCCCTGAGAGCCACATGTACTCAGAGGTGGGGCTTTTGGAAGGTGATTCAGTCATGGGGCCCTGTAGCTGTGAGTCACTGAGGACATGGCCTGGAAAGGTGTCTCCCTTCTCGGGTTCTTGCTTCTCTCTCTGCTTCCTGGCTGGCATGACGTGAACAGCTGTCCTCAGTCTAGGCCCTTCCACCATGCTGCCTACTGCAGAAGGATCAAAACTTCTGAAATGTGAACCAAAATAAATCACTCTTCTTTTAAAGTTTGGATGATCAGGTATTTTGCACCAGTGATAAGGAAAGCAACTAAAATAGAGGCCAGTTACTAAAGAGTTCTCCTTCAGCTGAAAGGAAGGGGCAAGACTATAGCTCATGCATCACTTTAAGTTGAAACAAACTGTATGGGTTTCTGGAATCCTCTATTTGGCTCAAATAACAAGCTGTTATTTGAGCATCCTCAGATTTTTGTTTTAATTTTGTTTGCTTTTATATGTGGCAATGTTGCTCTGTAGATCTGCTCTCTCCCTCTGTCTCCCTCTCCTGTCTTTTTTTATTTTTATTTTTTGGAGTGTGTAAGTGGTGCAGGTTTGTAATTCTAGCACTCAGGAGGCTGAGGCAAGAGGATCACTGTGAGTTTGATGCCAGCCTGAATTATATAGTGAGATCCTGTCTCAAACAACAACAACAACTAAATAAATAAACCCCCAAACTTTTTAGGATCCTCCAAATTTTGATCTAAGAAGGAAATCAGCATAATATTGCTTTGGATATCTCTCTTCAAAGAGAAAACATAGCTTGGGTTTTGAAGCATCAAAACTCTATCCTTTGATGAAAGATAAAAATAACATGGTCATATAAAAGATATAGAAAGAAATGGCATTAATGATGCTCAAATCATACTAAAAAGTTATGGAGAGTGAAACATTTTAAGAGCCAAAGAATTTTTTTCCCTTTAAGTCCTTAAAGCAAAAGTTCTCAAAGAAGTGTCTTGGGGTCTTTTCCATCTTTGCTTTCAGTTTCTCTGCAGGGTCATGGAACCTAGCACTAGCACTCTTGCAAGGGTCTTTGTACAACTGAAATGTCAAATCCACCCTGGGGCTTCAGAGACTAGGCTAAGAGGGGCTTGGAGCATCGGAACTCTGATACATAGATATCATTTGCCAAACGCACAACATCTTATATTTTTTTCTGGATCTGATAGCTTCATTGCAAAGGACCCACATTACTAGGTTGGGGAACATTTGAAAGTTACAAAACATGTCACATGACTGCCAGGCAGTGACAGTCTCACAAAAGCAGACTTGAGAGGAGTCATTTACTCAGGTGCTTGATGGCGTTTGCCATCACCACCTGCTCCTTTCACTTAGATCATTTACTTAATCAACTGACTCACTACAGGGAAACATTATTCAGGAACAGAAATCCATTTGTCATAAACAGAAGATAATCACAAAAATTGATGCATAACAAAATCCTTATTAAGTAATAAAGACCCTTTTATTAAAACAAAAGTTTCTTGTGAAGGTTCTGTGCCTAAGATCACTATCTCACTATTAAAAAGGAAGAAGGCAAGTCCAACAGAGCAGTTAAAGTCAGACTAGTACCACACCAGCTCTCTCCTTACCTTATTTGAGACACAACTAGAAATTGCAGAAGAAATAGTGCCCTCTCTGTGTGACTTTAAGTTATTTGAAACTGTTTTTGTGCATTAAAATCTCAGCTAAAAAGTTACTTTGAGTACTTCCATGAATATAATTCCCGTATGTAGCTCAGTGCCTTTATTTTAAAGGTCACTGAAGCACATAAAGTCTTGCAGGGAGTCTTAAGACAGGCTCTAAGTCTTATTTCTTTGATAATAGCGTGGTCCACTGAAGGGCTGTGGGCTGTGAACATTCACTGGCTGTATGGCAGCTGCCTCAGCTCTGCAGGCCACTGCACTTTCCTGTCACCTGAACTTTCCTCACATGGCCACCTGCCTCGTGGAGCCAGAAAGGTGAGTCTATTCAGAAAACCTGCTAGCTCGACTCTTCGGTTGCATAACACAGTCACTGGAGGTGGCATCAGAGTTGCTATATTCCATTGGTTAAAAGCAAATCTCAGCTTCGATAAATGCATAAGAGAGGAGATTACACAATGGTGTGAACCCAGGGGCCCCTAGAGTCTCTCTGCCACAGTCTGTACAGATCTTAGTATGTTATTCCATTTATTTATACTTGAAATTTTCCATAATAAAAATAATTTCTTTTTCAAAATTCTGACATATCTCAACTTCTTGTAGGAAGCACACTTCTAAGTCAAGCTAAAAATAAAAAAGTCACTCTTCCAAGTTAACTAGAAATCTTCAACTGCATAAAGGATTCTCAATATACTTGTGACTGATATTTTACCCACATATTCAGTCATTCATCCAATAAACATTTCTTGAATTCTGCTGAACAGTACCTCAGGTCCTAGGTATATAGTTAGATACACCTCTGTCTTCAAAAGATAAACAGCACAGAGGTAAATGTGGATAAGCTAAGCAGGGAGTTACAGACAAGGGCTGCAGCCCGGCTAAAGTTAAGGTGCTCTGGAAATGGCAGGGGATAGCTTTGAAACTACTCTCCACCCAAAGGCCAGCAATCCTGTCAACACCATCATCTTCCTCTCATTCAGGAGCCAGAGGTGCTGGGAGTGAGCTGTGGTGGGGTACAGAGGCTGCACTTTCTTGCTGTTACAGCACTCTTGTCCAGAGTGGACTGTTGGTTAGGGCTGGCACTAGGGCTGGTATGACACCGTGTGACTACAGAATAGGACTTGCAACTTGTACTTCTGTGTGTTTGGGACTCTCCTTCCTGGAGTTCAATAGTCATATAAGAAGTCTAAGTACCCCGCATGAGCATGAGGTCTGAAGCTGAGTTTGACGTCTCAGTCATCTCGGATGTCCTAAGTCTGTAAGTTTTGTGTTGCTGTGCTGCATAGCAACCCATACCTGGGACTCAAGTTGTAGCTGAACCATGAGTGAATCCTAGCCCTCACACATGGTTCCACACACACAACTTATCAAAAACTTAGCCAACAGGCTGGGTAATTTCTAAGGAAAGTGCATCATTTCATAGTGTCTTTCAGTTGTCTTCCTTGTTTCCTTCCCACCACTCTGGGAAACTGCAGGAACCATCAGACATTTGCATCCTTCAGTTCCCAGGCCATTGACAAACCCCTAGTGTCTCAATGAAGGACAATAAAACTACAGGCAGATTGAAACTTGAATTAGTACCAGAGAACTAAAGGCTCTTTTCACATCCATAGTGAGTCTAGGCCCACTCACCTGAAGACATGAGCAGGACAGCCTGAAGCAAGGCTACTTCTGTGTCATCCAGGTTGAAAGACGACAGAGACATGCCCAGGTCAAAGATGGCATCTGACACAACCCCAAGACCCCCATTTTTCAGTTGGCCCCGTGTCACTGCCATTTCCCCATTCAAGGTTAAAGTCTCACTTTCTGGGTCATAGCGCACAGCAGCTCGAAGGGACATGATCTCCATGCAGCAGCCTTTGAGGAGGATTATCTGGTCTTCACATGGCAGCTGAAAGGAAGCAGCCCACGTCAGCAAAGAACAAGAGGACAGATGCCAGTCAGGAACAACAGGCAGCGTTCGTAGTATCACAAAAATAATGGGACCAGTATTTGTCTTGCATTCTTTGAGCTCATGGTCTTTGTATGGTGGCAAAATTTCTACAGTAGTTTTTTTCTTTCTTTTTTTTTTTTTTTTCTTAAGATAGGGTCCCTCTCTAGTCCAGGCTGACTTTGAACTCATAGTAATTCTCCTGCCTCAGCTTCCCAAATTCTGGCATTATATGTGTGCACCACCATGGCGGGCTATAAATTGTATACCAAGCAACTTTGATCTCAGTAGGTTGCATTTCTTTTATGAAAGATATAGGTCTTGAACTGGCATAATCATGCTTGGAGCTTTATTAATAACTCCTTAGGTTGGGGTTTGTTAAACATAATTTCACCTAATAACTACCCAAGAGCAGAGTTTATGCTAAAGTCACCATTTTTTTGGAGTGTTGTTGTCTTATATCTCTGACAACAGAAGACTCTATGGTTTAGTTCACAACTAGACCTCTTAAGAGTTTATTCCTTGAGTCTCACCAAAAGCAGCAAACTAGAAAGTTGCTGACAGATGTATATTATCTGCAAGACCCACAGATAGAAAAGGTTTGCCCAAGCACAGAGGTGAGACCAGAATTTAAATTTCATGGTTCCTAAGGTTATGTTCTGCTCCATAACTCAGATACCAGAATTACTCAATACATTATATCTTTTTGCTAGTAGTGTAACTTCATTTTAAATTCACTTTGTTACTTAGGATTTGTGATAATGGGGTAATATTAATAATCAAGCTTTGATATTTGCTTAGCAAAGACAGAAAGGTAATTTCTAGAGAGGGAGGAAGTTTAAATGCTTTTATCAAACTTATTTGAAAGGATCTCAGTTAATAAGATTATTTGATGAATTAGGCATCATGCCGAGATTTATAGTCATTACCTTGCTTAATCTTTACAGCAATGTAGTGAGGTAAATATTTTATTTCTAATTTTATTCAGAGATGTGAAAACCAAGACACTGAAAGGGGGAGTAAATGTTGAAGGTCACAGGAATATTCTGGAGGTGAGGCTAGGCTTTGAAGCTAGAGCTGTCATTAATCCAATACAGGTATGGGGGTATATCATGTATAGCTGCAGTTCATATGATGAATGTGATCATTATACATATCTAACCTGTACCAATAAACTTAATTAATGATGAAAAATTCAATGTAGTTTATCATACAGAAATGAAAGTAGGGTGGGGGATGTAGCTCTGTGGCACAGAAACTGCCTGGCAAATGCGAGGCCCTGAGTTTGAGTCCCAGCACCAAAAAAAAAAAAAAAAAAAAAGAAAGAAAGAGTGGAAGGACATTTAATTTCATAGTTTTTACTAGCCCAGCCTAGTCATCTTACCATTTCATTTCATTTTGAACTGCTTAGTTTTTTCTACAGAATAAAACTCATTTCGTATTTGGTTCTGGGATCTATACATATGACTTTGTTTGCTTTCATTTAGGGTCTGATTTACAACCTTGTATTTTTGTCCAAGGCATGGAAGAAGGTAGGAACTGGAGCCTGAGAGAAATTGCAGGTGAGAGGGGGAAATGGCAGGAGAGGGCAGAGGCTGGCCGAGGGCAGGTCTCCCCTTTTTATCCCTCAGGATCACTCAAAGGCATGTTAAACTCAGAAGCTCCAGTTTCTGCATTCCTCCCAAGTTCCCAGTAACGGTCAGGAAGTGAGTTTGCTAACCCTACACTTGGGAAACACTGGCATAGAATAGCAATAGAAATTACTAATCAGATAAAACTACTTATATTTTACAACTGTCACAGTATGCAGATTTGGGCAGGGCCCACCTCTGAAGTTAAGTCTTCTTATGAATGAAGTAAAAGATTGCTTTTAAAATCTACTAACCATTGGTGATTGGTTCAAACCTAAATGAAAGCTGAGTGTTTGCAAAGGATTGTCAATAGTTTAAAAGTTGGATCAGACACCATTTTCTTTAGGAGAAGTGAGTAGGATCCTGGTGAACTTTCACATGTGGGCACATAATCTCTGAGGCTCCTACTGCCACACTTTCATTGTGAGAATATTCCAAGAGGACATGACAGGCAGAGACACGGGGGTCCTCCCACAGAGCCTTTCGCCTCCTGAGGAGAGCATCACTCAGGTTGACTGGCAAGACAATAGAACATTCAAGGAGTGGTTCTTATGTTTGGTTTTGGCAGCTTTGCTGGCAATGATTTTAGATCTTGTGAAACCCTGGTGTTGGTACCAGCTTTGTTTCAGGTTAGCAGGGATCTTGGCAGAATAATTACCGTGACACACTTTGAATAGCAGATATGTCAAACTGCATCTGGTTACTCAGTCCTGGCTCCAGGACCACTTCAGATCTGCAGGCCACTCCAGTCTGTAGTTAGCTCAGGGCCCTATATAGTCCCTTACTTTTTGTGGGTTTTGAAGAGAGTGTAACAGCCTGGCAGGTGCCTGGTGACCTTCAACACTGGAAACATATACTCTGTGCCTTAAAAGGGCCACCCTCCTTTCCTTTGTAAACAAAATACCATATTTGACAGAGAGATGGAATTTTGCCCAAGGAAGCAGGCTTACATTTCTAAGGGGAACTTTTGGGGAGAGAAGCTATGCTTGGAAAGTTCCATGTTGACCCCTCCTCCATGGTGCAGATCTAAGAATACAGTGTATTTATTACTGGGGATGGAGATGGTGTCTTCTCCCTTACCCTCTCTTCTTCTTTGTCTTTAGCTGAAATATACTCTAGTGGTTGATTTACACAACTTTATATTTTTAAAGACATATTTGGTGGGCATTGGAAGGGTGCTTGCTGTGTAATTGTCAGGCTAGCTTGAAGCGATAAATTCACTAGAGTTCCTCTTCAACTACCAAGACAGGAGCCAAGAGACACAGAGACAGAGACAGAAAGAACCTGGAAAGACCTGCATAAACAAAGCCAACTGGACAAAAATAAAGATAACCTTCAGAGTTACCAAGAGGGGAAACAAGCATCGGTGTGGAGATGTGAGAGCATGCTTTCTCCCTTGGGGGTAATTCAGCAACATATATTAAAAGCCTTAAAATGTTATATATCTATCTACCTACCTACCCACCTAGCTAGCTAGCTATCATCTTGGTCCTTAGATTCCATATATAGGATTCACCCTAAGGAATTAGTGATGTGAGCAGAGCACGGTTGCCAGAATGGTCATTGTAGCTTATTAGTAAAAGGTTGGAAATGAATTACTGAACCAGTGGGAGCAACCTAAACTATGGTAGCCCCACTGTTTGACATACTATGCAATCATTAAAAGTCATTTTGTGAAAGGACACTTAAATGACATCCCACCACTGAGGGTAAGTCAGGTGCAGTGGGCTGCTGGTAATATGCTGTTTCTGGATCTTGATGCTGGTTATAGGGAGGAGTTCATGAACTGCACGCTTATGATAGGGTGATCAAAATATCCAGTAAATATTTAAATAAAAATTACAATAAAGAACAGATTGGCATTAATTCCCTTACAATATGCCCCTTCACTTTGAATATACTTATCCCATTGTTCTTGCCATTTTCTGAAGCAGTGTTTCAAGTCCTCTTTCATGAGTATCTTTATGAGATGTGATCAAAAATACAGTGAATGCTGCTGCTGAGTACCTTTTGACAGTAACACAGCTCGTGAAGACACTCTGGTATGTCCTTATCCACCTTATTCACCAGATCTGGCTTCATGTGATTTCTGGATCTTTGACAAAGTCAAAATGGCCATAGAAGTTAAGCACACATTTTGAGTTAATTCAGGACATTGGGGCAGCCAAAATAGCACAACTAAAGATATTTGTGAAAAAGGGCTTCCAGAGCTGCTTCAGAAAGTGGCAGTGATGACAGAATACGTATGTTCAAAGTGATGAGAAGGATTTTGAGGGGATTAACAGCAATGTGTATTTTTCTGTAATATATTTAAAAAATTAAACACTCACTGTACTTTTTGCTCAGAGCTTCTCTCTAGCTGAGATTATAACCACTTGTCACTCAGGTTGCTTATGGAAAAGGCTCACAGCAGTGTGTGACCCTCTCTACATGGTGTCTTTCCAGGGTCCCCTTGAATGTATGAAGAGCAACTGACTGCCACCTGATAGAGTTTTTCAAGGGAAAAGTTCTCCAGAAAACATAATCAACCCCTCTTGATTCAAAAAAGGACAGCTGGAGGCAGATTGGGAATGTCATAGATAAAATAACAGCAGTACTGGCAGCTAAAGTTCATGGAACACTATGACCCAGCCTCTGTCCAAGCATTTTCATAGATTATCCCATTTGAACCTCAAACAGCTCAAGACACCATTAAAATTCCTATTTTAAAGATAATATCACTGAGGATTAAGGTCATTAAGTGTCTTGTTTAGGATTCCCACCCATACAGTGGAGACCAGAGCCGTGTCCTCAGCTGCCACATGATAGGACTGCTGAGAGTGGGAGGAAATGTCCCCAAGGAAAGTTTTGTGAGAGCTCTGGTGGGTGGGCTCTGTACACTGCACTGGAGATGGAGCAAGAAAGAATTGTTATGATAAAAGATTTAAGGTAATGATGTAGCCTTGGTCTGTGAGGATTACTGGACTTTATTCTTAAAGGTTAGGAACACTACACAACCTTCTTGCTGGGATATGTTGTGCAAAGAGTATAGAACCAGATTTAAACCATGGCACTACATTTAGATAAATTAATTTAATTTCTCTGATCATAATTTGCCCCATTTGCAAAATGGGATTAATAAAATCTGGCCTGTAGGTCTGCCACCAGGATTGGATTTAATGCTAGCAAACTCAAATCTAGTTATTGGGATTTTATTCTGTGAGGCCTGGAGTCAGGCATGGAAGGGCCTTTACGGGCATCCCATGGGCAGGCTAGTGAGTGGTGACAGAGGAGGGCAGGTGGGGACACACACGAGATAAAGTAGGTTTGCACTGTACCACCACCGCTTTCAGATGACTAAGTCCTGCTGGTTAATAGTAAATTATAAACAATACCCAGTACTCCTGGAAATGGATGGAACGCTAATGAAAAACTAATGCAGAAGGAAAAACAGTGTGCTCACCTCACAAAACATAGGCAACTTTTTGGCAAAATCCACCACTCTGGTGATTGCTGGTGTGATGATTTTTGTAAAATGGCTGAAGGCTTCCAAATCAACCTTGCCACCTTCCGGGGCATTGACTATCGGTGCTTGTCCAATATCTTCTGGCTAAGGAGGAGAAACAAAGATTTAAGTGAAGACATTGAAGGGAGCTTGATTTACCATTGTCGTCCTGTGGCAGAAGATCTCTTCTGAACTGACATCTGCTGAAGTTTTCCACTTCCACCTTGGTCATTAACAAAACTGTATGGCTTTCACTTCATTTACATCGTTTATTTCTTGGAGTAGGGAAGCATGTTTTGGTTGTTGCTTTATAGGTCCCCAGAGATAACGTTCACAGGATTGGCCTGGGTGGGGGAGAGGAAGGGAGGAAGAATTTTTTGTTTCTGTGCATGTGAAAGGTGTATGCTCAGGCAGGTGACATCACAGGTGGCAGCTGTGTATGGCATTTTCAGAGCACTGCATTGTAGTGAGTGTGTGGGTGATGTGGGCACAGTGTGGGCAGGGATAAGGACACCCAGTAAACCTAGCACTTGTGGGTGCTTTGTGGCTTCTGACTCAGCTGCTAAGACTCAAGTTTGAGGTGGTCTAGGTGAGCACTGAGGGGGGTGACTTGAGGCTTTCTGTAGGAAACTGAGCTGGACGAATGTGGCCAACCTTAGGGCAGAGATAGAAATACACTGGTGTCCACCATCCTTGGGGCACTTCTCTGCTGTTCACCTGCTTAGGAACCATCCATGGCCTTGCTGCTCAGGAGGTAGTGCAGCAGCATGGCTGTCACCTGGGGACACAGGTCCCTCCCCCGACCGCAGTTGACAGAATCAGCATTTGAGCCAGGGCGCCAGGGCCCCAAGAGCCATTCATCACCATAGCCTCACATTCTGAGCTCCCTCTCAGGGTCTCTCCTGCTGTCACCAGCAGTCCTCTCTAGTGCCCTCTCATCTCTGTGATACTAATGACCATTTATTTTGTGGCCTACAAGCGAGTCAGCCCCTGCACACACTGCTCTATCTCAGGTAATGCTTACACAAGACATGGTTTACAGATCAGCAAAGCAGAGGTCAAGCAGAGGAACAATATCTGGATGAGTGTTGGCCTGGGAGGTGGGTGATCCTGAGTTCACACAGCAGCCTTCGTAGGAGCCCCATCTCACGCTGCCACAGCAAGACTTTCACTCCCTAACCATGTTCTGATACCAGGAAGTGGACTTTCTACTCCTCTTCACACTTCCCTGCCAGCCTCTCCAGCTGTTGCTCAGGAAGTGTGACTGTCACCCAGGACATGACAGACTCACGGCCTCTTTGATGGAGTCACTTTGCCTACGGCCACTATGAATAGACCTGAACAAAGCCTGGTCTTTTCAGGTGCCCAGGGGAGGAATCTGGGGAGGCTGAGTAGGAGGAACAGGAAGGAGGAACTGACATGTGAGTGAGTTGACCAGGACCTCTCCCTTCATGGGCAGCGTAGTGAGGACACTGTCCACATCAAGATTCTGGCCTGATATCTTGGCCCCCCACACTTCACTGTACATCAGAAGCCCCTGATTTTTGGATCCCACTGCCAGGGTTTCTGATTCAGTGGGGCAGCAGCAGAGCCAGTCTTTAAGACACTGGTGGTCTGGGGTCACATTTTGACAACACTGAGCTGGAAGCAACCAGTGCTGGCTTGGAGAAGCCCAATGGGCATGGCTCTTCCTACACATTCCGTTACAGCTCACACCCCAGTTTTAGTAGGGAGAAAGCAGCAGAGAAGCCTCTTACTTGCAGGTTGACTCCCATGAGAGAAAACGGAAGCAGCCAGGCCCTGGGAGGCTGCGAGAGGAATCATGAATGTAGCCTCAAGGAGGACTTTTAAGCATGCCATGTGACATGGTACCTGCTGGCAGCTTTTACTACTTCTTGATTATCTACAGGGACTTCACAGTTTAGCATGTTGTGGTTCAATGACCTAGTGGATCCAATCTAGTTTCTGCTGTGTTTTCATGGTGAGTGCTGTGTTTCATGGGGTCACTATGGACATGAGAAACCCACGAAAGGCTCCTAGACCTGCCTTTCCTGGATGTGTAGAGAATGGATGGGATAACGCATGGCTTCTCCTCAATCCCTCCTCCTCATGTAGACGGAGAATGCCTGACTATTTTTCCTTTAGCTGCTGCTCCCCCTACATTCTTCAGACCTGTTGCTGGTCTTTGTCATTGCTTCTTGAGGCTCATCCCATGTCTCCTGTTGCTTCATGAGTCTTTTAGCAAGATCAACTGATAAAAGGAATGTGGGCACACGTTCAAAAAAGGTAGCTTGTTAATACAGAATATGTGATATATATTTGATAGATGTGGGAACATTTCTTAGAAATAAAAATATTTGACAGCGTGGCTTTGGCCTAGCTGAATCTAAAGGTCTCCTCAGTGAATACAGATGGATACAATCTGTTTATATTTAAATGGTGAATCCATGTTCTTTGAAATGTCAGTGGGCTAATGCTGATGTTAGTTAATTTCATTTAGTCTTTGAGTATGTAGGGTATTTGAGTCACTATCTGTGACCTCTCCAAAGATTTAAAAAAAGTAAGTTATGTAAAGCAATATGGCAACTTAAATTAACCCATCAGAGTAACTTCAGAGACTCTTCTGTTGAAAAATATATATTAGGGTAGGAAAAATTATATATATATAAAATCTATGAATCAACACAAATTTATATCAGGTATGAGAAGTTAAGGCTGAGTAATACAGCCTTATTTGTCACTTTCCTACAGATTTTTCATCTATAAGGACAACATGCAATTAAATATCTGACTACAGTGATTATAGCCTTGCATACCACCACACAAAGCACACTGCTCTTATACACAATGTGTACTTGGTCAGCTCAGGGACTTATGCTGAGTCTCTGGTGTGTGGACGCACCAGCACAGAACTGAGGGGGAAGGCCTAACTTTGTCTCTGGGGGTCCAACTGCTCCAGCTTGCTCACGGGGGAACTTCCAACTGTCACCATGACTTCTTTCCTCTTTGTCCTCCATGGACCTATGGAGCCAGCACATGGACTTCATGTCTCCCCCACAACTTGCTTTATATTTTTCCATTTTGCTGACACCTCTGCTTCTTTCTTTCACCTTCATCCATTCTAAGTCCTGTCCATTTTTCAAGACCCCAGTAAAAACCCTGTCTTCTAGATTTCTTTCTAGGGTACCCAAGTTTGAAATGATGTCTGCTTCACTTGAACATGCATGGTGGCTCATGTATATCATTCCTATGGCATTAGGCATTTATCACTTTTTATGGTAGTTATTGTATATAGGCATACATCAACAATAAAAATTTTTCAAAAGAGTGGAGGATGAGCTTTGTGTGTCTTTGGCTCCTATGTACAAGATATTGACTCAAATGGTGGAAGATAGAATGCTTAATGATTGAATGAATAAATGATTATTCATATATTTATTTAGCCAGTATTTGTTGAGCAAGTACTATAGGTCAGATCTAGTTCTAGAATAGATACTTGATACTGAGATTACAGCAAAAAGCAGTGTATCATCAAGGAACTTGCATTGCAGTGAAGACAGACAATAAATAGGAAAAATGCATCCATCAAAGAATTACAATTTGTGATAAGCCTGGAGGTACCTGGAGGTGGGGTGGTCAGCCAAGGCCTCACTGAAAACACTGTGGGTTTTGACCTCAATAATGTCAAAGAGGTAACCTTCCAAAAAAACCAAAGGAAGAGCATTTAAGGCAGAGGGAAAAGCCAGTGCCAAGTTCCCAGAGATCTATGTGGGAGGAGCCCAGCAATGACATGAGTTGAAGAAGAGAGGCAGGCAGGGTCCCATCATGCTGAACCTGGTAGTTCTTGGGCACATGCTAAATAGGAAAGGGTCAGATGGGGCTCTTCCTCTGCATCTTCACCAGTATCTTCTTGCACTTTTGCAAGGTTGGGCAAGAAGATATGGTGATTCAAGATTCTGGGGTCTTGAGAAATGATGTCAGGCTCACACTTTTCCTGAGATGAGCAGGAAAGATAGTGAAGGTGGTAGGGATGATGCATATAGTAACAACATATGTGGTTGTTAACGATATGTCAGGTACTGTTAGATCCTGTGTAACTTCTACTTTTATATTATCTGGTTAAAAACACAAGGCACTCGAGCCTTAGAGAAATGAAATTACTGAAGATCAGCAACAGAGGTAAGTGCTGAACCCAGGATGTTTGGTTCCAACTTTTATTCTCCTAATTACAGGGCTCCCAGCCTTCTTCTGAAGCCGTGACAATTTTGGGTGACAGATGCCTTCCTGACTTGATTGCACTATTCAAACAAGGTTGAATCACCCACGCTACCTGATCTTTCAGTTTATGCTGCTTCTCTGAAGCTACCCTAGCTGAGAATATGGGAAATCAGACAGTGACTCTGCCAGGGAAAATTGGGCAAACTTGCTTTGATTTTAATGGTCACATTTAAAATTTGATAGAAAATTTTAATTTGATAGTGCCATTCAAAGCCACTCCTTTGCATACAAACTAAGGGAGAGAATAATGAGATAATGTTGACATACAACAATGTTGAAAGGCAGGACTGTTGCTGCCATGAGGTTTATGCCAAAGCAAATGACTTGCTGCAACAGGGAGATAGAGAAGTGAGTTATCCCTGATGCAGAGACCTGCTTTCCCTTGTTTGGCACTGGATACCGCTGTTTTCTTTTCAGCCCGCTTCTCCTCTCTATCATCACCATTACACAAATTGCTGGTGGTAAGATGGCATTTTTGTAGCCTCAGATATTTGAGTAGGTTGGAGAGAATTAGAAAATTATGTAATTTAAATGTGTTTTGGAGTAATTTTAATGCATGGCTCTAGGTTTATTATTAAAATTTACATAGATTTCGCCAAAGTTCCACATTTGCCAAAGACTCTAATTCAGATTTAAAATCCAGGTCCAACGATCAATCTCTTTTTCTGGCTTGAGTCCTAGTCCTTGGGTGGAAAGAGATTAAGTAGCTCCTTTGGGGGAATAAACTACTAACCCACTCCAGGTAAATGGATACTTCTGGCTTTTATGACAAGATGTAATTTTTAATCTCTCATGACATGCTACTATACCATTATTCACATAATAGATATTTTCAAATTATTCTTCAAAATAAGATGGGACATCAACATGCAAAAATCAATGAAATAATATGTGTAGTAATGTTACAAGCATAAAAGGGATCAACCACACAGGAAGTGCAAACCCCAATGTGTAAAAAAGCTTTAGACAGGGACCCCATTTAGCAAAGCTGTCTTCAGGTAAAGATTCTTAATGTCTTCTCAGGCAGAAGAATAGTTTTTATTTTGAGCATAAGTATGCCACCAGAGGCATCCCTCTGCATGAAATATCTATAAATATATAAACGTACTAGTATCCAGCCAGAGCTTAACTGCACTGTCTCTAAGGATGGGCTAGTGGAACAACTGTATTTCAACTTAACACATATATATTTAGTTCTGTTTATCTATTGTATAATGAACAACCCCAAAACACAGTAGCTAAAGCAACAATTTAAAAATGATCTTTTAGCGTTTAGGGATTCAGGGGTATCTTACTTGGTATCCTTTCTTCAGAAGCCATCAAATAGCTTCACAGACTAGTGTCATTAGAGGCTTTTTCTCTTTCTTTCCTGGTGCTTGGGTTGGTTGGGAATCTTTTATTTCTCATGTGGCTAGCTTGGGCTTCCTCACAGCATGGTTGTCTCAGAGTCCTTGGACATTTTTACATAGTATTTGGTTTCTACCTCTGAGTGACCCAAATGGGAACCATAAAGCTTATTATAACCCAAACTTAGAAGTCTCTCAAGCATCTTTTTTGCCAAAATCCATTGTTTAAAGGAATCACAGAATAGCCCAGATTCCAGGAGAGGTGGAAGAGATTAAACTGACTGTGTATACAGGGAGGCGCTTGGGAATGGCAGCCATCTTGAAGGCCAACTACCATGGGTTCCAGCCACTGGAACTGCAGGGGCTGGCACTAAAGTACTAATACTGAAGGGAACATGGATTCTACACACCGGGAGGTGCAGGGGTGACACAGAACAGAAGGCAATAGGCTGCTACACATGAAATGCATTGAAGAGACAGATGGGATCCCTCTTGGAATACTTAGCTTAGAGAAGAAATTATTTATATTTGGATCAAGAATGAAGATTTCTTAAACAGATCAAGGATCTACAAAAGATATATTTTATGGCAGCTCCACAGGGCAGGGAAACTGGTATGTAAAACAGGTGCTCTGAACTATAAGTTTCCCAAAGAAAACTCTTTTGTGAGTGGAGAATCTCATGGACTTGGTAAAAAAACAACTCAGGACAAATCATTCTGTACCATACTTTTTGGTTCCTTCAGACCAATGAAAACCATCAGGAGCCTATAAGTTATAGAAACAGACCTCAAGGCTGGTTCTCGTTACTAGACAATGTGCTGTCTTTGCTGAGGGAATCACCAGGTGGAGTGAGACATAATATTTTCTTAAGAGCTTGGGTTTCTCAGTTTTCAGTCACAGTTCAAATGTCATCTCCTTGGAGATCCATATTCTGTCTACATGTTCCTGTCTAGAGAAATGAAGGCCTTCTCTATTTCCAGTTCATAAATACTCTGTCCTATCATAGGTTTATTGCCTTTGTTGTCTTTCTACTGCATGTATTTATCTTGAATGTTTAAATCTTACTATCTATTTCCCTCCTCTGTAATGTGGCTAACTTACTTCTTGGCACATAGTAGTTGTTCAGTAAGTGTTTCTTAAGTAAAATAGTTAAGTACTTAAACTCTGGAAAGAAGCACCTTAATGGCCACTGAAGTTGGTTTAATGATTACTTTTGGTGACTACTGGAACTGGTATCCATTATTTTTTGAGAGTAAATAAAACACAAATGTAAAATTATCCAGGAGAAGTCCAAGACTGGTCCTACGTCCTTGCCCTGTACTTAGAATTCAGCTTGAATTTCACTCCGTCACTAGTTAAAGCCAGAAGACAACACCAGGGTTGGAAGTGGCGGTCAACCATTTGTGGCTGACACAATCAGAGCAGTGACAGATTTAGGTTTGTTGTTAGTTAGGACTGTCTTGCTCTGCCCTGTATATACTGGGTAACATTGATCTATTGCTTGAGAAGAGTGGGTTTTTTTTTTTTTTGATTTCCTGGCAGATACAGCAGTGTGAGGGTAAGCATGTAAACTGAATGCACCATAATGCTACCCTTGCAAGGAGCTTGTTTGTTTCAGAGGCTTTTTTGTGCATGGTATACATGGCTGCTGCCATGTATGACCTGTGGGAGCTTCGACAGGTTTCCTAAACTTCTCTGCTTCAGTTTTTCCTGCTGTAAAGTGGAGATAACAATCATATCTACCTCTAGGGTTGGTACAGGAAGTTACTGTATGGAAAACACTTGGAATAGTACCCAGCATATAGTAAGAGTCATCTAAGGATTTGCTAACATTGCCATTAGTGCAGGCCATCAGCAAAGTGCTGGCATTATCATTTCATTGCGACAATGAAAACAATTGCTTCAGGGCAGGTAGATTATGTGTAAATGTTTTCTTTCCTAAAATTTCTGGAAAGTTGTTATATTAACAAAAAAATTCATTATAACAGTTATCTAAAACACAAGGATAATTCTACTACCGCATTTCTGTGTTCAGATTAGAAAGTCCTCTGATGTTCCCTGGGGATACAAATGGACCTGCAGGATACCTGATGTCAAGGTTCAGCAACTAGTCATAAAGGGCTTCCAGTCACTACCCAGGAGCAGGGTCAGTCTCAGAGAGGGCCAGACATGGGCTGGGGCAGGTAGTACTTTTGATGAGGTATGTGGAGAGCCTGACTCAGAACCAAAAGATCTGAGATACCTTTTGGATCTAGCTGAGCCAAGTTTTAGCATGTGATCTTGGCTGTTTGCATTTTCTATAAAGGGAGGATAGAAGTTCCCACCTCCTTCAAAATACTCTGAAGTCTAGATGAGAAGTAAATGGGAAAAGGCTTTCACAACTGCACATTTGTATAAAGCTGTCAGATAACCAGTATTTCACAAGTTTGGATGGGTTTCTTTTCTCTACATGCCCTCTCTGCATCCCTTCATGTCCACTGTCTCTCTGGACTTAATGTCATTATTTTAAGCTAAAAATTTTGACCTCTGTTGTTGTAAAAACACATTTGTGGTATGGGATACTTCTCCCTAGAGGTTATTCTAAAGCAGACTGGTATTCTGGGGTAATCTTGGAGGATTAAGCATGTGCCTACTAGACATCTGAGAGGAGAAATGAATGTAAAAAGGGAAACCTAGCAGGTAGTGAATTTCACTAGTTTGTTCAAAACTGACCTGAGTAACAGCAAAAACAAACTGAAGTAATGCGTGCTAAGAAACGGCTTTGGGATTCAGTGAATTGTGAAGAGCAGGAGAGACTGAAGGTAAGAGGGGTATTAAGTCTCACATAGGCCTGATCTGCATCTGGGCTTTGCAAGGTCCTTGTCTTATTAAAGCTGCTGTTTCTCTATCAGCGAAATGGGGCATCACAACAGCACCCCAGGATTCTGAAGACTCACTGAGCTGAGGTGGAAAACACCTACTATGTTGCCAATAGTGAGTTATGCAAGGGTACCTTACCAGGAATTTCCGTTTTTGCTTCCAATGGCTGCCCTGGGCATTGGTGGCCACGTGAGCTTCAGTGACAGTTTTGATGAGCTCCCATTCCTCATCCGTGGGCTCTGGCTTGTGTCCTATGGATTTCTGCAGCTCTTCCCGCCGCCTCTTTTCCCGGTTCTCCTCAATCAGCTTCCTCTTGGCCAGCCTCTTGCTGTCATCCAGCACCACTGGGAGGGAGAAAGGTGAGGATACACACGGATACTCTCCAAACCTGTGGCAGGCTGCACATCCTGGAGCCTCAGGGGTGGGGGCCACTGAGGCACAAGTGGCTCAGTGGGTTTCTGAAGGGGAAGATAGGTCACACCGGGGATTTTTCTTCCTTTGGAAGAAAATTGCTGCCGGCCAGACATTGTCTAATATGAACCCTTGTGCCAAATTTCCAACACCCAGTCGGCTTTTCAAAACAAAGCTCTGGGGATGCTTGGGCTTCAGGCCCTCTAGCTCTACAGGAGGGAGGGAACCTGAGGAAAGAGTGCAGCACACGGAAGAGAAATCTGTTCTACTTGCAGGATCACACGAAAATAGGTCTAGTCAGCCTTTTGAGTTCACTCATGGCTTCTGTTCTCCCTCCTTCCTTAAGATTCCTCTTAAAATAGTAAGGAGTCTTCAAGTCCAAGAGAAATTGTGGAGTGGTACCAGGAGACTCCTGATTCCTTCCTTAGTGGAAAAGGATACCAACCCCTCATTGGCTCCTTTAAGGGCTAATTAGAATGTGGCTGGATCTACCTTGAGCTCCTCAGATACTCACTTTATAGTCCTCCCTACTGGACCAACTGGCAATGGTAATTAAGGAATCCAATCCAGGCTTTGGGCTCTAGACAGACATGGACTTCAATTCTGACTCTAGTACTTCTGGCTGTGTGGCCTGTGAAAAGTGACTTAGGCTCTCTCTGCTTTCTGTCATTTCTTCCTAAATGAAATGAGATCAGTAATACACTGTACAAGGTACTGGACGTCGTAATGCTCGGTAAATATAACCATTTGTGCAAAAGGGAAGCAAGAAGAGCAGGTAACAACAGCCTGTGCTTCCATGATTAACTTCCAAAACAAAACCATTTCATTAGTCTCTTAGGAACTATCAGTGGAATGGGAAGTTGCAGAGTCACAGTGGTTTAGAACCAGAAGAGACTTTAGACATCATCCAACTTTCTCCTCTCACAGAGGAGGAAAATGATCCAGAGAGGTTGTGATTTGTTCATCGCAGAGCCAGGCCTAAGACTCCTGACTCCAGTTCCACAACATCACTGTTCTAGGACCATTTCTTAATGACCTGGTAGGACAAGGGAAAAAAAAAAAAAACAAAAAAACAGAAGAGGAAGAGAATGAAGGTGCCCAGACAATCCATAAGTAGAATACCAAACCCCAGGGAATCTAGACTTGACTGTGTTGTCAAAATGAGCATTTATAATGGTCAGAAATATGGATAAGGACTGCTGAGTCACTTTGGTTCTTGCAGCAAAGTATAATAAATACCCAGGGCCACATTGTCTGAATGTGTCACATTTGATATGAATTATCTAATATAATCCTAGACACAACCCTCTAAAGTCTGTAGTGATTTCAAAGCAGAGGAACCTAAGTCTTAGTAGTGGACGTCACACAGCTAACAATTGGCAGTGCCAAGCCTCAAGGAGTACTTTTTTACATTATAAAGCCTGAGCTCTTAAAATGCCTCCAAACAAGAAAGGAACACCCAAAATTTTATCTCCACACAATCTAGATTAATGCTTTCTTAACCTCAAAACACTCCTATCTTGAAGTTCTTAATGAAACAATGAAATGGACGATCAATCATGAACGGTTCACTGTAGTAACATATCTAAGTGTTTTGGTCCCAAGTTAATCATATTCTTCTATCCTTCTCAGGCATATTGTTGGCAAGCCTAAAGCCTTTAAAAGATAAAGAACAGACACAGCTAGAGGTGGGGATTAACTCGGGATTTTCAGCCTAACACCATAACACGACCCTCTTCCTTTTGAATGATTCTCCATTCTATCTTCCTTATGCAAAGCAGGATATTCCATAGATTTTTCTTTTTGGTGGTAGTTATTCTCTCAGAGAGAATTCTATTTATCACATAAGGTTAAGCCATGATTATTTCCTTTTATAACAGAAAGAATCCTCATTGAATTTTCTCTTTCCTTTTTAATTTTTAGCTAACAGTTGGAATCCTTCACTGATGTGCAAAAGTTTATGGCAGTAGAAATCATTAATATTGATGTCTGACAAAAGGGAAGCCTTGTTGTGAGAAACACAATTCTTCATTTTATGATTAATTAAGGTGACTGGTATAAGTCGCTCACACAGTGTGGGGAGGAGAGACCCCAAGGGCTAATCTCACCACCATATGCTGTGGCATTGGGAACACTGGGTATGACAATTTCAGCGCTAATGTCTTTATGGCTAAAAATATAAGAAGCAACCAAATGAAGGATGCTTTATGCAATAGCCTTCAACTTTGAATACTTCAGAAATTTCCTGGACACTTTCTGCCTATGCCCTGTCTCTAAAAATGTCTGTAAAAATAATTTATGTCTTTGCTTTTGAAAAAAAAAATAAGAGAACTAGACCATGATGAGGCTCTAATCACATGAAGCCCTTGTGTGAAAATTACTTTACCAAGTTAAAAGGATGAGATCTCTCATTTGTAACATACTGCAGTGTTGCTAATAGCCTCCTCCCCAACACTGTAGTGATAATTTAACCACTTTACTTCCCTCATCATCTGGCTACTTTGAGAGTTAACAGTTGATAAGACAGGAGTAGGATAAAGCCCACACAGCAATGGCTCCCACCTCCCTGGGTGGCAAGTGGGATGTGGGGAGGGATGAGGCTGGGGAAGTCATCTATTCCCTTCTCTGCCTATGTGGGTCTTTACTGCTTTTCTGCCTGGTTGATTTTGAATCAAATCCTTTCCCAATCAACACTCCTTGAATATGAAGCAAATGAAGATGATCTACTTACAATCTGTTGCCATGCCAACATAGATACATTTCTTGAAACGACATTCCTGGCACTGATTTCGTGTGACTTTGTCTATGACACATTTTCCTTCATATTTACAGGAATAGGATGGATGGAGATTTTTCTGAATGGTTCTTCTAAAGAAACCCTACATGAGAAAGAAAGACCCAAGACAACAGTTTCATATTTTCTAGAAATAAATGATTCTGGGATTTTGAGTCCCTATAATTATGAGATAAATTATTTGGGGTCTTAATATACATTTGGGTCTCTAGTTTTATCTACTTCCTCTTATATGGGGAAGTAGGCCTAAAAGGAATCTAAGGAGCTGAAGGAGATGTCAAAGGACTGCACAGTCAGTACCATTTTGAATTTTATTCAAGGCAATGAAACCAATAGAAGAATCTCGTGCTTGCCTTTGCTTTCTATACATTGAATAATATTATTTTTCATAGCATAATTGTGCTGCTAAATTAATCTATGAGAAGTTTTACTAATTTATACTAAGAAAAGGAAGAGCTAGATACCTTTGATACTTTACTACTTAATAATGTAATCATTTAGTAATTAAGTAGATGCATTACCTGCATCTAGAAATTTCATTTAATTCTAATTTTGACTGTTGAGATGGCCTTCAGTCTTTCAAACACTCTCTAGATGTTTCACCAAATAAATTCAGCATATTTCTTCCTTTTTGAAATGTACTATTTAGGTCTAGGTTCGGGGAAGTGACTTACATAAAATCCTTAAGGTAGTCCTATGAGAGCTTTTGTGGGTGTGATCTCTGTGTCTTAGCAACTATATTCTGAACTGTGGGAATTAATAAGGGCAGTGGACACTTGTAAAGAGTTCACAGCAAAGGGTTGTTGGATGGATTCCATATCTTCTGTTCCCCACAATCTAATTTATAAGGGAGGTACTCTTAATATCCCCACTGTAGAGGTGAGGACAGCTAATTGTAAATTAAGGGAGGTATTCTTAATATCTCTGCTGTAGAGGTGAGGAAAGCTAATTGTTAGACAGGTTAAATCGCTTGCTTCAAGTCATGTGGTAATTGCCGGAACTTGGTTAGGATATGCACTCCAAATCTCATTTGCTTAACAGCTTATATAATGTAAAATGAAGTGAGCTTTTATAACATAAAATGAAATGAATAGATTATAAACAGTCCCCTCCCATCCACCACTCAAAAACTTCTATTTTATCTGTTTCGGCAGATTAGCAAGGTTTTATGGAGTTCTCTGTTCTTTGTTAGATCAATGGTGGACCTTAAATGTCAATTGTTCTTGCTTTAGCCCACATTGGTATTAGCTCATTTTTTGATTTAGATTATGCATATATGCACACTTGCACACAAAAGCTCTTCTGGGTAATAAAAAGGTCCACAGCAGAATAAACTGCAAAATCACCTGGGAAAACTGAGACTTGTAGGCTTGTTTTGGGGACATGTGTAGAAATCCTTTATCATTTCCACCATTAAAGTTCTAGTAGAAAAACTGTCATGTTATATTTGGATTTTATATCCTTAACACTTGAGTCTATGAATCTGTATGATACAGATACATGGTTGCAGGATTATGGGCATCAGTATGAGATGTCAGCAATGTGTCCCTGGGTCTTCAGGGTAGGTAAATCCCGCCAAAACTTCAATACTGGAGTATGTGACATGACTGAAATGGACATTTCCCTGTGAACTGCCCTCCTCTAGGTGCCCCTCTGTCCAAGGATGGCAGAGGAGGGCAAAAGAAACCCAGAGATTTCTGGCAGAGAACATGTAGGGGAGGGGCAGGCCAGCACTCCCCTCCTGGAGGAGGCTGCATTTCTCCAGAGGGGGAAATACCAAAATGCAAGATCCCCAGCAAGGGAGTGTTGAATGCTGGTATAAGGGCAGGAAAAGAGTGTCTCTGTTTGGAACTGGGGTGACTTTTTCACCTTCACTCTGATGCCTGCTTATGCTAAGGGAGTAGGGGGCCAGGGCCTCCTGAAAAGTGAGACAGTGCTCAGGAGAAGGTAAGGTGTGATATGCCAGGAGGGGCACCTATTTCTCCCAAAAGGCTACTCTGTGTGCTTTTTAATGGGATAAGTGAAATAATTTATACAAGGCTCATTTTGACACAGGGGTTGTGGTGGTTTATTGTACTATTCATGGTGCCTACCTGTGATGCCTTTTCTTAGACAATGGGCCCAGTCCCTTTTATACTGTTGCCTCTAAGTATAGTTAAGCATATTTTTTACATATGATGAAGGACCACTTTATATGAATAAATGTAAAAATGCTAGTCCCTTACATTTTAAAAATGACAAAAGTTAACTCCTAGAAGTAAACTTGGTAGAAGACATTTATAATACTATTTATATATAATATAAATTTATTTATAATTTACTTATTTAAAAGAAATCCTTTCAGTTCAGCACTACAACCTGTGCTTCCCATTTGTGATGGACTGGGTTCAATCTTCAGCAGGTCTCCCTGCCCCCAAAAAGAAACAGCTGACAAGAGATGTCTTTGAGAATTAAGGACATATATTTCATTGATTTGTGTTGAGCAGAGGTATTAGTTTCTAAATCAATATTAGACCAGTTTCTGTGCATTCTGAGAATTGGATCTACTTCTTGATGGTTCAAAATGATGTACTAATCAGTGAGATAAAGAGCAACATGTCACCCTCCTAGCTTGCTATTTGAGCAGCTTTGGGTATTTCTTAGAAAATAGTTTATTGTGGGGAAGCATCAGCATTTTTTCTATATGCTATGTAAAATAACTGGCACAGCACAATAGACAAAATATGCCCCAAAGATTTCACTTTTGTCAAGCTAAAAATGAGAAAAAATGATTTTATCCATATTGTATGGGGTAGAAATATTTTTTAAATTGCAGATTTGAGTCAAAGAATATAACCCTTTTCGTCTTTCAACACTCTTGAAGAGTATGCATCAACTGAAAAATCCTTGTCTTTTTCCAAGATACTTCGTCATTATAGTAAATGACCTGCAACCTCCACCGCTGGCACCCAAGGAAGGCTCCTTTTTGGTGCTATGGTGGAGGCAATCCTTGAAACAGTATTATTCTCATCAGACATAGAAGTTGAAAAACCCAGCCTTTTGCTATGATTTTTCTTTAAGAAAATCACAGCTGAATCAGGCTCCAAAGAGCCAGTAGTCCTGGGAAAACAGGCTAGCTGATTTTAGCCAGGCAGGAACTTAAGTGAAAAGACTCAATCCTCCCCTTGTTTAGGGGCGATTGCTACCACTGCATTCAGCCTTCTGGATGGCACAGTTAGCCTGTAGAGTCCCTTAGTAGAGTTAAATATTAAATGCAAGTTTCATTTGATTCTTTCCTAGAATTCAAAATGTATAAGAAGTTGATTTAAAAGACTCTCAGTGCTACATAAGCAGGCAGGTAAAGCCTTTTCAATTAAGGCTAATATAGAAAAGAAGGCCAGCTTCAATCACTGAGCTTTTGGAATTAGAGTTATATAGTTCTATTACTTTCAGTTCAAGCCAATAAAACTGTGCTTTCAAGAGAGGGTTTGCAAATCTTCTAATTAATAAATATCCAAGACTTACTAGTAATTAGCTTCATTAAATTTGTTAAGACATTATTTTCATAGCTGTAATGGAAACCTTTTGTCCAGATCAAAGGGGTCTGGATGAAGGACAAACATATTCCACTATATTCCAAATACAGCGCTGCAGATAAAAGGCCTTGGACCTTAGAAATGAGCTCTTTCCAGTGCATGTATAATTACAACATTCTTAGCCAGCTTCTCCTAAGCATTTCCTAATTTAATGTACAAAAAGTAGGGTATTTGCATGGAAAAATTTCTACTAGGGAAATGGAACACTCCTTGGAGTGACATGAAGTAACATGTTAATTTTGGGAGTTTAGTGGTAAGGGCAGGAAGAAAGGGGGTCTTCACAGGTAGGGAAGAGGAAGAAGTTAGGTAGGCAAAGGAAAAGAGAAGATGGAGTTTTTTTTTTCTTCTTCAAATTTTAATACAAATTTTGCTTAAGAATTTACTCCTTTGATAGGTTTTAAATATAAAACATTTAACAAGAAAAATAATTTTAAAAATCCATCCATGATTTTAAACACAGCATCATTTATAAGGCATTAGCTGAATGCTGAATACAGCACTGGGTTAAGCTTTCTTCATGTTTATGATAGGCCTTATTTTCTAGGCTAGGTTGTTTATCCAAGAAATATTTTCCATAAAGCTCACCTTAATTTTGTTGGAGAAGATTGTAATTAGGCAAATTTAGACTCAGTTTTGGGAAGTGAATGGACTGTTGTACTCTGGTATGTCCTAGTTAAGTATCTCTTGAAGAAAGGTCTGTAGAAAATACAATTACCTGATGGATGATCTGAATCTCCTTACTGCAGGCTGTTCAGAAAGCCACTTTGGATCAACTTCAGAACATAATTGAACCTAAGTAGCCTCAAAGATATTTCCTAATGGAACATTTAAGTGGGCACATTCATGCAGATTAATAGTGGAAACAGCCTGTGATAGAGCAAGCCCTAACTCCTTCCATTTTGGAGCTAAAATAGAAGAAATGCTAGTGTGCTTTTAGCTTGCTAATTTCTTGGGATGATAAAGTATTTAAAAATATATGCTCTTTAAAACTCAAAGGTTTTATGAATTTCTTTTGATTTTACCTATCCTGTTCCTGTTTTAAAAACACTTGCTAAAGAAACCAGACCTCACGCTTGCAAAATTCTGAACATGTCAAAAATCAGAGCACCACCAGACCCCCTGGTGGGTCACAGGTGAGGAATGCTGAAATCTAATTCAAACTCAGATGTTGAGTTCCAGTAGTGCCCTGGGAGGGGGCCAGCAGGGCTCTTACCTTGCAGCCTTCACACGTGATACAGCGATAGTGGTACCCAGTGGCTTTGTCACCACACACTACACAGAGCTCATCCTTGTCCAAATAGCTGGGGATGTACCCTGTGAGGGAGGTGAAAGGAAGGAGGTGAGATATCATGTGCAAGTCAGAGATATGCCAGGGCTAAGGCTATCTGATCAGTGATGAAATTGGTTTGCCAAGAGGCGGCAATGACAGGAGACTTAATGAAATGAGCAGCAATTATCTTACATTAGCAGACTAAGTACCAGCCTGAATGCCGATGAGATCCTGGCTGCTGTGCACAAGAGATCAGCTGGGGAGGCTGCTGTAGCCCATGAATCAAGTAGAGAGACCAGGATTTAGGCTACCTGGAGCACTGAATTCTGGATCACCCAAATGCCTTCACAAGGCTTATTTTAGAACTTGTTCTTGAAAGACTTGAACTACTTTGGGGTCAAGGCACTATGCACTGATTCAGAAACCTTCATAGCTGGGAAGGTCCTGAGAGAGCTCTAAGTACTTCTGAAGTGAAGAAACTGGCCATTTGGGCTAGACCTTCCTCAAGGTCACACTGGACTTTCTTAGCAGAGACTAAGCCCAGGGACTATTAACTTCCAATGCCTAGGATAAGTTATGATGGTCTTTTCTAAAAATAGAGATTTAAATAGAATGATAAAGGCCATCTAAAACAATGTGGTACCCTTGAGATATTATAATATACAATCCAACAACATTGGGCAGTATGGACTAATAGTAGTTCTCTTGAAGAAAAGAAAATCCAACCATTGTAAATTCTTTCTTTAGGGTGCTTTTAGTTTGTCAGTTTAAATTCCTTAACCCAGGAAACTGAAGTTTAAAAAAAAAAAAAAAGAAGCTACTTGCCTGTCTTTGTTTCTTCTTCATGGAGACAATGTTCCCCCTCCCCCTCCCCTGCTCCCTGCCCAAGAACCTGCTTCAGGAGGGCAAGTTCAGTTCCACATGTATCAACTCTTTACCACAAAAGCACAAAGTTTTAGATAAGGCTAAAACATCAAAACAAGGCACAATTATTTGGAGTGTGAAGAAGACAGAGACTGAGAAAACAAAATCATCCATCATGGTTCTAAGGAAGCTCTTTGATTTAGCAAACTTGGTATCAGTAAAAGATCAGTTAGATTGAAATGACGGGTAACTTACTGCATATTTTACTGTGATATTTTCACAAACCTTTTATTAAACTAGGTTTCTCAGGGCTTAGTTTTCAGAGAAGAAAAGCAAGAAAGAAAACAGAAGAAAATGAATCGTTTTCATAATTTCTTAGAAATTTCTTTGTTCAGACTTTAATTTAGAAAAAAATCTTACTTCTTGAGAGGCAGGTAAATGATTTCAAAGTGAGATTTGGTAATCTCTAAAATTATATCACAGCTTTTCTTGTTTTACTTTGGCTTCATGCAAACCATGATTCAACTGTTGAGTTTACTTCAAAATTCTCATCAGACATTTTAAAAAGAGAATTCTGGGAGGGATCTAGACAAGAAAAAAAGGGAACTGATATGGCTTTTCTGTCATTCAATCTCTCATCTATTCATGAATTAGCAAACATTTGTTTAGCATCTACTACATAGGTACTAAACACCACAGTAGGCACTTTGAAGATAAAAAGGAATAGAACAGAATGTGATTTCTCCCTTTGGGAAATGTATAAGCAACTGAGTTGTTTTTCTAGCATTAGTCTTTTTTCCAATGATATAAAAAGGAAAACATGATGGGAAGAAACATGAGAAGGTACTCAATATCACTACAGAAAATGCAAATTAAACAGTGAGATATCAGTTCATATTTACAAAGATGGTTTTCCTGAAAATGACATAATAACAAGTGACGGAGAGGACATATAGACACTACTTAGAAAATAATTTTTAAACTATATGCTAACATATGCATCTTCCTGGGAAAGACAGATGGATTACATTGTATTGATACTGTCAGGAGAGCTACATCTTAACCTCTTAGATTTCTCAACTATGTACAGTTGATCTGACAGAGTGAAGACTTCTCAGTCCTTGGTGTCAAATGTGGACTACAGAGATATGGGAGAAAGAGGTCCAAGCCATTTCCCTCTATTCTCAGGTGTAGGAATTGACTGTAACCCAGTTAGGCACTGTGTTGTTTATGGGACACGCCATAGGCAAGGCCACAAAATGGCAGCTGAGAAGGTTAATCATAGTAATCCACCTTCACCTCACCATACCTCATCCTACCTCACTGTACCTGCTGGTTTCATCTTCTGGCACTGACAGTAGGACCCTGAAGATGTCCTCTTTTCTGTAGCTCATTTATTTATGTTTGACCTTTAAGGTTCTTGTAAGTCCTAGACTCCAACACTAATTCAGAAAGTGGACTGGGTTCTTTTCATATTTTGACTCCTCTGAGAGAGGCGGTTTTGCTTTACTGTCTTATTTCTCTTAGATTATTTTCTTGGTAGGTGGAAGTGACTAAATGTCTTAAATCATGAAATCTACAGAAATGTCTACTTAAGTTAATAACAGCTGCTTACATGATCATACTAGTGCACCCTACTCATTGCTTTCTGTTCTTTATGATACTAATTTTGAACCATCTCATTTATCTAACACAGCCAGTCACAAGCAATGATACATCAATTATTATGTCTTAGTCCATTATTCATCATGAATTCCCACCAGGGAATAACATCCTTCACATAATGACTAAGTGGGTAGGGCTTCTCTTCAGGTTAATGGATACATTTGACATAGCACATGTTCCTGGATCCTCCTATAGAACCTATTTCCTGCTATTTAATTTCAAAGTCACAATCTTTCTCTTTTTTCATACTCATTACATGGGTCACACTCTGGCCAACCTACCCAAATGAGGACAATGCACATGGAACATTGGTTCTGTTACCATGCCTAGAAACTAACTTGTGTCACAGTGTCAGTGTCACATGAGACACAGTTCTGAAGCCTCTTTACCTGAGGAGCTGCATTTGCATGTTGTCCCAGGTAGCTGCTGAAGAGGCCTGGACACCCCCCTCCCTACCAAAGCAAGACCCATAATAGGATGTGACAGTTCATGCAGTTCATGTATTTTACCCAGTTTTTATTTGCTCACGCACATTATTTTTCAGAACAACATTGTCACTTTATCAAATATATTTTTATGAAAGCAAATTCCATCTGTTTATTCAACAAAGGACTTAGATTTTTCAGGGGGGTTGGCATCTGACAATCTCTGATGAATTGATGAATATCCTGCATGTAAAATAGGCTGACATGGTAAAATATTACCTTCTTAAAAATCATCTTTTGGTAAGAACTTTATTAAGAGATAATTCACATACCGTATAATTAAATGGCTTTTAATATATTCAGAGTTGTAAACTGTCATCACTATCAATCCCAAAAAGAAACCTCAATACTTTAAAAGTCACCCCCCCATCCCTCCCTTCTCCACCCTTTTTGACCTGGGCAACTGCTAATCTGCATTTTGTTTCTACAGATTTGCTAACTGGACATTTCATACAAATGGGATCATACAGTATGTGGCTTTTCACTTAGCAGAATGTTTTCTAGATTTATCTATTTTCAGCTAACAGTAATTTTACAAAATTTGATTCTGAGAGACTTGAGATGTGGAAGGGGAAACATACATTTGCACTATAAATTGTGTAACAGATAATGAGGTTGTTTTAGCGTATACTAAATTCAATGCTTTCTCCTACATGGCTAAAATCTAGTTTAATTCTTGTGAGTGAATTCTAACAGCATGGTAGAGCCTGGGAAGAAGTACTCTGGAACGTCTTGACAGACACATGGCCCTTAGGTAATAAATATAAAGCAGATTAATCTTGATGATAGATGTAAAATGAAAGGTGATGACCAGGAAGCAGGGTAGGGGAGCTAATGTGGAGGCCTTTTTCCATCTGATTAATCTTCCTTTCTAGGTGAGCCCACTTGCCTAGAGAACCAATCCTGGAGTTTTAAGGGAGTCATCATTATTCATGGTAATGGCAAATTCTCTGGGCAGCTCAAAGAAGTGAAATATCTGTAGGCTATACTGTTTATTTGAGGTAAAGAAGTAACTAGTAAAGAAGCCTGATGAATAACTCCCCTCACCCTGTAAATAGTCAAGATCAACTCTGATCCATCTTTACAACTAAGAGCTCAGAGCTAGCAAAAACCCTGGGTAGGTTAGGATTCAGGATGAGTCTATAGTTTAATACTTTAAAGAAGCCACTGAATTATTAGCATGCTTAGTCATTCTATTTATTTCCCAGTACTGGGAATTGAACGGAGGGACTTTGCAGTGAGCTATATCCCCAAAACCTCCACCTTAAAAAAATATGTTTATGTTTATGTTTAAGACGGTCTTGCTAAGTACCTAGGTTGCCTAGGCTGGGCTTGAACTTGTAATCCTCCTGCTTCAGTTTCCCATAGTGCTGAAATTATAAACATTTACTATCATGTCCAGCTTATTCTTCCAATTTTATATTGAACTTCCTCATTTATGGAAGAGCTCAGATCCTTCTGATGTAATCTTTTTTGTTATTGGAGACTTTTGCTCTATGTCATTACTTTACAGACTTAAAAGTCTCGAAAGGCTTACTTATCCTTTAGTTATTTTCTAACATACCAAGTCTGATTCCTTTTACATTTAATTCTTAGTATTAGAAACAAAGCTCTGTATCATGTTAATCTTTCACTGCAGTGAGATATCAGTCATGGAGCTCCAAGGCTTCAAATGCCACCCACTGGAAACAGGGTAGGAGAAGAAGCCAAAGAAGGACAGAGTCTGAGATTAATCTGGAAAATGGGATCAGGGCACAATGACACGGAACCCTTGATTCCTTTCTGAGGCCTGAGAGTAGAAAAAGGGACAAAGCAGGTTGGGATTATTTCTTCTGGCAAGAATTCCTAAAACAAAGCACGTTTGTTAGTTTTAGAGAAAGTCTTGGCATCATGCACAAGAAATCTTAGCTAAATTTCCTTTTTTCCGGTGCTTGTAGCCCACATTACCTTTCAATCATTATCTTACAATTAAGAGTAAGAACACTTGAAGATGCAAATCACTAATAAAGGAAATAGATCGTTATAATGAATTTTGATCAAGAGGGTACAGACACTGGTAGTCTGCAGTGT
Source organism: Hydrochoerus hydrochaeris (assembly GCA_004027455.1). NCBI lineage: Eukaryota > Metazoa > Chordata > Mammalia > Rodentia > Hydrochaeridae > Hydrochoerus > Hydrochoerus hydrochaeris. Next base: position 130,751 of record PVLA01000417.1, read on the forward strand.
TTGCTTCACAAAGTGTTTTTAAAAATCTTAGCCAAGTTTTAAAACCAAGAAATTTCACATGAAATCCAGAATCCTTGCTTCTTGTGAAACTGTGGTGGCAATACTGAGCCCAGATTTTCTAAAGGCAACAATTAACACCAAGCAGTCCTTCACCCCAAGAAAGAAAACTTTCGAGGTCTCTGCAGGCAGCACTAATCCCTGTTGCGCCCCAACTCTACCACTAAATGTCAGCTGCCATTTATCTCTGTTCTTGCATTATAAACAGTATTTCACAGAATATTTATCTTTAAAAAAAATGGAGATTAAAGTAGTCCATGAAAAAGAAAGTACCTATTTCTTTATAAAAGTGAAAATATTTTTATCTATAGCACATAAACATTGTATGTCTTGATAGCAAATTTTAAAATAAGCTGCCATCATAAGATAACACTGCCTCTCTTCATTAATATCAGCTCTTTGGTACTTGTGGGCATTGACATTTAGAATCGTGGTACTGAGATCATTTCCTACTTTGAAAGAGGGTTTGGGTTAGGAAGAAAAAAGGCTAAGTGTGTTAGAAGAGTAGGGAAGGAAGGGGAGAGGGAAGGTAACCAGAAATGGTTGATAGTGGCCTCTGATTTTACTTTGAATATCAGTTTATGGTTTTGGGCTCACACATTTATGCCTAGAATTATTTCTTTTTTGATATATTATATATTGTTCTTTTAGAAATAGTTATTCAAGTTACAGAATTAAAGTACACAAAGGGGACACCAAAGCAGTGAGAGTGCAAACAGATCTGTTCAACAATCCAACAAGAACCTAGAAATATGGTCATCAATCCCACACATCTAAACATACATGCAGCTATATCTTTTATAGCGCTTCCTGTTTCCTCTTTTTTTTACAATAGCAATTATACATTTTTAAAATTTTATTTAAAGAGAAGAAAAAAAAACCAGAAAAGGGTAGCAACAATACAGAATTCTAAAAGAAAGAAAGAAAAAGGAGAATGAGAAAAAGCCCCACTAAGAAATCAGTAATTTGTAAATTATGTATTGTCATCTTGGATGTAGTTGTTCAAGTTACAAAGTTAAAGGGTACATAGTAAATATTCAAACAGTCAGACTACAAACAGTTCTGCTCAAAGATCCAACAAAGATTCAGCAATATGGTCATCTATTTTACACACTCAAACATACATGCAGTTATATCCCTTAGAGCACTTTATAATTATTTCTTGTCTTGCATACTTGAGAAAAATTGGTTTCCTTTTAATCTGAAATATATTCAGAACAGGATTCAGGATTATAGCTTTAAAAATGTGGGCCATCAATTCTTCAGCCGTATATTACCCAAAGGGGAAGGAATCGTTGCACCTGTTGTCAGGATGACATCATTGTTGGCGCAAGTTGTCCTGTGTTCCCTCCAGGTGTGTCCTGCAGCTGCAGTAGCTGTGTGTTTTACAGAGTGAGATAAGAGCTTTGTGCATTCCCAGTACCTAAGATCTGGACAGATTTGACAGAAACATGCATTTATGATGAAGCAGCCTCATATCCAAGCTATAAAACTGACCAATAACACATAGCTAAGTATTGAGTTGCACAAATGTATGTGTATCCATGTTTGGGTGTTATTTTACTTAGGCAGAGCTCAATATACAGCAATCTAAACTTTTCATTTGGAAATAAAAAGCTCCTCATAAACATCTTTTACTTCAGATATTTTCTAAATATTAAGGTTTTTACCACTAATGCAGTGGCTCTTAACTAGGAATAATTTTATTCCCCAGAGGACATTTGTCAGTGTCTGGAGATATTTTGGTTGCTATTACTGGCATGTATGTGTGTCTGTGTCTGTACCTACACATATATGATACTGGCATCTAGTGTTCAGACTCCAGGATGGTACTAAATTTTCTCTGCTGGACAGGACAGAGACCCTGACAAAGATTTACTTGATCCCAGATATGCTAAGACTGAGAAATTCATATGATTCACTTTATGTATAATTTTCAATGGTTTTTAAAAAGGTGATTTATACAAATCATTGAGAACTGTTGTACAGAAGAAGGATACCAGCCTTGGAAGGAAGGTCTGGCTAGAAGCAAGGGTGACAGAATATAGTGCTGGTTACATAGAAGAGGCTGACAGGATGTGAGATGAGTTAGTGACCTAAGGTCAGGTAGGCCGGGAATGGCAGAGCAGCACACTAGAGAGTGGCTGGTAATAGGTGCCAGCTAAAAGAAAACATCGCCAGCTCAGTGATGGTGTTGGAGTAGTGCAGAGAGGGGTCTACAGGGAGACTGGCCAAGATTTTTGGAACAGAGAGTGTGGGTAGAAGTACAAAACCAGAATTAGAATGAATGTCAGGCTTGTGCGCATTTGTGTTTAATAGGTCATGGGGAAGAACCTGAAGTCTTAAAAAGGAGCCGTGTGTGGGGCACTGATGTAAAAGCACTCCTCCTCAGTGGCTGGAAACAGAAACCTTCCATGGGGAAGAGAGGGGCCATGGAGAGAAGAACAGGATAACAGAGTGGCACTTATCTGCAGACAGAGAAGGGGACCAAGGTGGGATGATGACTGGGAAGTCCATTCTGGAAATTCCAGAAAAAGCCAGGGAATGCTCTGGAGCAGCTTTGGTACCGAGAGAGCTGAGAAGAGGGTGGTACCAAAGACAGCGCAAAGCAGCTCAGCAGTCAGGGGGCCCTGGAAAGAAGGCTGCCTAGGAGAAGGTGGGCCAGCAGGCTGGTATCTGGGAAGCCACCTGACCTCAGACTGAACGCGCTTGAGGCTGGGAGCCGAGATGAAAGCTTTGACCTTGGCTTTGGAAATTATTCATGAAGGGATGCAAGGCGATAGACATGAACTCTAAATGTGGGAAATTAACAGCACTACCATTCCTTCCCAAGTCTGCTTACAATGCCTCGGACTCCAATCATTAGTTTTGTAAGGAGTGGTAATGCATGATTTAGGGTGAGCTTATGGCATCCAGCAAGATCTCTGAAGGATGGTGCCTTTGACAAGACAGATATTTAATTCTTCAAAAAGAAAAGAGAAAGACCTCATTCTTTTGTCTACCCTTGGGGTTGATTTGGAAACAATTACAACTTTTTACTTTGCTACCATTTCTAGGTGCTAAAAGGTACTTTCATTTAACCTTTTGAAGAATAAATGTGTTATGTATTTTTTATAGTGGCATTATTTTTTGTAGTTTTGCCTCAATATTATATGATAGATGGTGCCTAACTTAAAATAATAAAATAAAATTTATGTCAGTATCCTCAAAATTACATACCTATTACAGAAAAGTCTGCAATCACATTAACAATTTGAGTATTACATATTAAAGAAATGTCTGGGTGGAATTCATCCAATACATGTTTAAACAAATTCAACTAGATGAGAAGAGGAAAGATGAGAGAAAGAGGGAAGAAAAGAGGAAGGGGCCAGGGATATAGCTCAGCAGCATTAGCACCTGCCTGGCAAGCACAAGGTCCTGAGCTCAATTTTTGGTAAAACAACAACAACAACAACAAAATAGTAAGATGGGAAGAGTGAGGGAAGGAAAGTAGGTGGAAAGAGAGAGCAGGGAAGAAAGGGAGGGAAAGTTCATGGAAGAGAAACTGCAATAGTGTGACCATGTTATATTTAAATTTATATTGAGGAGTGACTGGCATTAGGATTCAGAAACTTCCCTTTTTGATTTTCTTTCCTGTCTGTTTTCATTGTAGAGAGTTTTAACAGTACTTGTTTTTCATGTAAAAATTTTTTTCAGGGGTAGACTTCATGGTAACTCTATCCCCAGCTACCGTATCGCAATCCTTCTCTAACTTTAAAAGAGGCCAGAGAAATTTTTGGGACCCTATTCCTTTTTTTTATTTTTAAAAAGCAAAATAGAAAAAGAAAGAGAGAGAAGTGATACTGAATTTCAAAAAAATAAGAAATTAACATTAGTTAATATATTGCATATTTTTATCTTAGAACTAGCTGTTAAGGTTAGAAAATCTAGGTACAAAAATGATCAAACAATCCAAACAGTGACAGCACAAACTGTGCTTTTTGATGAATGAACAGAGATTAGTAGTATAGTTATCTATCTTGCATACATACATACACAGTTATATGTGTATTCCTACATACATCTGAACTTTTCCTTTCTTCCTTTTCTCATTTTCCTATCCCAGTTTTTTTTTCCTGTTGAGCACTTTCTTTCCCATTCATTATTACAGTGAATATTGTACATTTTGGATCTTATTACTCTCTTAGCTTTTTATTTTTTTATTATTTTTTATACTGGGGAGACAATATGATATTTATAAATGTGAGTTTGAAAAGAGACCCTATTTCTTTGGGGTTTAACTGTCCTTTTTAATCCAGTTCTCTTGATGTGGGCCACTTCATACAGCCCCCAATTTGTCATTTAATTTCTATCTCTAATGTTACATGGAGACAATGAAATATGAAAAAAGAAAAAGAGAAACAAAGAACTGAGTCCTGTCTTGGAGGCAGAGGGCAATAAAAGCAAACTCAGAAAATGTGATTCCATGTGGAATGTCTGCTTCAGTTATTAGGTTTTTTCTTTGTATAAAACAAAAACGTGATAGAGCAAGAACACATACAATCAACAGCAAAAGCAAACAGGACAAACACACCCCATTCTTTGACCTTGGCTCAAAACCAGGAAATTCTTGTTCTCTTGCACAGATAACAAACTATGATACAAACACATCTGCATTTTGAACACACAGTCCTTATAAAGACAGCATATGGAAGGTAGCATAAGAGAGAATCCTACGGAAGGGAGCCCACAGGGCTCTCTGCAGAGGGTTCTGTCTAACGGGACTAGGAGGCTGAGGGGTAGCTGGTAAGGCTGCCTGATGCAAGCTATTCGAGGACTGTGGAATGTAACTGGAATTTCTGATGGAAAGAGCCAGCCAAAACAGGAAAAAAAAGAAGAAAATAAAAAGACAAGACATTAACTTTTATCTGTGCTGAAATTTAAGCCACGGAGAGGGAGGCACAACACCCTGGGTGCCAAGTTTCCTTTGTGTGATTTTGAAACTTAGGTCCTTCTCTTTCCTTTCTAACTGGTGAGGGACAAAAGAGTGCAATTAGAACTGGCTATGAGGACTGACTGGAACATAACGAATCATAACTATGATACTTAAAAGACAATAAAGAAGGAGATTATGCCTTGTAAACAGCAGGTTTCTTTTATTTTTCCCTAAATTTAAAAAAATCAGTTTTTCATGTTCCATATGAAAACATAAGAGATACAATGTCCTGCGTTTCAACTCTCTTCAGTGTGAAAATTATATTGACTCCCCCTCCCAATTCTTGAAGTTTTCTTTTAAATGTAATTTAATGAACTGGTCTAGATTGATTCGTGTTTCCAAAGCATTAGCAGTTTGATAACTTTTTTTCCTTCTTGGCCACAAATGCAAAATCATAAACAGCTCAAAGAAAACTAAGGTATTCTAAAGTCTACCTGTGAAGCAATTCTTGTTTCATGCTTTATAAGCAAATATTCCTCAGGACTGGTAAGTCAGCCATTCTTATACTTTTATCAGTCTTATATCTCTATTACATTTTTAAAAAACAAGATCATGCTAGCTCTTTATATATTGGAAAATTCCAATTAAAGGTTACAGAATAATTCATCCTTAAAAAATAAAAAAGCTTCATAATTGAAGATTAATGGAGCTGTAGTGACAGTAACAAAGAGCACTTACAAACTTCACGAAAATAGATAAAAAAACCAATTGGAAATGAGGCCTGTTCCACTGAACACCTGTTTGTAGTCTTAATTTTGCCTTAATGAGACACTACTTATGTCTTCTTGCAACAAGAAAAATCAATACTGGATCAATATGGATAAGCATGTTGGGTACAACCTTTTGTCCTAAGAGACAGTTAACAGCTGGGTTTAGTTTTACTGGGATTTACTTGAAGACTTGTAACAGTAAATAATGGTACATTTAAGAATATTTATCTGCTTTGATTTAGTGAGTTTGGCAGGTGGCCGTGGCCTTTCAATGGCATATGGCTTTGAGAAATTACATCAATATATGAATACAATGTCTTTCCCTCTAGTTCATGCATCAAATTAATTGCTAAAAAATCCCTGACTTTGTATTTTATAAGCAAATATTCCTCAATGCTGGCTGAAGACAAATGCAAAAAGACAAAAGGGGAAAAAAGAGCCTGAATAGTTTGCAAGCATTTTAAAGAATAGAATAGACACAGAGACAGACACCCATATTTTCTCTTGATCCTGAAACAATACAAAAGTCATATCCAGGCTAGTTTAATGAGATAAAGTCAAATTCTTTTCAAAGATAAATTATTTATAATATTAAATGAAACAGAGGGCCCACATTCAACTTATCTCAAATTAGGAAACTTATATGGTGTGCTCCGAATAATAGCAATCCTGATGCTCTTTAAGAGGGTATGAAACTAAGTGAAAACATAGGTGAACAACTCTGTGTTTAATGTTGTGATCTCTTTTATATTTTACATATGGAAGTTACGGAATTTTACTATATTTGGGAAAATAGTGATTTTAGTTTTAGATTTTTAAAAAACATGTTTTCATAGCAGGCTAATTTTAAATATAGTCACACTAGGAAAAACAAATAATTTTTATAGAAACCATGGCTAAATGAGCCATATTATGTTTTAAAATTAATTTCCCAGAGAAATTTACCTTTGAAGAAGACCAAAGGACAGTATGTTCTTGAAAATTACAGAGAACTGTAAATTTGATTTTCCTCTGCAAAATCCTGTAGATCATATTCAGAAAAATCAAGTTTCTCATGTATATGCACTAGAATTTAAACTATTCTAATAAAGGTTTCTGTTATTTGCTTCTCAGTTTCCTTTGCACTATCCATTTGTCTTTTAAAAAAATCTTTTGGTAATACAAAAAGTATTCTGTTAACTGTCTGTAGTCTCACTGTTTGAATGCCCACTTTGTATGCTTTAATTTTGTAACTTGAACAACTATATACAAGAAGACAATATGTAATGTATCAACTAGTGATTTCTTACTGTTTTTTTGAAATTCTGTATTTTTTCTACCCTTTTTTGTTTTGCTTTTCCCTCCTCTCTTTAAGTAAAATTAAAAAAAATGTTCTGTCGACAGAAAATTAATTATTATGTACATTAAGGTAAATGGATAGTGCTCTTAATATTAGATATTTTGAAAGGTATTTCATTTGCTTTTATACAGTGTGTTCATTTAATATGGTTGTAGACATGATAAACTTTAAGGACACAATGCAGAGTAAATTATATTGAGTTTCAGTTTGAGTTAAACATGCTTACAGTTTGTGTAGGAATAAATAGATTCTTTACAGTTTATATGAATGGGTGACTATAAGTACATTAAAATGAATAATATTTTAAGTTCTAACATACCAGCATTATATTTATGTTGAAGAAGCCAAGAAAGTATTTTATTAGTTAACATACTCTTTATATGAAGTGTCAAGAAAAAGTCAAATGAATTTTTGATCTCAACTTGAACTGGGGAGAATTTATCTCACTTTAAATGCTAGTATACCTGTTCACAAAGAGGAAATGTTTTGCATATTCTCTTTAACAAAAAAACAATAATACTCACTCTGTACATCTACATCTACATCATCTATATCTGTATCTATATCTTCCCACATGTGCCAACACAGTCTAGCGAAGCAAGCATCTAGGTTTCACATATGAAGAAAGTGCTTAGAAATCTTCATGTTCACAGAGTCCTTCAATCACCTAGCAACCTCTCTTACTGCAGTTTTTAATTTCGAATATTCAGTGTTCAAATTCAAAGATATGAAAAAGCAGGTGCAAACTAACTTTAAAATGAAATGGAAATAAACAGTGAAACTTTGAATACATTTAAGCAAAATGGTCCCTACCTTTTTTTGGAGAGTACGATGGCGACTGCACTTGAGAAAAAGTAGGCTTTTCTTCAGTGAAATATTCAGGTTGGCTGTATTGATTCAGGGCCATGTCCAAGTCAGAGTCCTTGCTTTTAAACATGTTTCCAGGGTAACTACTGGTATAAGGCTGATTCACTGCCCAGGCCTGTTCCATATATATGCTGTTACTGGGCACAGCCTGAACTTCACAACCACTGGAACCCGGACTGTCTTCAAAATATGTGTAATAACCAGTGGATTGCATGTAGCAGTTGCTACTGGCAGCTGGGTGCACTTCATATATTTCTTGCATACAATAGTTCATTTTGTTAGCCTGGTTCAGTTTCTACTTTACATATACACACACTCTATGCATGCACTCACCAGCCCCATACACCCCGAGAGCCAAGCATATACGCCAAGAAGCATACATACATACACATGAAATGAGAAGAGAAGATGAATAACCACCACCAACACAGCAACCTAGCCTGCCTTATTTCCGAATAGCACCTGATGTGCTAAACCCTATTTAGATGGAAGTGTCTTTTGAGCTCTCCTGCCATTCAAACATATTGGAAAGAAGATTTATGACTACAGAGGTCTTAAGCTGTGCATGCAGCTAATGCCTGGGGAAGACAGTGGGCAGGTAGGAATGATCTCCATCCAGACAGGGTAGTGACAGCAACAATGTTTCTGTCACTCTGAAGCTGGGAAGATTCATTTTATATGTGGTTTTGAACCCCTTTCAACATGATTAGAAAATGATTACTCATAGTTATGTCATTATGGTTGACAACTTAAGCATGAAACATCATAAAGACATCTTAGGGAATATCCTTAGGTACACAGACAATCCTAAAATCAATAATCTGGTTTATTAGCATGAACCAGAGAAAATCCAGTAGTAATGAGCCTGATGACCGACTCTGAAACATTAATCTAATTGTACAAATGTTAGTGCTTGAATCTGTTGTTGAAGGTTACCAGTTGCTTCTCAGTAGCAGGATCTGACCACCTTCTCATGATACCTGGGTCCCACTGGTTTTTAAATCATACCAAGAAAGGCCATATTTGAAACTGTGCATTCTGTTTTTTCCTTGTACCTGATCACTTTCTACATCATCAGTACTAATCTATGTGAGAGTTAAAATTTAAATTAACTGTCTTTTTGTTGTTTATAAGGAAATCAAATCTTTGAATACATGCCAATGGTCCTGTATGAGGAATACCCTTGTATTATAGTAGTTTTCTTTTCTGTTTGTGCTTAGGAACACTCTGATGAGTAGCATGTGGATAAAACTTGTTTTATTTCCATTCAGATCTGCTTTGAAATTATTTTCAAGTTTTTATGTGATTTGTTTAGGGTTAATATATTTGGCATTTAAAGATAGTGATTGAAAAGGGAAAATTATTTTCTGTAAGAACCACTCTTTTAACAATGAAGTTAGCAAATATCAAGTTAGACCATAAATGCTTGATAAGATGGTTACAAGTGAGATTTTCTCCTTTGTAGGGTGACCTATGTGTGTGTGTGTGTGTCCATGGGTACACATGTGTTCCAGATTATGAGATGAATGAGAGTGAAGCTGCTTTCTGTTAAGCCAAGAGTTTCTTCTTTTTTTTGGCAGACTGCTGGACTGGCCCACAGATAGTGATATTTACATTTGGTTCCCTGCTGGTCCATAAATATGTGACTGTTGTATTCACTCTTGAGGAACCCCAGATAATGCAATATTGTGCTATTTTACAATAAACCAAAGCAAAGGTTTTGGACAGGTAGCTCCAGTCATGAATTACAACATAGAATTTTGTGGCAGAAACATAAAGATAAAGGAAGGGATTATAGCTATTCAATAAACTATGGTGGGTCTGTTGAGTGCAAAGCAGGGAAGTGGTGGCTAAAAGATGGCTATATGAAAGGAGCCACTGTTTTTGCCACCAAATAGCTAAATAGCAGGTGTATTAAATGGACAAGGTCAGATGGACCACTGTGGTACAGTCTTTGAGTGATGCCATTTTATACATGTAGGAAAGGAGCCAGAGAATAAGCAGAAGATGTATGCAAATGACAGAAGAAACCCAGGCAGACCCAAGTGGATGGTTAGTAATAAGATTCCCAGAAAACTGTAACCAAACTATAAAACAAATTAAGGGATGTTCTCCAACTGGTATATTTGAACCTAGAAAATTAACTGCAACATTCTAGAAAGCACTGACATTACCATGAGGAATAAAGAACACAGCTAACATTTTAATAGTGTTTTTACACTGATTACTCTTAAAACAAATAAAAGATTTATTTGCAAGAACACACACACATAACATTACAATTAACATTTTCTCCCTACTGGAAATGTCAAAACATTTTATTGGAAGCAATGCCTATTTTCTGAAAACCCCAAGAAAAAGGATCTAGGCCTTATGTTTTTTGTCTGATCTCATTTATTTCAAATTTCCCAAAACTAATCCGAAAATTAAGCTTTCAATAAAGCAGTCGTCTTTCCTGGCAACCACACATACTCGGAGTTCTCTTTATCTGCTTGAGAGCTGTATGTTGAACCCATCTGATTTTGCAGTTTTGCCCAGCACATTTGCTGGCTTCCTCTTTTTACCGAAGGCACAAATCCAAGTTATTTCTTGCTTTTCACCAGTAACAGTATCAACCAAAGCCAGAGCCTCAACTTTCATTCCAAAGGAACACTTAAAAGCAATTTGCAGAAGTTTCTAAATGTGCTTGAAAAATCTGAGTGTCATCTGCCCCTGGAACTGAATATACATACTGCATTGAAAAAAGGAAGTACTCCTGAAAATTTTACCCTCATTTTTTCGCTAAGCATTTGAATGATACCTGAGAGTCAACAAAATTTTTATTGAATTTTTTAAAAGGATAGATTCCCTCAGAGTTCTTACGAAGAAAAGAAAACTTATTAACTTTTGCAGAAAACAGAATAAGACTCCTGAACTGCCTTCCTCTCACCAAGTAGGAACACTCCTTAACTTGTAGTAAAGGCAGGAAACTCCATTGCTGAAAATGGAGTTTAACTTGAATTCAGTGTGGCCCCTTCACATCCAGATGGAAGCCATCATGTCTGTTACCAGGATTGATCGTGCATGCTTCTTTGTAAATTGATAAAGCAATCTGAACATATCATGTATCACAAGTGAGGTGAAATTCAGTGAAGATGTTTTCTTATTCTCTTGACTAACTGTTCTAATGTAGTTACTTAAAGAGACACATTAGAGTTATTTGACTCATAGGGCATCAAATAGCACTAGACAAACTCGGGAAGACTTTAATAAATTTCATTAGAAATGTTTTGATCGTTAAAAATTTATTATATAATTGCAGCTGATAGGAAACATCTTGAAAGAGCAAGACTAACCACTCCTACCTAGAAACCATCATAGGTTAAAAACAAGAAAGCCTCTAGGTTTCAGGAGAAGGGAAACTGTTTCTCTCTCATTGTCTGTTTTCTTTTATTTTCAACTTTGTTGGTTCCCAAATACAAATACACACCAAAATCACATGAGAGTCTTTTAAAAGCATTGATAGTATGCAACTAACTAGGTATCACCGTCAGGAAGTCTGACTTAGTCACATGTGGGGGAAACTACCCATCAAGATTTTTTTTAAATTTCACAGGTTATTTGTATAAGAAATGAAAGTTGAAAACCACTTAACTACTGGATATGCAACCCCAGCCCTTCCACCATGGACCGGCACATTCTGCATTCTTACCTTCTCCCCTTCATTTGTAGATTGCTACATATTTCCTTTAGTGCTAAATTTACCCTCACTCCTGAACCTGGTTTCATCTGTCCTTGGATCACCTAGTTAAGCAGAGAAGAAGTTCAAGGAGACACACCAGGCAAGGACAGGCAGTACACTTGATGTGGAGACACAGGAAGCATCTGCCCAGGGAGACAGCCACAGCTGCACACTAGAGGCGCTGAGAGAGCTGGCTTTTGAGGAGTGTGTAGTCTTCAACACAGGAGGCCTGAGCAATGAGACAACTGAGCAGAAATGACTTAAGAAGGGTGTTATCAACTATACTTGCAAAAAGGCACAGAGATAGGGCTAAATCTTAAGGTGATGATGAGTCTTGCAGCACCTAATGATTGTTATTACTGAGTAAGAGACTCCCTATCTCTTATTTGGTCACATGGCCCCTGGGAGGAGGAGCATATTTTTCAGTATCCTTTGCACCTAGGTCTATTTGTATGAATAATTCTGGCCAATGGGATATAATAGAGGAAACAGGAAAAAGTGGGTTTTAAGAGGTTTAAAAGACAGCTTAAGAGTCAGTTGGTGCATACCATATACTTCCCCTTTGTTCTGTTTAACTGCTGTCTGAAAGGATGACTATGATGGCTGGAGCTCTGGCTACCATTTTAGTCTATGAGGAAGAAGCTATGCTCTAGGTTGGTAGACAAAGGAGTACAGGTTATGAAGTCCACATGGCTGCCACATTAGTCCTGGGCTGCCAACCTCTGGGCTTTTTTCTCAAGAGAGAAATAAACTCACTTATGTTTGTGAAATAGGGGTAGCAATTATAGTAATTGTAAATAATAGTATCAACTTTGTTGTAAGATTAAGGACATTTTATATAAGTAAAGCACTTAGAACAGTGACTAGCATAGCAGGTGGCATAAGTATGTATACATACTGTTCCTGCCACAGTCTTCCTGTTTCAGTACCACATGCTGCCTGAGAGCTTCAGGAAGTAACCATGAAGTCCCTTTCTGGACTTCTCCATTCCCCTCACTGTCTGCATCCGATCCACTGGCAAGAAAGCATGGGTTCTTTCTCCAGAATAGTTTCAATCCAACCACTTCTTCACTTTCACTCCTACTGCTGCAGTCCATGGAATGGCCACCATCTCAAAGGAGGACTTCCTAAATGGTCTTGCTGGCCTTTCTATCCTTCAGCTCTTTTTTGATACAATAAGCAAAGAGTGATGCTTTAAAAATTGCAAACCAGATTGTATCTCTCCCTGGTTAAAACCTTCAGTGGCTCCTTAACAGCATTTAGAATAAAATCCACATTATTTACCAAATGTGACCCTTCCCTATTCCCTATGAACCCTCCCTTCCTCTTGTCCACTCAGCTCCAGCTAAAACAGTATCCTAGTTCTGAGACTATTCCAAGCTTTCACCTGTTTCAAGGATACTTCACATGTTTTTCTCTGTCTGAAATGTCCTTTCTTTGGGCTTTTCACAAGACAGAGCCTTCTCAGCCTTCAAGATTGAGTTTGAATGCAACTTGCTCTGTATTTCAGGAGCCTATAGATTTTATCATAGGCCTGAAAGCCTGTGACACTCATCCTTTCAATAGCAATATTTGCTGTCTCTGACAAAATATGGAGGGCTCTCAGGGCACCAAGACCTATGTGTGTGTTTTTTTTAAAAAAACATTTTACAACTTGCAATACCTAAATTGTTTTTAGGCTTGGAAAAACCTAAAAGGGCTTTTGAGGCTTGCAAAGTTTCTGAGAGACACCCAATTTGCTTGTCTCTATCTATCTATCTAACACTAGAGAATCGAGACAGAGTCATTTATTAAACCTATTTTGGTAAGGTTATTTGTGAGTAGTTGTTATCACTGTTAATCATCTCTGCTGCCCAAAAGAGGTTATATAAAAGGCATTTCCTGCCCCCTGAAGGAGCTACCCAAATAAAGGGACATTCCTTTATAAATATAAAGGACTGAAGTACAAGTCTTACCACCCAAGCACTACAAGATATCAAGATTGAGGAAGCCACCTTTGTCTTTTAATGTCTGGAATCTTCTGGTTCATTGCTTTAGAAATTAGGACTCCAAACCATCTATAATCCCAATACTTGGGAGTCTGAGGCAGTAAAGTCACTTGAGCCCAGGAGAGGGAGACCAGTCTGGGCCACCTAGCAAGACCCAACCTCAAAAAAAGGGGAGTGGATAGAGATTGAACCTGGGACATGGGACACAGCTCAGTAGCCGAGTGCACATTTATGACATGTGAGACCCTGAGTTTGATACCCAGCACTTTCAGAAAAAAAAAAAAAATCAGAACTGTAAATCAGTCCAGCTCTACTGCTGTGGACAGAGGAAAGCTCTTTTTACCTTGGGACCAGTATATCTTAAAGTAGCCCTTTACAGCCTCCCAATACAGAAGAGAAATTTGTGGAGGCTAAGCCCTCTCCTAGGCTTCCCCAAGATTTTAGGATATTACAATGGCAAATATTGAGTTGTGCATTCCATAAGTATTTTATTTGATTTATGAGGAACTTGTCACAGAATAGCTCATTGTTATTGGGGACAGGACCCTCTCCTGCTTTCACTGTATTCAACTCTCCTATTCCAGGTGGGACTTCATTTTCCTAACTGGATCTCATGCTTTAGAGTTAAGTGCTGTGGACACTAACAATTAAGACGTCAAACAAATAAATAAACAAATGAGAAACTGGTATAGAGAAAGGGGACTAAAAGAGCTTATCCAAGGCCAGGGGGTTGATATTCTGTACTTAGGATCTGCACTATCTAATTATGATTTGCATTTCCCTTTGCTGTAATTGTGTATTCATTATAAAATGAACACCATGGCTACCGAAGTTAATGCTCCACCTCTAACCACACTCCCTGTGCTTACCATGGCTGTTGGATTAATATCCAGATGATATTCCAAACTGGTCAATAATATCAGTCCTAGAGGTGCTCTAAAGTAAAGAACACAAATAGGTTCTATGGTCAAATGATACACTGTTGATTTCTATTGGAGGTTTTCTCTCTTATACACATATATACACACACGTACTGCTTAAGAAAAACTGAACATCTGATCACAAAATCCTTTGTATCTTGTAGTATCTGTTACAAATGCTCCATGAAACAGCCTTTGAGAAACTCAGTGTGACTCAGGACTGGATATTCATACTGGATGTGAAGCTGATGATGGCACGGATTTGTGTATCACCTGAAAGGATGGTGTACTTCTCAGATTAAACACTGAAAACAGAAAGGAAGAGGCTGGCAAGCTGCTGAAGGGGGGTCTTTATCACAGAGTAAAGCTACTGGCTGGAAGACTCAGGCTGGACACAAGGAAGTGTAAACCCAGGCTAGGGTCTGCATTGGTAGAGAGAGAAACTCTTTTTTTCCTCTTTTAAAACATTGTGCTCTGAAATTGTTTCTAATTTTTCTTTTTTTGTATTTAATAAAAGCTTTTTTGATAGTTCCAGTTTGTTATAACTTTACAAAAGCTTAGCAAGCAGAGACTCTGGCTCATAATTCAAAAAGCCAAACAGTGCCTTTACTAAAAGGTATTTGAAAAAATGACTGTGTAGGTCACTGGTAGAAAGGGATCTGGTTATGGCTGGTACAATGGAATAGAACTGGCTTGTTGAGCACACTAAAGAGGGAAGAAGATACTCCCTGGTCTCACTGATGGAAGCAGGCCCAGTGGTCAGGTTTGTAAAGGAACCAACTTCTCATCCAGGCAACCCTGGTCACTTTATCCAGTGTGGGACACCAACTTTCTGGGTCTAAGGTTTGGGGACAGTTTTATTTCACTTGGGTAGATTGGTTGCTGCCCAGTACATTCATAAGTCAGCAATAGCTACCTTTTATCTGATGAAATATGTCAATTTATAGAATGAGTTTTTAAAAAAAGTAACCCTCCTGTTGTTCCAAGAGGATTATAGAACACACTCTAAAATCCTCAGGGGAATGATCCTCAAAAGGTAGTTCTTAGATGAGCAGTATTAACACTGCCAAGAACTTTCTAGAAATGCAAACTCTCCCCCCTTACCCCAGATCAACTGGGTCATCTGAGAGATGTAGCCAGGCAGCCCTACAGGAGATTCCCCAGTGGACTAAATTTTGAGAGCCAACCTTTGGGAAAGGCAGAAGTTGTTCAACAGCTAATTTTTGTTAACTTTTCCAGCTCACCGACTGCTATGTTGGACCTTGGACTCTCAAAATTTTGACTTGTTTGTATTTGTTTCTGGTCCTGGCTGGTTTATTGGCTTTGTCTCTGATCTCTGATATTCTAGGAAAAATATAACAGTCCGTGTGGCCAGCCCAGCTCAAATTTCCTTGCCTCTAATTTGGCTGTAGGTGATCAATCACTACCAGTATAATAGAACTTGGCAAACTCTGTCACTGGCATTTAAAATTCTTGTAAAGAGCAGTGTCTCATGATGTGCTTGGGTGTCTGAACCCATCACTGCCATAACTGCACAAGCACTCTGCTTCTACCCCATCTGAGGTAGCGCCTAATGATACCTCAGAAACTTCCATGTCATGTGACCTTCTTTCTTAGGCCTTGGCTATCTCTAATTAGATCTTTTCAGTTTCCTTCAAGGTATAGTCTCCTCTGCATCACAATCTTAAATTCTCCATCTTTTCTCTTTAAAAGAAAAGCTGGCTAACCCCACAGGTTTCTATGCCTTGGATCTGACTCTCCTATCTTACACTTAATTTTCCACAGTGTGTGTGCATGAGGGAGGTTAGCTTTAAAGGGAGACTCTAAGACAGAATCTTTTTTTTTTTCGTACCAGGGATTGAACTCACGACCTCGTGCTTGCCAGGCAGGTGCTTAAGCCACTGAGCTAAATCCCCAGTCCCTAAAGGGATAATCTAAAATATGTCATCTATTCTCTTTTAACCCACTGTCCCTAGTTTAAAATCCTCCTCAGCTTTTAAAATAAATTTTGAAGATTTACAGATCCTTCATAAAGTGGTCTCTGATTTTCATTTTATCTCTTGCCACTTTCTCATATAATGCATTTGTAATTTTGTTGAATAGTATTTCTACAGCTTGTTACATACTATTCTCTAATTCAAATCCATGCAATGATTCAAGCACTGTGATAACTACTTTTATGCAGATATCATTTGAGGCTCTCTACCGTCTATATTAGGTACAATTACTCTTCTGTTAGAGATGAGGAAATAGACTTGGAGAGGTTATGTAACTTGCCCAGAATCATAAGGCTGATTTGAAATCAAACCCCATGCTCATGTCCAAAATAGTATGCTCTCTGTGCTGCTTTTATGACATTAATAGCTGATATTGGGGTCTGAAATTTTATAGGGCAATTAAGACCTAACTTATAGTAATTTTTCATGGTTTTTCATTTGTCCTTTTGGAGGGGTCCTGAAATGTAACCATCTCTTACAAGGAAATGTAAACATAAATCGCTAAAAAAAAATCTTCACCAGATACTTTGTTCACAGAATTCTCTTTTGCATATTGATATATAGTACCTAATCTGATATTAGCATAAAGTCAAGATTTGTTCCATTAAAGTTTTTAAGTAATAGATGATAGGTCCCAATATTCTTAGACACACTTGTGCTATCTCAAGGCCTCTCTTGTGTAGCATTTCCAGTGGATGGAGTTGGGGTGGTGGTTAATGGCCAGGGTTCTAGCACTGTGTCTTGCATATTAGAGTCCCCATGATGAAGATCAAGAGTTTTTTCTGACTGATATTTTATGAGACCAAAGACAAATCACAAAGTCTTCTAGTGCTTTCAAAAAATGAGATGGTGTTCAAAACAGGCTTTAGATCCAAATCCAAAGAAAAGTGTACCTACACAAAAGTGAATACAAAGTAGTATCCTTACAGTTGGGGATTGAAAGAAAAGTAAGATTTTCAAAATACATTTTAGACCATTTTACTATCATGGAATTAGTCTTTTGTTTTCTAATCTAACAGTGGAATGTCTGTGCTTTTTCAGATATTTTATTCAAAAGCAAATCTGTAATGACTCTGATAAGAGTCTGATCTGGCCAGAAAATAAAATTTCAGTTTTGGTATAACTTTAATCAGAACATTGGTCAAGTAATAATGAAGTCTAATGTTGTTAATGTTTGGATTTCAAATGTCTTCCAAAAGCTCACATGTTCAAGTGTGGTCCTCAATGGATAGCATTTTTGGAAGATGATGGCTATGTGAGGAACCCCTGGGGGTTCCCTGGAAGGCTACATGTGAGTAAGCCACTTTGCTCCACCACATGTTCCCTGCAGTGATGTTCTCCCTTCTAATGGGATGGGGAGCAATGGAACTGGTGACCATGGACTGAAGCCTTGGAAACTATGAGCCAAAATAATCTTTCCTTCTTTAAGTTGTTATTCTTAGGTATTTTATTATAGCAATAGAAATCTGACTAACATAACTGCAACATAATAAATAATGAAGCCTATTGCATACAATTGTCCTAACAATAAGATTGTTCAGGGGACATTTTCAGCCATCTTTCAGAGCAGAAAACTGAGGAGGTGGTGTTTGTCATGCTTACATAACTATTATGGGAAGAAGTTACCAAATTTTAGGCTCTAGAATTTCTATTCAAGAATTCATTTATCCCAGGTCTTCACACTACTTTTCTATGTACAAATTTTTTTAATGTTTTGAAAGTTCTTGGTGACTGACATGTATTTCAACACATATTGTGAGACAGCTTTAATGATTTATCTGTTTTTACAAGGATGTGATTAATACCACTTTAAATATCTATTATAGACAATTAGTAGGAAATTTGTCTGTTTTCTCCTGACTCTTGAAAAATATACATGCTCTTGAATATTTTGGTCTTTTTATAGATACAATTTAGGCTTTGAGTGAAAATCATATAAACACACATTCTACAATATTCTAGTATTCTTTCAACACATAACAAGTAGATACATTTCCTCTTAATTTAATGTTCAGATGATTATTTGATTATAATTAATGCTGGCCAATTTTATTGTAAAAGTTGAATAATTGAATGGGATGGTTTTGAAGTTTAAAAACTATAGTATACTTTCTTTATCCCAGAATAACATGTTAGAGATTAATCTTAAGACACATGTTCCTAATAATAGGAATAGTGAATGAGTCATTTGCATTAACTTTGCTTTTTCACTCTTAAGAGCTAGTGCAAAAAACATACCATAATACAATTGATACAGTTTTTAAAAAATCATGTTTTGTTTATTAAAGGCTTCACTCCACTTATACTTGAAAATGTTTTCAAGAATAATTGAAAGCAGAAAGTTCAAAGTGGAACAACATGAGGGAACCTCAAAATAGTATGGGAAAAGAAGATGCCAATCATAATTCCACGACTCTGTAGCATCCAGAAAAAAGGAACCCATAGGAACAGAAGTGGAGGAGTGGTTGCCCGAGGAATGGAGAGTAACTAGAAATTAGCTGAAAGTTCTTGTGGGGTGATGGGAATGCTCTAAAGTAACACTGTAGTGACAGTTACATGCCTCTGTGCATATACAAATTATCCTCAAACTGTGCATTTAAAACAGGAGAACGTGTTGATATGTAAGTTATACACCAATATAGCTTTATAAAAATAGATGAGAGTATAACTAATTTGAGATAATTAACACAGATTCTTAAAATACAGAGATTAAAAAGTTTACTTCATTAATGTATCAGTACCACAAATGTTCTTTCCCTATATCTAAGGAAGATACATCATAGGAAGAAGAGTTGGTCCTTAGTCTGAAATTCATAATCCAACTAAAAAGAATCAACAAGCAGAAAACTATATCTTATGCATAGAATATTTGAAGTGTTACTTGAAGAGTAAAACGTAATTTTTTAAAAATTTAAATTAAACTGTATTTCTTTGATATATAAAACATAAAAACTGCCAATATTTATGGGGGTACCATGTGATATTTTGATATCTGTGTACACTGAGTAAAGAATTATCATATTTGAACAATGTAGGAGAAATCTTTCATTACTTTTCTCTAAGACTAATACCAGTCAGCCAATACAGTTTTCATCATTGCTTCACTGTCAGTGGCTGATTTCAAGCCTTGACTCAAATTTCTGCCAACATGTCTGTTTGGAGAGAGAGGCATGTCTCATTTAACTTTTGTTTCTCACCACATGGTACAGTATTGGGTACACAGAACACTCAAATGAAAATATTTTTCATATAAATCAAGCTGAATTCACAGTCTCTGGTGAATCAAACAGGCATGTTCAGAAACCACAATAAAATAAAGTAGAACACAGTAAATACCTTAATAAAGCTGTGACCAAACAAAGAAAACAAATTTGTCTAGAGCTAGAATGATGAAAACATCATAGAGGAGTAATAATAGAACTGGAAATGAACAGGATTTATTAGAAGAGTTTTCAAAAATAGGATCCATTGGTACTATTGAGATCTAGATCTAGAAATTGGAGAACTGAAATTCTTCATTTTATTTCAAATGTCTAAATGTTCAAGAAAAGTACATAGTAAATATCAAGAAAAACTTAAACAATACTCCAGTTTTAGTTGTTTTATAATTTAATCTGATTGGACTGTATAAAGAATAAAATGTCTAGTTAAAATATGAGAAGAGAAAAAAGTGTTAGAATCTATTCATGACTCTCAGACAAGTGCTCAGGCAGTGGAGTCCATGTCTTGTCCCTAGAAATTTAAGTGTCAACCTGTTATTCCATCCTTCAACATGTCAGAGGTGACAGAGGAACAGTAACTTTTATTCTCAAGACATTGAATGTATACTTACTAAGAGGAGTTTAAGGAAATACACTTTATTCTATCTAACCCAAGAAGGTAATGAATCAGCTCACCAATAAAAGTACAGGCTTCTCCCATGAAGATCTAGGTGGTTTAGAAGATTTGGAAACTTTATGAATCATACACTAAACTCAAATCTTTACAGGAACAAACATAATGTGATGTGACAACTTTTTAGTGTTTCTTCCAAAAATGCGTGATCTGATTCCAGTCATGAGGAAACAGCAGTCAAGCTTAAATTGAGGGATATGCTGGAAAATAATCAGCCTGTATTTCTTCAAAAATGTCAGTGCCACGAAAGACAAAGAAGGACTGTGAATGTATTCCAGATTAAAGCAGACTAACAAGAACCTGGAGGACATTATATTAAGTGAAATAAGCCAGGCATGGAAAGAAAAACTGCCTGAGCTCAGATGTGGGATGTGAAACAACTCAAGAATGGAATGGTGGTTAACAGAGGTGGGAGGCAGAGGGGCACAGAAGAGCAGATAGAAGCTGGTCACAGGGTACTAAGTTTTAGCTAGACAGGAGGAAAAAGTCCTGGAGCTCTGATGTGCAGCATGATGAATATAGTTAATAACAGTGTATATAGAAACTATTAATTAAATAGAAGGTAAATGTTCTCACAACAGAATGGTAAGGATGAACAGTGACAGCTATATTAATTAGCTTCATTTAATCACTTCACAGTGTATACATTTATTAAAATGACACATTATATATGTGTTGAATTTTTGTTAATTATACCTTAGTAAGCAGGAGGTAGGATAGGGAGCAGACTAAAAGACACAAAAACTAATTGAAATACTGAATCCTGGGCCAGACAACAAAATGGTTTAAAAGACAATTTGCCATGGCCTGCCCCAACCCTGTTCAGAGGGATAAAGCCCATAAAAATCTCTCCAAGGAAAGTCCTCCCATTAGGCCTGGTCCTGGCTTCAACTAACCCTTGAATGGGGTGAGGAGAAGGACAATTTGTGAAATTTAAATAAAGTCTATAGATCAGAAAATAGTATGCATCTATGTTAAATTTCTCAATTCTGATAATTGTTCAGTGGTCCTTGAAGAGAATTTCTGTTATTTTAGGGTACACACTAAGATATTTAGAGATAAGGGGCAGGATGTTTGTACCTAACTCTCGTATGGTTCTGAAAAATAATAATAATAGGTATATTCACAAGCAAACACATCCGTTTACACACAGATATGTAACATGAATGCAGCAAAATGTTAGCAGTTGGAGAACATAGGTGAGGGGCATATGAGAATTCTCTGCCTTCCCACAAGTTTTGGGTAAGACTAAGGTTGTTCTAAAATAGAATACTTAAAGGAATTAAAGGTCTGCTTTAGATATCTTCCAAGAAAATATTCAAGTTACTAAAATTTGGAGACTGGCGGTTCATTACCAATTTTGTTTTTCCAGTTCAACTCTTAGAAACCAACTCAAAAAGTAAGCAATTTTACAATAAAACAATAAGCAGAATCAAACAACCTTTGATTCATTTGATGTGGTTTCTCTTTTTTTTATTTAAAGAGAAAAAAACAACAGAAAAAAGGGAAGCAATAATACAAAATTCAAAAAAAAAGAAAATAAAATAAAAACTAAGAAATACTAGTTGACAAATTACATACTGTCATCTTAGAAATAGTTGTTCAAGTTACAGAATTAAAGCACAAAAGCGGACATTCAAACCATGAGACTGCAAACAGTTCTGCTCAACGATCCAACAAAAACTTAGTAATATGGTTATCAATGCTGCACACTTAAACATACATGCAGTTATATCCTTTAGAGCACTTTCTTTTCCTCTCTTTTTTACAATAAAAATTACATATTTTGGGTTTTATTACTTCTACATTTCTTAGGATGTGGTTTCTCTTAAATGAGGAACACAAAATAAAAGATGATAGAAAATTGGAGGATTGATCTTTTGCAAAAGGGAAGGGGACCAAGTGATGGGGAGGGGGAGGGGACAGGAAGGGGACAAAAAAGAATTAAGATGTGTTATGCACATGTACCAACTCCCCAT
Source organism: Hydrochoerus hydrochaeris (assembly GCA_004027455.1). Taxonomy (NCBI): domain Eukaryota; kingdom Metazoa; phylum Chordata; class Mammalia; order Rodentia; family Hydrochaeridae; genus Hydrochoerus; species Hydrochoerus hydrochaeris. The sequence goes on from PVLA01000417.1 coordinate 153,201, forward strand.
GAAATAGGCAAACATTATGTACTGCAACCATATATTAATAAAAATAAAAATGGAAAAAAATGAGCTAGGTTGAGTGTTAGTTTTTAGTAGTGATTTTCAGGCTTATATTCTTAATATTACAACACCTTATGGCATATAATGATGATTGCCTAAGAAAGGTAAGAATGGGCATATCAGTGTGATCAGGGAGATGTAATAAGAGAGCACAATTCTCTATGTCTGGTCATAAATATTAAGCAGGATGAACCCAATGCAAATACCTGTTTCCTTGGAAACCCATTCAACTGACACAACTGCAAAAATTAATATGTATTCTTTTCCTCTCTTAAAGGGCAGGAGCTCCTTTTACTTATACAGTTTTGACCTTTAGCTTTATATCTTAGGCTTATTATAAGAAGTTCTTTCCAGAGCTAGTCAAACAAAGAGCCCAATAAGTATCTTTTCATTATGAGAATTCTCTGCATTCCTGCAACTTTTGGGTATATTAATTAGTTTGACTTAAAATAGTCTGGCCTTTCTAGCTGCACATTATAAAACAATATCTGCCACTCACAGGGTATTGTTACCCAGACTAGTAAACCATCAACCTACACATAATATTCTAGCTCAAATGCCAAAGGACTTCATAATATGGATAATTCAGTTAAACAGTCATATTTTCAGTACAGTTCACTATTTTAAGAGGTGGTAAAGTTTAATAAAGTTCCTTGTATAAACCAATACTGACAATATCATGCATCTAGAGTTTCAACAAAGATGGGATGGTGGCAGGTCAATACTGTGGAGAATTGTCCTGGTCCATGGAGGTTTTCTCTCATCTTACTTCCAAAAGCTCACCTGGCTCTGGATTTCTGGTACCACCAAACAAGTTCATATTTATACAAATTTAATCCTAGAGAGTAAATTCATCCAGACCTAGAAGACTAGTCTATAAGTGTAGTTTATTCCTGGAATCAGTCACAAAATAGAATAGACGGAAACCATTTCTGTGCCATGTCACGAATTCATGTGACGCGGTTCTCAACATAGCAGTACTTGCCTATTCTGTCTGCAGTGTCACTTTCAGAGGCCACCCTTAAACTCAAGATACCCTGAGAATCCTCAGGTTACTTAGCAGATCTGCTGGATCAACTCCCAGGGATGTTGATCAGCACTTAGCAGACACAAAGGGAAGCTTTAGAACAAACAAACATGGTTTTCTCCTTGGCTCTTATCAACTATTTAGTTTTAATTCTCTTCAACAAAGAACTTTTTGGGAACTGAAAGTTAGGGTCTGTATAACCTGCAGACTCCCAGATTCTTGGGCAAAGGTGTTTCAAAGGGATGTAAGGACAATGAAAAAGAGAGGGTCTAAAGCAACAGATTCCCCATTTTATCCCGAGTCTAAGCTTTTATGTGGATCACAGTTTAGATTCTGGGGACAGTACTGATTTAAGGCATTTTACCCTATTTTTGCCACAAGGGGAAATGCAGTTAGTGTATTGGAGAGCTACTTAATAATACAATGGAGACTCATGTCCTTATTTTCTTTATGGTCAATTAGCCTGTGTTCTATGTTGAGAAAGAATTAAAACTATGTTCTTTGTTGGAGAGAATTATTGATTCCCATCAATTCCATTGTCTTTATTTAACTCTATCAAAAGGAGAAATCTTATCTAATCCATTCACTGGGAAACCCTAGAGACTTGATCAGCTACCCAGCCAGGATGTTTGCAGTTTGAAAGACCACAGAGAAATGGCAACCATTATAGAAATTTAGAACAACTTGGAAGAAATATCTTGGGGAAGGGAAAGGCTTTGAGTTCCAGTGGTCACTTACAATGCCTCTGTCAGTGTGAACCTCTCCATAATATCCTCTCCAACCATAATGTTTCTGGCTGAAGAAACTTTAACCCTGCCAATACTGACTTAGTGGTTATCCTTACAGGAGCATTGGATATTCCTAATATCCAATCTTCCTCTCATGGTCTTCTCAAAACTTTATTAATCAGTAGTAATTCCCACCCACTGAACATTTGCTATGCTCTGTGAGATAATCTAAGAGCTTAGTATGTCTTCTACCATTCAGTGAAAGGAAGTCTCATTTTACAGATGAGAAAAGTGAAGTTCAGTCAGGCAGAGTATCTTGGTCAAGGTTCAATGGTTGGTAAGTGACAGACCAGCCTTATGAGCCCAGACTGTATAAGCAGGTGTGTGGGGAACCCTATTGGTCCCCTTGTGGCAGGTATGACTGTCCGGTATCCACACTTGACAGGAGATCAGTGTTCCTCTGTGGTTATAGATTCCTTCCTTGGGACCATAGGAGGATAGGTACTAATTGTAAAGAGTTCTGCAGGGGAGCTTAGCTGCCTGAATTTGAATCCCTCTTCAGCTACCTCATCATTTTGGTGATTTCTTAAATTTTTAAAGTTTAAAAACATTTGAAAAACACTTTTGTTGTTGCCATGGACTCTTTTAACCGTTTATCCCGCTATTGTAGTTATGGTATAATGCTTTGTTTTGCTTCTCTTTATTTATCTTGATATTCTACAATGTAATTCAAGGTCAGAAAAGGAATCATAATGGAAGAGGAGGGCATAAGGCTAAAACACTTTATATTTTAAGAAGAGTTATCCATTTATTTAGTCTCTTCTATCCAGCACTGTGTGGGTGCTTTACATACATTATCTTTTGTTTTTAAAACAATTCTGAAATCTTGGTATTATTTTTCCATTTAAATGGAGTAAGCTGGTGAATTAAAGAGCAAGAAGTCAATTTAGATGGTTGACTGTAAAGCACATGACCTTACCTTTAAAAATTAACACAAGTTATTCACTGTTACATTCTCAGAAAGTTTTTAACTGAAGTTGTGTATGGAATTAAGATTGGCATTACCTTGTTTCCACTTGTTCTTGGGAGGTATCTACTCAGACAAGTTTGATGTACTTATTGGAAGTTTTTCCATGCAGATTGGTGCACATTCAAACTTTTAAATCTACACATGAAATTACAGTCTGATGCTTCTGTTAAGTATTCTTAAAATCATTTTTTCATAGTGAGTTTAAGACTTTTTTCTAGTGAATGCTAGATATACCATAATTTATTTGACTATCCTCCTGTGGAAGGACATTTAGATTGCTTATAATTTACCAGTAACAAATACACAGGTGCAAAGCATGCTTTTGAACACAGATATTCATGCCTTTATGTGAGTGTTTCTATGGGACAGGGTACTATTAAAGTGATGGCAGAATCATAACTTCATTGTATAATATAGGCTGCTAAGCTAATCCTGGAAAGTTCCTGGTGATCCATCCACTTCTCCATGCTGCGTCTCAATGAAAACAAAGCTGGATGGAACAGAACCTTGCATTTCCTTCGACACTGCTCTGTTTCTAGTTTTTTTCTTTGCTCTCCGTGCTAGCTGATAGATCTTCTTTCTTTTTATGTCCTTCTATTTCCATCTGCCCTGGTCTACTTGTAGGTAAAGTGTCAAACCACACAGGTATCTTAATATGCAACAAGCTGGTAGAGAACACTTACTCTCCTCTTGTCTACTCAGGTTCCTAGAGTGCTTTTGAAGTGTAAGCATACTACAGACTCTAATGTATACTAAGGACAGAGCAGAGGACAAAGATGGATGGAGCAGATGGTGGAAGGGCTCAAGCTTTTTAATCCTATACCTTTGAAAATACTCATTCACCTGAAAATGTATTTTACTTAAGGACAAAGCTAGTGATCACTCGCTGAAAATGTGACTTACTTGAAGGATTATAATGCACACAATGACTTGCATTTGTCTCCAATTTTCAAAGCATGCTGTTATTTTGGTAAATGAGAATTGTATACTTGATTGTAGCCAAAAGGCCAAGAAGCGATGGTAAATGAGAACTGTACACCATTTAAAACCACCACTGTTGATCTGATTCATGTGCTTCTTTTTATGAAGAGCATGAGTTAATAGTCTGCACCCTTCTTAACATAAGATATTGTTTTAAAAATTACTATAACTTGTCTAAGTTTGGGAACTTGTTTAATAAAGTTCTGGATACAAGCAAGAATAATCTATAGTCAATACAAGTCAAGCTTCAGAAGACTATTTAATGACATGAGAAAATGCTCATGAAATATTGTTAAATATTAAAAGCTGGCTAAAAATGCCACACGTAATATAACCCCAACTTTGTAAAAACACAGACATGTGAAGATAAAAAGGACTGAAATACAAGAAAAATTATGACAGTGTTTGTCTTTGGGAGAATGGAATACAAATGATTTTTAAAAATTATTTGTAATTTTAAGAATTATAAAAATATTCCCTTTTTCTGCAAAGAACACATAGGGATTTTATGAGAAAGAATACCTTGCTGTTAATATTATTTTCTTTTACTTTCCTAGGATTCTGAGGCTGATTTTTCAAATAAACATTTAGCACAGATCAAATCTATAGAGAAATTTGAGTGAGATCATTAGATTTCCTATTCTTCCTTTGATGGAACCAGGGTGGTAGGTCAGTTCCTGCCTTATTTCTCCCATTTGGGTTCAGTATCGCAGGAAGATCCCTGGTTCACATCAAGGGTACACATCAAAATGCGGTGCCCTGACTGAGTTCAGTGGAGCTGGGCCGGTCCAATCAGGTCCTTTCAGGTTCCGCCCCGGGGGGTTTATGCAGCTGCCTAGGACTCGTCCTTATGGGACTGGTGGGACATTGTGGTTCCTGGAAAGTTTAGCGGGGCTGGAGAGGGCAGGAGGGGAGAAGCCTTCTAGAAATTTAGAGGAGAATCAGGGCCTCAGTCAGTGCACAATTCTCTGAAGGGCTCAAGTCTCAGACGTGTTATCAGGAGTAATGATTAAGCAGATCGCCCAGTTGGCCAGTTGGGAAACCAAACATAAAGAAAGGTCCAATCCAGGAACAGCCTCAGAGAGTTCCTCAGATGCGGCCAAGGAAGGGAAGAAGAATGCACGCTGCTGTAGTGCCCACTAGGTGGCAGATCCTTTCCTGGCCTGAGACTTGAAGAACAGTCTCAAAACATTTCATGGCACTGAGATGTTTTAAGAGACACCAGGAAGCGGTTAAAACCCAGCTTCCTGGGCCCCTGACCACAGCTTTTCTGATTTACTAGCCCAGGGAGGGGACTCAGATTCTCATTTCTAGCAAGCTTCAGTGATGTTAGTGACATCACTGAATTGTGGACAGTGAGTATCAAACACAACATTTGAGAGCCTGGGAAGGGACAAGGTGCAAGGAGAAGATTGTGATCCTTATGGTAGAGCAACCAGTCCAAATGGTGACAGCAAAACCTATTGGAAGTACAGCATGGAGACAGAAGGTGGGCTGGCTTGGGGGAGGGAATGGGCCACAGTCCAGAGGCTGAAATAGCCTCTCATGCTAGAGTAGATTTGGATTAAGGGCTCTGAAGCAGAATGTAAGTGCTCTGGGGCTGTCAGTCTAGTTGAAAGTGTGACTGGGTATTACTCAGGATGTGTGTAGCAGGTATGCAGGCTAAAATATGAGAAGTCAGAGCGAAATGAAAAATATCAAATACACACTAAAAAATAAGCCCAGGGAAAAAACTGAGCATAGCATAAACATAAATGATTCTCTATTTTAAATGAAAAACCTTTTAAAAAATCTCATGTAATACATGGTTCTACTGTGCAAGAACCATAGTTTCCATAGTTTTGACCATGGATGACTGACCAGGCAGGGCTGAAAACACTCAGCAACTGACACCTTGCACAGTAAAATGCATCTACTGGTCATGCATTTGGATGCCAGGGGCAAGGCTAAAATACTATCAAAGTTTCTAAAGCTTACTCTTGTTCTGTGGTTTCATCAGTAGAGAGTGCTCATAAATAATTTGCAGAAAGTACCAGTTCAAGATAACGCTTAGAGGATCACTGGTCTAGTTTGCTCATTACTGATTTTAGAGATCACAGTACTTCAAGCAGTCAGTTTATTGTTTTGGGTCCCTTACTGCAGACTTACATTCTGGCATCCTTCAGGACCATTTGCTTCTTATCTGTTATATTTGGGAGCCTTTGAATGGTCTGTTGGGTTTAACTACTATTTCCTCAAGCTTGGACATTCAGGATAATGTCCAACATAGAATAAGCACTCAATAAATACCGATGGATGAATTCATGGAACTGGAGTCCAAACTGACACATTATGGCTGCTTGAGAGATAGACAAACATCCTATTGGAAATAAATGCTCAGTGTAAGTTGACATCAAGTAATAATTTCCTCTCTGTGCCTATATAAAGATAGCAGACAAGAAGAACAATTAGAAAACCAACTCCAAAGAGAAAAGTCAGACTAGTTGTTTTGCTTTCCTGGCTTCACTGTTGCCTCACTAAAAGATGTTCATTGAGAAATTTAGCTTATCAGATTCTTGGGCCATGATTACATACCTTTCCTAATGGCATTTGCATGCTGAAACGAGGCCTTATACCTAGGTCAAGATGTAGTGGTTATCTCTGGTAACCACTACAGAGTTTATCTTGGTTATATTTCTTACTAGAATAATAAGGATACACTTTAATAATCTAGAATATTTTTAATAATCTAGAATAATCTAGGATATACTTTAATAATCTAGAATAAGGATACACTTTAATCATACTAGAATAATAAAGATATGCTAATAATCTCAGAGAAAGAGAACTGAAAGAATACTCTAACCTCCCTGAAACACCTGTCATTCTCTCCTTGTTCTGTATCTTTATCAGTTCATAAAATTTCTGTGATTTAATGATGCATAGCTAACAGTAAAGGTCACAGGAATAATGATACTTGTTATTAAGACAGCGCTTAGTGTCAGTTACCAACAGCAAACAAATCAAATTTAATTCACGAGGTGCTGAAATGATGAAGTCACTAGTTTATTGTTGGGGTTTCACTATAAACCAGGAAGAGAGTCTGTACAATTGCAGACCCATGTGCTTGCATCAGTAGCACATATACTAAAATTTGAAGATACAATCTGGTCACAAAAAATAAGATTAAATCTCAGTTATATTTCACACAAATGTACACTTATACATGCACACATACACACACACACCTGTCCTACACCTTCACTCCTTGGAAAACCTTATTTTATTCTTTTTCAAAATATCTCTTTCCATTTCTGAAATCTCCTAAATAATAAATATAAAAGACAGTTCAAACACAACATGCATATTTTGGACTGCACTCAATTAGAGGTCATACCATTAACCACTACCTTTGGATAACCCTGTTTTCAACTAAAACAATCTGTATACTCAATATTCCAGGTAATGGGGTTGTTACAAAGAGACTTAAAGTGTTTTCAGAAAATCTAAAAGACCCTAGCTCTTCTGCAAGCATGATTAATATAACTGTGTGTTTATGTTCAAGATAGGATAATTTGTAAAGTCCTAATGGCTTATAATAGAAGCAAAGAATTAATTTTTCTTGTTACATATGATGGCAAGATCAAATATACAATTAAAACTAGCACAAGTTAAAAATCCTTAAAACACTCAGGACAACCTTTTTAAAGTTTAAAAAAACTCCTCTAAATTAGGGAAGAATGGGAAGTTACATGAATTTGGGCATTTAACCACTCAAATTGATTTCTTGGATACTTAAAAGTGCAAATTGATTTAAGAAGCACAGATTTTGGGGAGCCCTAAGACAATAAAGTGATCAACACAAAGACATCTGTCAGGGTAAGGGCAACCTGAGGTAAAGAACAGCTAAATCTCATGCGATCAGGAACTTAGGGCAGTTTAACTTTTTTTTTCCCCCTATGAGGTGACAACCTACTAACACCATAATCTCTCCATTCAGGATGATGACACAGGATTTAATGAGTAAAAGAAAACAACTTAAAACCTTTCTTTTGAGCATGAATTATCTGTTTGGCATTGAAACTGCTTTAACTAGCGGTGTAATTGGAAAAAGAAAGATAGACACGTGTGCACACACATAAACTCATTTCAAAGCAATTAGTTATACATGCAACAGTGTTTCTACTTAGATCCAAAAATAGAAGTAAAGCCAAGACTAACAACCCTTTGTAATTAAAGAAAAATGTTTTCTTCCTAAGTGTCCCAACCAATAGAAACTGAAAGGAACTGCTTTTCTCTAGAATCACACTTGTTTATTTCTAAAAGAAGAGTTGAGGATGAAGACACCATGTGACAGAACAGTTAGAGAAAGCTCATTTTATGCCTACATCTTGTAACCCGAAAAACTACTTTGAAGATAACAATATGCAACATATCAATTAATGTTAATTTCCTATTATTTTGTTTTGAAATTCTGTATCATTTTTACCCTTTTTGTTTTTAAAATAAAAACAAAACAAAACAAAACAGAAAACCCATGGAAATCATTCATTGAAAAAAGTACAGATGATGCACATAACAGGGATTATTTTTCCTTGCTGAAATATGCGATAATGGTCTAATAAAAGTCTGATTTACCTTTACATTTCTTCTCTTCTGTTTGGAAGGTCTGGGCACTTGAGATGCTCTGATCATTTACATCATCATGGTCCAGATGAAATATGGAGTTCGTCCAAGTGGCCGGGATGAGGTGTGGTGATGACTGCTCATTTTTCAGTGTGCTGCGCCTGTCCGAATGGCTCTTCCTATGTAGGCAGGCTTCGGACATTCCTACTAGCTTCCAGTCCTGCTCTTGGTCTGGACAGTGCTTTGGTTTGTCCCAGGCTGGAAGGCCATTTTCTGGAGGGTTGAAAAACATGAGATGTCGAGCTGTTGGCATTGTCAAGAGTTTGCTGAGATGCAGTTGTGGAAGACAAGTTGTTTCTCAGTTCTTTTGGGCTGACAGTTTTCACATGCACCTCCACTTGACAGGCAATGGTAAAATGCAGAAGTTGTCAGCGTTAGGCATTTAACCACTGCAGTTAGATTGCCTGTTGGAGTAATCAATACATATTTCCCCCTTATTGTTAGTGCCTAACAAGACATTAGTTCCTCCATGGTAAGACTGCACTATGGCTAGTCCCACTTCTGCAGCAATGGCCCAAGAGCAAGTTTACATCAGTTTATGTGACTGCTTAGATGACCATTTGAGGTCTTGAGAGTCTGGGCTGGCTGTGATCTCAGGTCAGATTCTTAGGACATAAAATAGCCAGGATACAGCCTTGTTTGACTTGGGTTTTACCACAGGCTGACCTGAGTGACACCTTATTGCTTAAGTGGGACATGCTCACGTGGCCCACTGAGAATGACAACTCTGTTTTTATGTGGAGAGTGATGATTATTCTTACCATCCTGATGGCAAAGACCCAGGGGGGAAAAAACCCCCACCACAATAACTAAAAGAATACATTGAAAAACTGGATCTTACAAACTGAAGTTTTGTGAGTGGTTTCAATGTGGTACCAAGTTGGGAATGAGATCAGAAGAAGGGAGGGAGGTGGTGGTTTTGCTACACAGCATTCAACAAATAGTCCTAATAATAAAATTATGAGTCCAAATTCCTTGGCTGGGTTACTATGTAGCTAATTATTTATGTATATTATACCTTTTTTCTATTCAATTTATAGGGATTTGAGGGCCTGTCCTCTAGCAAATAGGAAACAAACAGAATAATATTTTATAATTAAGAATTTCTCATACTATGTTTTCCTGGTAGCAAATTTTACTTCTTTTAATATCTTTACTGTGGGTGAGTATAAAGTATAAAAATAAGCAAGTGTACATATGCATATGTAGCTCCCACATACTACATATATTTAAAAAGAAGTCTGATCATCCATATTTCCACAAAGTCTTAGGCCATCATCAAAATTAGAAAAAACTAGACTAACAGTGGTCTATATATATATATATATATATATAATTTATATGTGAGTTTTTGTTTATACTGAAATTATGTAAAGATCATAGACACCCATATCTATGTGGGTGACTTAAAAAGTCAGTTCCATCCTGACCTGTGTTTACCACAGGGGATTTTTAACTGCCTTTCCAACATTTAAAAGGAATTTGAAATTATTTAATAAAAAGATTAAGATGCTTTGGGTTTTCATAAATAGCCTCTCTAAAGCTACCAGATGTCTTTAGCTGAGGTTGAGCAGGGTGTTTTCTCCCCAAGTTTAAACTTCTCTCACTTTTAGAAGTTGTGTTTATGCTTGTGAGTCTGCATGTTAGTCTGAGACACTTCTGATGCTCATGTACATTCTACTTGTACTGTAGAAGATCAGAACCAACAATAAAAAAGGGAATAATCGGCATGGGATTTATTTGTCACACTAAATGGAAATGCTGTGATTTGAAGTGGCTTAAGTTAGCTAGTAAGAAATGCACCCTTTAAAAACATATCATGTATTATTAGCTTTTGGGATGATGTTTGATCTTCTCAAACAAGAGCTCTGAAAATTCTGGCTATGTAAAGGGCTATGTAAGGTACTGTATGAGGTAAGTTAAATACAAATCGGTACTTTTTTTTTTCTCAGAGTTTATATGGCATTATTCACTGCATGGGTGAATAAAAAAGGTCTAGGCTGAGTTCTTTCACTTTTCAACTGCATTGGCTACTCTTGCAATTACAGATACTTATTCTTACTATCCATTTAAAGGAAAAACAGACTGAGATCTTGGGAGATTGTATTGCGTTTCAAGATAAACACATCTATGTAGAGCTCATTCAAACGCCTATTATCCATAAAGGTTTAAGGTTTTCACGAGTTAAGTATAATGTGACTGAAAGCATGAGTTAATTTTGGGCCTAAGGAGAATTATTTTATTTCTATAGACATGAACAGCCTTCACACTCATGCCTGTTTCTAGTCTACTTTAGAGACTTGGTCTAAATCTTCAACTAATTGGACCTTGTAGTGCTCAGCTTCAGTAGTGTAATGTGAAAGTTCTCGCACTATTTTGTAAGGCTTCCAACATTTGATTTTTCTGCAGAAATCCTTAAATTGGTACTAATTTCCCAGCCCCAATAGAAATTAAGAAACTCAGCCTTTTAGTCACTGAAGCCCAGTGAACCAATACTTAGATGACATATGCTGAAAAGTGCTACACCCAAAAGGTGACATTCTTCCTTGAAGCATGGCCCATTACAATGCGCTCAGTAGGTCCCTTGGGCCAGCGAGAAGGGAATTTCTTCTAAGCAAGGGAGGCTATGTTCGGGGTGAGGCAAGGGATAGGATTGCCTTTCAGTTTCCTAAGAAAAGTGCTTGAGATGGTTTGGGAAAAGGGCTCCATTCATAGAAGGCATTTACAAGCTTATAATTACTGTCTGTAATTACATTCACAATAATGATATTCAGTTGCTTAATTGGCAGGTTTATTGGTTGGAGCAGTGCTGGGAGACCTGGAGACTGAGATGTCCTAGTTGGGTCATGGGAAAACTCAACAGGAATTTATTTTAAAAGAATTCTTGATTCTTATCCTCTCAAGAACTGGGGGGTGGGGTGGGGCACATGCAAGTCCTATTCCATTCCCAAGAGAGGATGAGACACCCATTACACCAAGCCCCTTAAATCTAACCACTTGGTGTATGATCACTGGTGAGAACTACAAGTTACTTCCACATACGTATGGTTGGTGATAATAGTTTTTTTTTTTTTTGCTATTACCATGTCAAGTGTCCATGTCCCTTAGTCATCCCAAAGCTCACATCAATGGGATAGTTCTTTCATGAGGTGTTCACATCCTAAAGTTTCAGTCAGTAACTCTCACTCTTTGGTGTATGTCAGGACCATGTGAGGTGTTATAATCAGGTGAAGACCTGACACTTAAATTAGGATGTGGTCTAGGTATGTGTATATATGCCAGTTTCTCTAGGTGTTTTGATATTTAGCAGAGCTTGAGATACATGAGGCTGAGATACATTTAAAGTAAAAAAATCAGTTATCGGCAAATTTTGCATAAACGTGTTCTCTCTCCAGACTTTTTCACAGTCTCAGAGTAACTTTGCATTACCATTGAAAAATTCATCAATTTTTTTGTAGTCTACTGGGTGAAGTATTAAAAGTCAGATGCTCATTATTTTGTAGACTGCAATTATGCATATAAATAAATGTTCAAAAAGATTGTTTTGAACATTACCAGATACTCATTGCACACAATAGTGGAAATGTTTTTTCAAAGGGGGATTTTAGAAATAATCGTATCTTGTTATTCACATCAGTCTTTTTTTTTTCTTTTATAGATCTTAGCTAACATCTGGCTTTTTAGAATACTTTCCATTTTAGATACCAAGATAACCAGTTTCATTTGTCAGTTATGATACAAATTAATAAGTATAATCAAAGAAAATAGATACTGATACCTGAACTGCAATAAGTTACTAGATACACACTGACCTGTGTGTCTCAAGGGAGTTTAAACACAAATGAGTTAGATGACCAGCTCTGTAATGGCTTTGAATGACACCACATTGACCTAAAGGGACTTTTGCAAAAGAGACATACAGTAAACATAAACATCATTAACTGCCTATCTCTGGAAATTCTACTGAAAACAAATCTGTCCATCAAAAAGGGAGAATTATATTAAAATATTTAAGTACTTTAGGACACAAAAAGTAAGCTGGTACTTCAGAAAAAGCTAAAGCAAAGGAAATAGGATTATGACAAACTAGCTGAGTAGTCCAGGATTTCATGCTTTTATTATAAAAGTGTTTATCTAGCATGAAAGGCCCATCAATATTAGGTATCGCAATCCCAAACTATATGTCACATTAGGGACATGTACATATAATATGTTTTGCAAACCTAGGGAGTGTGCAAAATTATCATTGTATAAAAACAGACTATTAGGTATGAAGTCTGTAGTTTCCATTTTAATTTTTTACTTTAATCCATAAGGTTCAGTCTTGCCACATTCTCCAACTATATACCTATCACCTAATTTTTAAAATAATGCAGGATGGGAGAATAAAATTTGGCTTAGGATTTACTATGGATCAGTCACCAAGCTCAATACTTTTCTGCATCTGCTCAAATATTCTAAAATTTGGACAGGCACTTCATTTGTTTATACTTTTTGAACAGAAATGTTTTCATTATTGGCCTTATTTGATGAGCAGCAAATGACCTATTTGTAACTATTGTTTGATTAGTCTTACTGCTCATTGACATTCATGACAGCTCTCCCTGTTTCCTTTGCAGCTTCCTTCTACCCACTGTGAGGACACCACTGGGGGCATCTTTCTTTTGGCAGGAGGGTTCTGGGAATCAAACTCAGGACCTCATGCTTACCAGGCAGGTGCCGTGCCACTGAGCTAAATCCCAACCCCTGTAAGCTTTTAAAAGTATAAATCAGAGTATATTTAAGTGCTACTTAAAATCTTCTGATGACTTCTCATCGATACTGGAATAGTCCCCAGGCCTTCCGATGGCCCTGAAGGCTCCTAGAAGCATCCTACTCTCCCACTGAGCTCCTCTCAGTTGAGTGCCTCTTTCATGGCTCTGCCTCTTGTTCTTCTCTCCCCTCCAGCCACAGGAGATTCTAACAGGGGAAGCTCCCCAGCAGTGAGGCGTGAGACTCTTCTGGTTGGCACTCTGATCATTTTCTATAGATCTTCTCACTTTACAATCCCCATAATACCAATTAGCAACTGGACCTTCCTTGTGTATCCTCACAGGAAATGCAAACAGCAGGGGAGTGGGGGTCAACACTGCCATGGTCATTACGTGGTCCAGCACTTGGCAAACTCAGATGGGAAAGGGGATGTGGACAAAGTTCCTATCCCCATTTTATATAAGTGGGGACTAAATTTAGAAAGTGACATGGGTATAAACAATAGTCTAAGGCTTGAATCTCGGTCTTCTAACTCTAACACCTGATTTCCTATAGTTTAAAGTTTTTTAAACTATAGGAGATCAGGTGTTATATAGCCAGAGTGTATAGACTTTGATCTAGTCTATATACCTTTTTAAAGAATGGTTCATTTCCTTTATTTCTTGATACCCCCTGTAGGAGATTCATTAGAGAGATAAAAAGAAAAGGTTTCTTCTGGAAGTTTGGAGATATACATTTTCTGTAAAGCAACAGTTTACTCCTATTGTTTTGGTGATTAAATAATTGAACATATATAAAGGCTCTGGGACAGTTTCTGGCATGTTACAAGAACTCAGTAAGAATAAGCTCCTCATGTCTGTATGTGAATTACTTCTCTTTCCCTTGCCTCACTGTTCAAACTCAAGTCTCCTCTAAACACAATTTTTTAAAAGTGTCCCCCAAAGTTATGAATTTGGTAATTGACTTCATACTACTCTGCTAATGGCTGAGACCCTGAGATGAGATACATCTCCAAGCATAAGTTGAGTTTTAGAAAGAATGCCTGTAAAATGTGATGCAGTGGAGGTAAAAAAATGTCTAAAATGGGTTACCTAGCTGCTGTGAAAAGCAGGTGAGTGAGACATTTTGTTTTAAGGTTGGCCTGACCATCATCATACTAGCTTGATTTGGTTGGTGGCTAAAAAAACCATAATAATAAAGACACAGTTTGGTCCTTATTTAACCTTCAAGATATAGGTCACTGTTTAAGCTTTCTTGAAGCAATTTACTCTCTAAACACCCACAATGCTTTCCATTTACCTCTCCCTCCATATGCTACCTTTTGCCTTATGGTACAACTACAAACATGTGTAATTTCCTTATTTTCTGTTGTTTTGACCCAATGTATTGAGCATAGTGTCCCAATTAATATTTATTGTCCTAAAACAATCCAGTTAACTTTCCAAAGAGAAAGCTATTTCCTAGGCATAGACTATTATTTTCTTATCCAAAAGCCATGGCTCTGTTCCACGGAGGACCCACCACTATGGAAACTCCAGGCAGATTTTTGACTACTAATAGTTAATCCTTCCAGAACTACTGGGGAAAATGAAAGAACATGGGCTCTGCTACTGAAGGTTCTGGTTTGCCATATATTAGCTGTTTTTTGAGGCAAATTTCTCTATCCCTTTGAATCTTTTTCCTGAATAGGGCGTGTGTGTGTGTGTGTGTGTGTGTGGCACTGGGGATTGAACTCACAACCTTGCGCTTGCCAGCCAAGCGCTTAAGCCACCTTAAGCCACTGAGCTAAATCCCTGGCTAAGCCTGTATTTTTTTTATGCCTCTTCTGCAAAGAAGAATTTACCATTTCCTTCTTGTAGTATGATAATGACACACAATTTTCTCTTGGACTCTCATCAGTTTTTCCTTCTCTGTCTCCATAATTCTCAGCACAATATCTTAACATGACAGCATCTCAATAAATATTATTTGGAAATAGCTGAACATAATAAAGACAGATCTGAAGACCCCTGAGGTTGAGGAGGGCACATATAATCTTTTATTTACCCATGAATTTCTGTTCCTTGAGCCACAATATGCTCCATGCAAGACAGAGTTGGCCACAGTTTGTTAGTATCAGAGTTTTGCACCCAAGGCCACAAACGGACAGAGCAGACAGAAAGGGCATGTGGCTATTTCCACCCTCCCTTGTCTCTGGGTGGGTAAACCAGCCATTTTCATTTTGGCATTTGTAGCTCATGGACACTCGACCTAAACCACAGGCTTAGCTCACTGTTTCGCTGCCCAGACATGTATCTGAAAAACAGCCCTGCAAAGATTCAGAATAAGGTTGCTGGTGTCTCAATGCCTCTTTTCGGGATCTCTGTCACATGGATGGGTTCTGTTAGTCTACTAACATCTGGAATGGGTGGGCTTATCACCAGTGGGCAGTCAGCTGCCTTGTGTTTCCTGATGCCTTCAGGTCTGTCCAAGGTGGCTCTGTCTGGCCTGAGAATCTTCACCAGAGGCCTGAAGCTCAGTGGCTCAGGAAGCCATTTACTTCCATTCATAAAGGTGTCTGCCAGGGAATGCTACCATAGTATAGTTGATGTCATAAGACTTACAAATTTAAAATATGTGGGCAAGAAGAGAAGACTTCTCCAAAATGGAGAAAAGTCAATTTATTGACTGTCTTTTAAAGTAAATTTCACTATTGCTGCTTTCGTGATTTGTGATGGATGGGCTACATGATCTTGCAGAGAAAGAAACAGTGAAAATAGCTCACCTGTTGGTGTGAAGATTACACAAGCCAACATGCATGCAAGATGTAGCCAAAGTACAGTCGCTGCTCAGTGTGTCCCCTTCCTTTTTTGCTACTAAGTATAGAGCTCCCATCCAAAGTTCTCAATTGGTGGGAAGGAACTTGTAGGATCCATGCACAAGCTCCCTCTTTCCATTTCACAAACATTGTGGTCCCTCATAGGTCAGCTTCTATCCTACCCACATATCCTTCCCTAATTATTTCAGTCTTTGATGAGCTCCCTCTTTTAGAAAACCATGATTTGTTCTAACAGTATGCAACTATCTACTGTACCTAAGATGTTATATGTTAGCATTCACAGCATGAAGGCTGGGCTCACACACCCTTGATACTACCATACCACTAACTTGAGATAAGTACCAAACACTACTTTTTCTCTATAATTTCAAACTGCAAAATGAAGTGGAATGTTCTGGCCTTTATAGTTGCAAGGGGACTTTGGTTACAGCTGGGCAGGAGCCCTTCTAGGAGACTGGCTTCTAAATGAATTGGTAGTAGGGAGAATGAGAAAGGAAATCTTATTTACTACAGTACAAAGATACTGTAATTATAATACTAATGTTAATAGCAGCTAAAATTTACTGAACCCTTACTATATAGCAGTCTACTAGATTGGGCATCATAAATAAAAATTACTATTAAATGAATACCTACTGTGTGCCAGGTAGGATTATAAATACTTCTCACACACAACCATACATAGAAGCACATTTCTGTCATCAACCAATGGTGAAATAATTGTGTGTGTGTGTGGTGATGTGTATGTGTGTGTGTGTGTAATAAACTGATTCCTGCACTTTTATCTAAAATTCACTGCAATGTAACATAATTATTCATTCTCTTATTTAGATTTCTGAGCTCTGGAGTAGCTGGAATCCTTGGCTAGTTTAATTTTATGTTCGTGAGTGTAACATGGAGCCTTGGATATTATTTGTTACTTATTTTATTGAGTGGAATCAAGTTAAACTCAGCAACTCTCCATATCACATTTTCTCTCCTCTGTGGCCCTATGGAAAACAGGAATCAGTGAAAAACTCCTCCTTTCTTGTTGCTATGTAAGTACCTTCTCTTATTATCTGCTCTTATGATTTTCCTCTTATTATCTGCTCTTAGTCTATGATTTTCCTCAAACTTCTCTTCCTTCATTTTTGTCTCTTCCAAGTGCTAAGTGTTGTGGCTATTTCAAGGTATAGAGCAGAAATCTCTAAAGAAACATGACAAAGGTTTGCAGATAAATAATGAAATTCTACTTATATTTTGATAAACTGGATGAATGAAATGCTAGAGGAGGGGCAGTAATGTGCTCAAATATTTTGATCAGGGTGCATGCATCTCAAGAATATCTGTGCTGCTTTGCTCCCAAGACTATCAGAGAAGGTTCAGTCTTGCCCAGTTGCTGAAATGAGCCCTCAGAAATAGCTCGTATGCAAAGTCTTGCAAAACTGGCCTCTTTATTCAGGTAGGCTGCTTTCCATTGCTATATGGTTTTATCTTTCTTTAACTGAGTTCCTGCCTATTAATTTTCCCTCTTGTTGAGACTGGAGTTTTCTGTCCCTGTGTGCAGGTGAATTTAGGTTTGCTATCACACAGAGTTTCTCTTATTTCATTGGCAGGGATTCTCAATCCATTAAGTGGGTGAGATTTGGGACCTGCTAAGAGATAAACAAATCTTTTCCTTATCTGGCTGCTCCCACTTCTCTAGTTTTCCTGTATTTCCATTAGGCAGTCCCTATCCTAATGAAAAACAATCATCGTGGGCATAGAAACCTCAAATAATTATTCTGAAACTAAAAGCTACAATGATAACCTTTTTATAATAAGTGAAAACCATTACAATTTTTAAAAATGTATATTTAGAAAGTTTATATGGAATGCACATTTAACAAGTAGCCTGAAGCAAAATTTAAAAAGCAAAACAATGTAACATGTTCAAAGATGAACATATTAGCATGAAAACATGACAGTGACTAGATTCATAGGCAGCTTCTTAAATTTAACCATATCAAGAATAAATGACTGCTGGAGCACTGAATAGAAACCTCAAAGGCAGAAAAAGTATTTTCTGGAGGACACAGTGGAATCTTCTCAGAGGAATGGTTATTTAGTTTTCCATAATTCATATTGGATTTAATCAGAGAATCCTTAGGTTAGATCACTCAAATTTTGAGATAATTACTCTAAAGGCCAGAGAGTCCATTTAGGAGATTAGAGAAGCTACAGCTATTGCAGAAACATTTCCATTTAAAGGGCCACAAATGCACAAAAAAGGGAACAGATGTTTGCTGTCAGGATTAGATTACTCCTGTGTGAAGTTCAGAGCATAATATTTATTGTTGTTGCCAATCTGAACCCACATTTTTGAAAAAAAATAAGGTAGTATGTAAGACTGGATCCATTTTATCCATGTTCCCAGATATGAAGTACCTCTTCCGAAGTAGGAAATACATGTGAATCTTTTTTAATTTTGGAAACCAGGTCTAAGGCATAATTTATGGATTTTGAATCTTATAATTTCTCAAATAGAAGGCAAAATGTGGCTCTTGAGTATCAGACTGATTTTACACATCACATTATAAAAGGAGTCTCATTACTTGGCAGAAAAATATATATTCTTCCACTAAATTACACCCAAAGATTAACAAAATGAACAAAAATATGCTTTAATATCAAAACAAATCTCCAAGTTGTTCCTCCTCTGGGTTTCCACAGACTCTGAGTGTCCCCATTCCCTTCCCACCTCCCTCCCTCCCTTCTTCCTCTCTCCTTCCTTCTTTCTTTCCTTCCTTCCTTCCTTCCTTCCTTCCTTCCTTCCTTCCTTCCTTCCTTCCTTCCTTCCTTCCAAATAAGTAACTAGGATCAAGATCGGCACAGTCATTACCTTCATTTTAGAAACATTCCGTCTGGAAAACCTTGATTTTTCCTCTCGCGTGCAGAAGGGGCTCTGACACATGAAGAAATCTGCCTTACTGCTTTTGACTGCAGGTGAAGCTTCTGGACGGCAGGGCTCCTTGAGAATAGGGCTTTTGGGAAAGTTTTAAAGCCCTCAAATCACTGTTAAATACATCAAAGTGTATTTCCTTATATGGGCCCTTGTGGTTGACACAATTACCCATGAGGATTTGATGTCCTCTGAGGAGGGTCTGCTTGGTATCTGTACCTTACATGTCCCAGTTGCAGAAGACGGGAGAATTAAGTTATTTTCTATCTGCCTGTCTGGTGTATGAAAATTTGGCACCACAGATGTTTCAAAATGCTTGGGATCAGCTGTTCTATTTTTATGGCACAGGAAAATAAGGAGAAGTAGGTAGGCTTTCTATAGTCTTTTTCATGCCTTTGTGGACTTCTTTTCCTTACCATTTCCAATTACTTAAAATAGAGTTGGTGAAGCTGGGCCTGGAAATGGGGCTGGTGGAAAGTTCCCACAGGCCCGCCCTTCTCCAGCATGACTGCCCCAGCTAGGGCCCTGCGTGTCTCATGGCTCCTCCAGTCCAAGTGTCCTCTGACAGCTTGTTAGTAACATGTAGTGAACCGGAAGTGGCACATGTGTTATAGTCCCCAGTAACTGACATGTACTGTCTCAGGGGTGCCTTTCTCCATAAAGAGGAGGCAGAATTTGTTGGACATGTAGTTACACAACTTAAATTTTGATGGAATTTCATATTTACAGGGCTAAGATCTTTGATTTTCCCTTTTAGGAACTAGGGGGAAATAGTGTTTAATAATTTATAGGGGAAAACAAGTACTAGAAAAAATGTCTATTTTCTATATAGCTAACTGGTAAATTTGGTTCATAAAATGGAAAAATCCAAATGCTGAGATTTGTGAATATAATTTCAACTTATTGAGGGTAGCTTTCCCTCATTACATACATCCAACAAAATAATAAAAGTAAGCTAACATTTTATATGTACTTTACCATACGTCAGGTACCTATTCTGATCAATTTTCATTTTACCTTCAAAATAACTCTATGAGACAGTAATATTATCCTCACTTTTTAATATAAAGATGCCGAGGCATAGAGAAGTTAAACAACTTGTCTAGGTCACATAGTGAATAAATGGCAAAATGAAGATCCAAGCCCAAATCGCTGTAGCTGATCACTTTATACCTCTACTTCTTTATGGGAAACCAACACTCATATGATCACTACAGGCCAAAGAACTAAATTCCTCAGGCTTAATATGTAGTTAGTCTGAAATAACAGAAACAAGGCTCAGACAGGTCATATGCATGCTCAAAGTCACTTGGATGGGGAAAAGCTGGAATGGGTCTTTTGGAGATTGGCCTCATATTCTTTTAGTTGAAAGCATATTTTTAGGTGTATGCAGCAAGCATTTATTGATCAATCTCAATAACATCTCAAATTCTGACATTTTCACTCTATACCTCTAAAAGTAAAGCTGTTTTTTTCTGGGTAAAACTTTTCTTCCAGTAAATTTACTAAACAAGAGACAGCTGCGTTTGGAGGGGGGTCCTGAGCCCCACTGTGTTGCTTGCTGCTGGCTTTTAACAAGGTTAGTGTCTATGGTAGGCTCTGGAAATATGAGAAAACAAAAAGCAATCAAGGCAAATGAAGTACTGATTTGGCTTTTTTTGTTTTGCTGCCGATTTAGAAGGTTACAAGGTAAGAAAATTGTTTAGAACTGGTGGGAGGATAATTTCATTTTGTGCTTAGCATAGTGAGAGCTGACCGTGAGAAGAAGGCCTATTACCTGTCAGCCAAGGTACACACTACTTCACCGGCTCACTATGGTGCTGTGAGGGAGATGCTGTTGTTACCTCCATTTTACAGATGAGAAAACCTTGGCTGAGAAAGTTCCAGAGAGCAGCGAAACCTGCTTTCCTGACCCCTCTGCTGCATTCAGCAGGGGAGATACCTGCAGCCCAGACAGTGAAATATTTGTCAGAGTCCCCTGTCTAAGTCCCTCTGCCCAGAATCCTCCTTAAGTTGGGTCAGAGACCTGATGGCAGATGAGAACCTCCTACAGCTGAGATGAGCTATCTCTTAGCAGGAATATTGCTTTGAAAGTGGTTCCTCTATTTCCCTAGGAAACATCACACTTCAGGAAGCAAAAAGCTCTCCTCCAAAGATAATGGGGTAAAGGGCCCGTTTCTTTAGATACATACTAAAGCTATTATGTCCCATAAACAGGCTTTTCTGATTTCAAGAAATGTTGATGAGAACACTGATTGCTTATGGATTTGAAAGACATGATTTAATAATAATGATAATAAAAAGGTCATAGCTTAAAATACAAACATTTTTAGCTTTATGTAATTCTGGCCTGAGATACTTTCTGACCAGTTAAATAGTAACCAAATGAAGAAAAGCCACTGTGCTGCCAGTCATTACCTGTTTGTGCTGGTACATGTCTACAGTTGACATCTTCTGCCCAAATGGCATTGTTCCCATGCTCTCCAGCCTCACTGGTTCCCTCCCATGCTTTCTTTGCTATGTTTATTTAGGTTGACACGGTAAATTAAGTTGAAGGTGTAGCAAACTGATCCAAACTTGCGACACAGAGCAGAGGACAGTTTGGTTTCTGGGAGGCCCATCTACCACCACCTCAGTTCTAGGGGTACATCTGCCTAGATGGACAAGAAAAGAGAGACAGAGGGACTACTGAAGTACAGGTGCCACTCTGGAAGAAAAATCCCATTCCTGCAGATGACCTGCATGAGAAGATTACTTGCTGACTCTGTATATTACCTCAAAAAAAGATTCAGGGAGTTCAGTTACTATACATGTGATGGCCATCCCCAGGCTGATTGTCCTCACCCAATTTTTTCTCACCTCTCTGGGGACAGTTGGCAATGTATGGAGACATTTCCTATTGTGATATCTTCAGAGGTGTTTGTGTGCTACTGGTACAGCCCAGGGAAGTTGAGAAAACCTGCTGTAGGGAAAACTATGAGGAGAGTGGGTTCTCATTGTTCTGATTCAAAGTGCTCTTTCTCTGACCCCAGATTTCCTGGCACTGGAGTTCTTGTCTATCCTGCTATCATTTTCTCCCTATCAATCAGTGTGACTGATTTATGGAGGGAAAGTCTGATTGAATTAATATGCAGAGGGGTATGAATGAGTGATGGATTCAGTGCTAGCAGGAACACTTGTATTCAAGTGACTTACTAATGTAACCCAAAGTCAGCCATGATCAATGGAATTTTTAGCTAGGGTACCATAATACCATGGACATATATTTTTTGTAGATAGAAAAGAAGGCGGAAATTATAAAGCACTGTTCATTTTGTAAAGCCATAAAAGTCATAATACATCTAAGCACATCTATGATGTGCCAGTAGACTGTGATCATGAATGTTTTTTTCTTATGATACAGTTGGTATTGATCATAATTGCTTTCCAGCAAAGAAAGAAACAGTATAAGAAACTTCCTGTGCCCTCAACAAACCTTATTTTCATTTCTCTTCATTGCTAATACTGGCTTGGAGGTTTTGTTATGATGGGGCCCATTTGTTAGCTGTCTGAAATGTTTTGTCATTGTGAATCTCAAGCTGTCCTCTCCCTGGACCTACTTTTGAGTGGCATGTTGAGTAAGATTTTATCTAAACCAGAAAAGCTTGAGCAAAATAATTTTGCTTAAAGCAGAGTAATATCTTCTCATTTGAAGGTTTAGAAATAGAAAGTTTTATTCTTCTTTATGCCAGTTTATGATGGTGCAAAACAAAGGAACTGTATGTTGGCCAGCGAATACTGGAGTGACTTTATGAATCACTTCATCTTGTTCTCCAGATTGTTTTTTTGACCATCAGCTAGGGACATCTATGGCAAATTCATATGCAGAAATATCCCTTGATCGTTTCAGAGGCAAATTAACTAGCTCAATTTATCCTGGTCCATTGGATTCTGAGTAGTAAAATTCAGACAATAGGGGGGACTAAAAGGGACCTTGGGGCCACATCAGTTCAACCACCTCACTTACAGAAAAGGAATCTGAGATCTAAGGAATCTTGACAGATAATAGGAAAACCAAGGCCCTCTAAACAAGCGTGCTGATTCCCAATACACTGCTCCACCAGCAACCGCCCACATAATGCAGGGAGAGCTTAGCCCAGGATGGGGTGAAAACTGGGGTGAAGGCAGATAACCTTTACCAGGAATAAGGAAGTGACTTCCTTATTTTTGAATCTAGCAGTTCCCAACTTCTGTATTTCTAATTTATTCTCAGCAGCTGATGATTTAGGATCAAATAATATTGGGCTGGGATGCTGAGATGATTCCTTTGCCAGAGTAACTTACTTTCTAAGCCAGAGTGTTCCTGCGAAGTGAAAAACAATGATGTTCTATAAAGCAGAGCACAGCCCTGGGAAGGTGTCATGATGTGGACACTGGGAGTAGAGGACAGTCATGAAATATTTAACAGTGGCAAGCAGACTCTAGATGGTGAGAGACAGGGACAGACAGACTGATTAGGAAGTGTGTCTGTTGAAATTATCAATGGATTGAGTTAAGCTGTCCCAGGCACAGGAACCTTGTACTCCAGCCAGTTTAAATTTTGTCCTTTTGGCCACTGCATATGAGATCAAAGGCCTTTATTCAACTAATTTGTGGCACATGGAAAATTCTTGTGAAAGGTTCAGGCTTGACAGGGTCAGGAAGCAAAGAACATTCTTAATCTTGGAAATCTGGAATGTTATCTGGGCCTCTGTACTGCATTTCTTGCAAAGGAGAAAAAAGTTACAATGGATACAAATGCCTTGTCTGAAAACACAGGTTAGCCAACTAGACCTGGTCAATATTCCCAAATTCCCCTAAGAGAAAGGGCTGGAGAAAGACCACATACAAAAGGAACTTTAGGAAATCCTTATCTGGAAAGGAAGAGACAAGAAAATCAGATTACTGTGGAGAATACCAGTAGCAAAGCTCCCAGAAAGTTTAATCATAGACTTTCAGTGGTGTCTTCTGCACAAACATCCAGAAGGGATATCTAAAATTAATAAATAATTCTCAAGGATCAGGTCTGGAATATAGAACCAGAAGATCCATTTCCAAATCAGATCTTTGACATTTTTTTCTTAGACTGTGAAGTGGGTTGTTCAGGAAAACGGATGGCATCTGGGTAACAAATTTATTTTCCACTGTGTTTGAAGCAAGATAACAAGACAGCTGCATTTGTTCTCTTAAGCTGCTAGCAGGAGAAATACATTTGACCTGCAGAACTTCCGGTGATAGATTACAATAATAGCATCTATCATTTATTACTGAGGTTCACATGGTTCCAGACATATGCTAGGCACATTCCAGTATTTCTTTTGACTCTCACACTAATACTGAGATAAATAACAGTTAGTGCCATTGCACAGATGGAGAAACTGAGCAGTAAGGTAAACAGAGTTGCCCAAGGTCACAGCTGAAGAGTTAGAGTGGCTCTGTTGCATGAAGGGGTTTGGGACATAAAAAGTGACTCGTGCAGGATGAACTGGAGTAAAAATGGTATATACTCTCCTGGTTAATGATGTAGTATGCTCATGATTTGCTCCCTGTCCATTCTATTCTGCATTTAAACAAACAAACAAACAAACAAAAAGATAAAAGGGAATAGAGAGAAAACAGAGCTTCACAGAAAGCATGAAGGAAGAGAGTAAAACATAGGAAGACTATCAAACAAAATAAGTACAAAAGTCCTCTTTCCTGTTTGGAAATCACAGGAAGCAATAAAAAAGAGCTAAGGGACAAGAAAGGGCTGAGGCCTCTGGGAGGAGCCTCAGACAGAAGACAGACGGAGCCAGCCGTGTTGTCCTCTTCATTCTCTTGGGAGCCTTGGATTCTCTTTCCTACCCTCTGGGAAGCAGGAGGGGTCACTGCAGCTCTCAGCCAGCCACCACCTGCTGTCTCCGAAGGCCTCCTTCTCTGGTTTGTAAAGCAGGGTTAGCAATACACAGGGCACCGGCCTTGAAGAGGGCTCTCTACTTTGAAGTTTCTCTGAGACCAAACAAGTATTTGTTTGCAGCTCAAATTATGTTTTAAACCTACGTAAGTGAAACATCCAATTTCAAACAACGAGCACAACTAACACATTTCCCGCCTGACCTAGGCATTGTACTGGTACACGGTTATTCACCAGTTTATTCTAGGCAGAGTTTCTAGAGATCAATTTATCTTCGTAGTCTAGCTACACAGAGATAAAAAAGGATAAAAAAAAATCATCTGTTACGAGCCATATTGAAAGCTCTCCCCAAACTCCCATGTGTGGAAGTTGATTGGCTCATGGAGGTTCTATGCTTATTGACAGATTCATCCACTGTGACTTCTAAATGTGCCACTAGGGGATGGGGCCTGGTTGGCGGAGACAGATCCCCAGGATGGTGACCTGGAAGGGTGTATCTCCCTCCCCGGGTCCTCCCCCTTTCTCGCTGCCAGAACCTGAGCAACTCTTCTCCAGCAGACTCTTCTACCATGTCATTTCTGCCTTGGAGCTGGCTGACCACATACTGAAAATGTGAGCCAGTGTAAATCTTTTCTAATTTATGGGTGAAGGTATTTTGTCCCAGCAATGAGAAAGCGAGTAAGACGAAACACTATCTAAATTCAGGGCTAGCAGAGACACTACTGTCTGCTGGCGATAACAACTGGACACACCTCGGTGACCCGGGTTCTGTGGCTTTTGTCTAATCTACTCTTTCCTGAGAGTAAACTGTAGGAGTTGATATATACAAGACATTCAATAAGTGTTTACTGAGTGATTTTTGTAGTTTCTCACCACAAGTCTAGGATGCTCTCTGTCCCTACTTTACAAACATAAATAGATGCTGAGAGTTTAAGCACCTTGCTCAAAGTCACAAAGCAAATGGTGGATTTAAACACAAACATACATGACTCCAAAATCTGTGTTCTTTTCATGACATCATGCTAACTGTAAGTGACTCTGGTTACTAGATCTAGTTCTTTTTTAAAGGTGGGAAAAAAATAGACCACCAAATCAATACTGTGTGCAGGAAGGTCAGATGACTGAAATAGACATTTTAAAACAAAAAATCATTGTAATATAAAGACAAACACTTCCTGAACTCACAGACTCCCATAGTATTAGCATGTGTTGCATATAGGTTTATAACCAAAACCTGTGCACTCTGTACTTACTGGCACACTGGACTGAATTTCCCATCCTCCTTGGTAGAGAGATATGGTCATGTGACCAAGATCTAGCCAATGGAATGAATGAATGAAAAGCAGTTGGCTGGCCTGTAAAAGCACTATGTGTTTCCTTATTTTTTCTCCCTACTATTGAAGGAAGAAAATTCTGACATCCATAACAGGGATGGGGATGTTAAGAAGGAAGGAGCCTAAGTTCTTGAGTGACTTTGACAAGTGTCTTGTGCCAACTAAGAACACATGGCACAGATCTTTTCACTTATAAATAAAATTCTGATGCACGAAGTCACTGAGATTTGGGGGTATCTGTTTTTTTGAATTACAACAGAGAATATTGTTTTTCTAACACATGCTATAGGATTCCAAATAATTTTCTATCATTAAGTATTTTACAAATCCTATCAGAGTCAGTGCAAGTTTAAGAAGTGTGAAGTATTGCCTTTGAGAACAACAAAGCCATCTGTGTGGTGTGCTGCTGTGTTTCTGTGTTGCTGAGTGGTCATATGCATGTTACTTTAAATTTGTCAGCTTAATTTTTTTCATCTGAAGGTTCAGGACTGGTCTCTAAGAGTTGTTTGAATTCTAAACTTCTACAAGTCTTCTCAGATGTTAACAAATATGTACTGATGTGTTCTCAGACTGTGACCCCTTGACTGTGACTTCCTAAAAGGTAAGGATGATTTTTTAGTTATATCTATATGCCCAGTAGCCAATTTTTAGTTGCTTAAAAAATATAAAGTTGAATTATAGTTTTCTGTTGAAAAGCTCAAAGAATTTATGTTTTGATTTATGTCAATAATACCTTGAGCTAATTTGGAGCATCATATCAAATGATTGGAATTCTCATGAATATTTTCATTATGTACTGCTGAGTATGATAGGGTATTTTATATTCATTTACATAGACTTAATTTTTGATTTTATAATAACACTGAAAGACTTTTTTGATTAAAGGTAATGCCAAAGTAATTGGCATTCTGATGGCTTCATTTATAGTTCTATTTAGCTAAATGATATAGGAGTTAATTCCTACATAGAGTTGAAAAATTAAATATAGCAATACTCAGAATTTCTCATTCAAATAGCTCTTAAGGGCCATAAAAGCAGTATTGGTGGAAGCCATGAGAAATTTAAAAATTTTAAAAAAGACCAAGGGAAACTAGTATATATGAAGAAGCCTGTGCCATTTTCATAAAAAAAAAACAGGCTGTTTTTTGAAAAAGATACAGAAAAATTTCTCTTTATCTATGTCATTTGGTCATTTCATTTAGTACACACATCAAAAATATCAAATTAGTAATTAAATATATTGTTGCTTATTAAAATTAGTTTAGTGAATTCTATTACTTAGTAAATGCAGTTTGGCAGTAAAATGCTTAAAAGCAAAGCATTTGAGGGAGTTCTTAGTGGAGGGGGAAGTCATTAGAAAAATATTAGGAACCAAAATTTGATGCTGAACAAATAAAATTATGAAAAGTTAGAGATTTTCCTAAGCATCTTTTTTTTTTATCACTGAGAAATGTACATTTCTTCTGGTTTTTTACAATCACTTCCCACAGGATGTGAGGACATCATGCTAAGCCTGTCATGCTGAGAAGTGCTGAGTGTCCAGCAAAACACTGTGGATGATGGTGCCTTTGCTTTGCCTGCTATCAGGTCTGACATCTGTTAAAAAATGGAATAATAATGCCAGTACATATTATAAGATGCTTAATTTACCAGGCATTGCAGCAAGGAAAAGATTGTATTAAAATTACTTCCTTTCGTATGAATTCTTAGCACCAATTCTTTTGTTTAGCTTACTGCATGAAAGCATCTTTTCATAAAATAATAAATAACAAAGGTATTTGTTTCTCTCTTAGAGAAAGAAAAGGTCTTACACTGTATAGATCATCTTGCAGAAAGTCCTAACTAGGCTACTATGTTTGAAGGCACCACTGAAGAGAAAACATGAATTATGGGATGGAGTTAATCAAAGTTAAAGCAAATTAAACTTCCTTGCAAAACCAACTTCTTAAAAGATGCAAATGCCAGGTTCCTTTTTCTCCATTGTAGAAAGGCAGTTCTACTGACTGCCTCTCAACAATGAACCCTTGGCAAGAACCTACTGTGCATCTCATTGTGGTTACCTATGCTGTGCCCATGCTTCCGACGTGGTGTTAAGTGATTTACGGAAATCTTACAATCTCACCATTTGCCTCTGAGAGAAGATCATCACAGGCACTGTTTGTGATACTTGGGAGTCGACCAGGGCCTTTGGGCTGAGCCACAGCCCCATCCCCAGCCCCTTTTTTTTTTGGAAAAAAAATTTTTTTTTATTATTTAAAGAGAAACAAAAGCATGTAAAGGGTAGAGATAATACAGAATTTCCAAAAAAAAAAAGATAATAAGAAATCACTAGTTGATAAATTACATATTGTCCTCTTAGAAATAGTTGGTTCAAGTTACAAAATTAAAGCATACAAAGTAGACATTCAAACAGTGAGAATGTAAACAGCTACGCATGCATGAATCTCTGCATGTATTTGTATCCTTTCTGTATTAGAGGGAAAAACAAAACCTAGCAAGACAAAACAAAACAAATTCCTATAAAAACATGAAACCAAAAAGTCATATAAAACCATAGCACAAGGTGATCTACAATGATTGCTGTGTTGTTTCTTATTATCTTCAATAGAATGTCTATATCATCAGGCATAATTGAATATAGCAGTATAATTGAATATAGCAGTACATAACACTATTAGTAAAAATCAAACATTGTAGACAGTATAAAACTTCAAAGGCAGATAATTTTCAAACCAGAGTGGATATTCTAGTGAATCTAGTCATCTTAAGTGCAGTTACCTATACTCTCAGACTTGATACTATCAATCATAACAGCTTTGAATAAAATCTATCAATACAAAACAGCGATCTAACAAATCAGATTCGATTACGATCAGTCATGGTAAAACACTGTAAATTAAACAGGGCTTCAGATTAAGTTAAAAGGGAATGAAGGATGATTACCATACTATATCCTGTTATTTTCAGGATAACTCTGTGTCCTTAAATCTAGTACAGGTAGAATGACTGGAACAGAATATAATACAGCAGAGTAGTGTGAGTAATGTGGGTTTTAAATCCTGGTGCACTATTAACAATATAGTGTATCAAGGCCATCTATGTTAGAGATTCTAGTCATCCTTCTCTGCCTCATTTCTGCTATGCTATTTTTCTGCCTTTGTCTACTTTTCTCCTTCATTCTACTGCCTGCCCTGCTCATTGAGGCCTTTCTGACACTGTTCCTAAAATCATGGTATTTTTTTTCTCTCTCTCTCTCTAGAATGTCCTCCAGTATTCTCTGTAGGATTGGATTGGTGGCCACAGATTTCCCCAATTCCTCTTTGTCATGAAAGCATCTTGTTTCTCCATTAATTTCTAGTGACAGTTTTGCAGGGTATATCAATTTGGGCTGGAGGTTATTTTCTTTCAGGGCTTGGAATACTTCACTCCAAGCTCTTCTTATCTGATGGTCTGTGTGAAGAAGTCAGCTGTGATTCTGATGGGCTTACCTTTATAGGTAATCTGTTTCTTTTATTTGGCAGATTTTAATATTCTGTTTTTATATTGAATTTCTGGTATCTTGAATATTATATGTCTGGGTGTAGCTCTGTTTTGGTTGTAGGTGGCTGGAGTTCTCTATGCCTCGCATAACCGAATGTCATTTTCTTTTCCCATGCTTGGGAAGTTTTCCTTATTTCCATGAATAGCCTTTGTAATTCACCTGTTTGTATTCCTGCTTCTTCATTCACATTTCTTAACTTTTAGATTCTCTTGTCATCTTCTAGCTTTTGTATTGTTACTGCCTGCTTCCTTATTATTTTTAAGAGGTCTTTCCTTTCATGATCCTACATTGCAAACTTGTCTTCAAGTTTTGATAGTCTATCCTTAGTTTCTTTTAAGGAGTTTTGCCAGCTTTCAATGGAGTTTTTAATTTCCTGATAATCTCTTTGAATCTGCTTCATGTATTCTATATTTTCTTTATATTCTTTATTGAATGTTTCTCTCCTTTTTTTGTGTTCTTCCCTTCTTCTGTCTGTATCTTCCTGAGAGATGCTTAGCATTTCTTTTATTACTCTACTCATATCTTGCTTTACCTGATTTAATATTTCAGTTTTGAACTCATCTACAAGGTCCCAAAGATATCTCTTAGTGTCCATTGAAGCCATGTCTGATGTTGTGTGTTTGCACCCTCAGACTCCCTTGTTTTTCCTTCTCCTGGATCAGTGCTCTCAGGGTTCTGGGATGGGTGCCTCTTCTTGCCTCTCTCTCCTGTCATGGTCCCAGCTTCCTCCACACAGGTGTACAGTGCAGGTCCCAGCCCCTTTCCTTGTTGGCCATGGTTCCTCTGAAGCACGCTGACTAGGGACCTCTGCCCTCTCTTGCCTGCTCTTGTCACTAAGATGTAAGCAGGGGCTGTGTATGCCTGCCCCTCCCCACCAGGCCAGCCAAACTTCAGGGGCCTTCACCAGGTTAGTGTGTGCTAGGTGCAGGGAATCGATTTGGGATGGCTCATTGGGTCCCGGCCAGGGGTGTGACCCAGTCCAAGCAAATCCCATGAATCTGCTCTGGGGAGGGAGCAACCAACTGAAGTCACTTTCGCTCCCAATTCAGGCTCCTCCTGCCCGATTCTAACATGTCGCCCATTTGGTTGTGCCCTTCCTGTGAGTGGGGGTCTCATTCCCAGCACTGACTGTGGATTAATGAAGGTCCCTTTGCCAGCTCCACTCTCTGTTGGGCTCACCAACCCTTGACTTCAGCACTGCTGCGGCTCCTGTGAGTGGCGGCGGGAATGAGTTTGGGTGGCTCTGCCAGCTGGCGCAGATTCAAGCTGGAGCAAATTCAGGCCGGCGCAAACTTGGTGGGTTGCAGCAAAATGCTATGTCCCATAATTTTTAGCTGTTCCAGTTGTAGTCCTGATGTGTTTGACGAGCTGTTTTATGTTTTAATTTCTTCCTATATCAAGAGTATCTATCTCCCTCTCTGGATCTCCCCAGGATGTTTTATTCTGGCATATGAGTTGTTTCTCCCGGGAGGCTTTATATTTTGTTGCTCACTGATTGGCCATCTTTAGCTCCTCCTCCTCACCCCTTTTTTGACTCACTAAATTGCTCAGACTGGGTTCAAACTTTCCAATTTGTGATCCTCCTGCTTCAGCCTTCCAGAATGCTAGGATTAGAGCTCTGTGTTACTATGCCTGGGTCAGCATTGGAATTTTTAAAAGCCCCCCCCCCCAAAGGAGTCAAATATGCACTCCAGGCCAAGAACAATAACCCCAAAGTTATTCTGAATCAGAAAGCTGCATTAACAAGAGTTGTTTAGTTTATTAAAAAAAATTTAAAACTCCTCTAATGAAAGAATCAAGCACTAAAACAACTCACTAAAGAAGCATAGAATAGCCAGATGTGGCAGTGCATTCCTGTAAATCTCAGCACTCTAGGAGGCTGAGGCAGCGGGATTGCAAATTTGATCTCATATGGGCAATTTAGTGATTTAGTGAGATTCAGCCTCAAAATAAAAGAAAATAAGAGGGGCTAGGGATATAGCTCAGTGGGAAGGGCCTAGGTTTAATCCCCAGTACCACAAAACAGTAAAAACAAAAGAAGCAGAAGCACAGAATATTATTCTAAATAGAATCACTGGGCCAGGGATATAGCTTAGCAGCACAGCATTTGTCTGGCAAAGTAAGAGATAGTAAGTTCATCCCTGATACCAAAACAGAAACAAAAGCAAAACAAAAAAACCAAAAAAAACCCCAGAATCATTTACAAAAGAATTTTTGAGACAGAAACAAATTTCCTCTTGACCTCTCCATTTCTTCCTTGAGCAATTCTGCCCCTGTACTTCCTCCCTGAAGGGCTTTATTCATCCTTTGAATTGAAGAGGTTACTACTCTGATGGGTCATTTAGATAAGTAAAGATGCTGAGGTCCACTCGGCAAAAGATTCATTTCAGGGACAGTGGGGTTGTCATTCAAGGGTGTAAGTAACACAATCAATGAAAGGAAAGCATCGTTAATTACCTTTCAATTTGTGATCCTTGGCTATCATAGGCCTAGATTATGGAGTGATAGTTTAGATATTTTTTTGTAGCTACTCAGAGGCTCAAACTGACCTTTTAAAAAACATGTCCAGTGTGTGCTGGGGGATGAGCCACTCTAGATCTGTGATTCTCAACCTTTGTGTTTATTGGAATCACCTAGAAAGTTATTAGGCACACACAGACCCAGGCCCTTGGCATTATGTAAGAGTTGCTTTTTGATTTTAAATATATTACAGTGATTCTGATACCTATCACCAAGTTTGGGAACAACTGTTCTTTTCTTAGCACTGGATGCATAATAGAATCATGTGAGGAGTTAAAAAGCCAAAAATGCCAGAGGCTGCACCTTGGACCTTTAGTCAGAATCTCTACGGATAGGCATAGGCCTCAGTACTTTTGAATTGCTTGCCAAGTGACTATAATGAATGGCAAGAGTTGAGAACCATGGTGCTCAGACTGGGCTAGAATTATCTGGAGAATTTTTAAAGAATCTCAAGTCTCAGATCTCACCTAGAGACTCTGAGTGAACTGGTTTAGAGTGCAATGGACATCAGCCTTTAAAAATCTCCCAGGGTAATTCTACTGTGCAGCCAAGCTGGAGCAGGGCAAAGTTAGCTGTTCTACAGAATGAGAGGGGTCTGCTTCAGGAAGCTGAGGGATGACTGCATAATGAATGTACCTCAGGAGTTCGGTATGCACAGTAGCATGATACAGATTAAGAATTTCAGTGAAAGGCAAAATAAATAAATAAATAAATAAATAAATACATAAATAAAGGCCATAATCAATATTTGAGGTCATTTTACTCACAGTTTCCTGAGATTTGGGAATTAATGGTTTGAAACACAACAGTTCACTGTGGTGACCTTTGGCACATGACTTCACCATGTTGATCTTTACCAGCTAACACAAACTGTGAGGCTTAGAGAAAATGGCTCTTGATTCAGTTCTAGCACCTGGACAAGAAGGCCATCTGCACTCCGCAGACTTGGGGAACTGAAGCCCACATGAGTTTCCTTTTTACAGCACAGTCAAATTCCAGAGTGAGAATGTCATCATAGCCAAGACTTGAAAGAAAAGCAAAGATCGATAAAATAGGAGCCTGGGATTTTTCAGTTGTGGATGGTGGCAGGTGGTGGTGGCATCTAAAAATAACTCTTAGCTCCCTGAAACCAAATAACACCATAAATTCATTATGAACTAAATTCTTACTGGGAAAATTATTTTCAATTCTTTTGAAAGAACTTGCATCTACATACATGGAACTGCTCTGGTCTTTGGTGGCATCTGGAGGCACAGAGAGGAAGACACATCTTGACATAACAGAATTCTGTTATGGTACTGTTGCTATTTGTGTGTATTAGTAGAAGTCAAGGTAGGCTGGACCATTCTTGATTCCAGCAGGCTTGAAGGCTGAGATGAGTATGTCAAAAAGGGAATGGGCACAGTGGGGTGGCCACAGTGGGGGTGGCAATCTTAGCGGAGGGGTGGTGATGATTACTGAGGTGAAGATGATGAAAAGAAGGTGGTGGTGGGGATGCAGGGCTGGTACATCTAGGGATGTGGTAGGAGAAAAAGCCCAATGTTGTAAAAGGTGGCTTGTAGGAAGAATAGAGTAATTGAGTTTTTTCTTCACTCTCTTCCTCTCACATTCCATTCACTATAAAGTTCCCTCCTTTTGATATTTTCAAGTTCCTGATCATCTGCCTACAGCTCAAGACTGGAAACTGAAGTTATTTTATAAGCAATTGTCTATGAGTCTCCAGGAGTTTGAGAGAAGGTTACAACTGGCCTGACTAGAGTTGGTGGAATTTCATTAATGTGGTGTTTTTTTCAGAAAGCACCTACTTTTCTGCAGGAAGTTTCTCCTCCAGTAGAATATCAGGAGGTTAAAGACAGGAGGGGTTGGAGAAGGGCAATCAGAGGACAGAAGGGCTGGTCTTGTCCAGCAGACTCTGGCAAAGCTGGGTGTTCTTGTTATGCATGAAGGATTATGCTCCTTCTGTTTACTGAGGAAAATGAACCATTTGTTTTTATTTTGAATAAAAGCTGACATGGTAATTGCACTGCAATTCTTTTTTTTTTTTTTTTTTTTGTGGCTCCTTGTTTTGGTGGAAACTGGAGAAAACCTTGAGCTGAGGTGCTGGTCTCCTTTTTCCATAGACTGAGTAGATACCATGGAGGAATTTTCACTCTTTTACCAATTTGTATATGACAGGGGAAAAAAATGTAAAATAATCAACATTTATGTTTTTCCTCCCCTTGTTCTCCAAGGTGATTTCTCAAGTAAGATTGGTTTCTTTTTCAAAGTGGGGCTTTGTGAGGAGATGCAAATGTGGGAGGTGGAGCAAAGGGGCCCCAGTTCTCAAAGGAAGCCAACAGGCACTTCAGGGGTGTAGGCAGGGAGGAGGGGAGGTAGTGCCGCCACAGGGACACACAGATTACAAGCCTGTGGAAAAGAGGGAGAGGAGAACATGAGGTTTCTGCAGTTATTCCGAGGAGCTGTTCTGAGGATGAATTCAAGGCATTCTGTGGCATGTGTGTGGAAGTCTCCCTTTGGCCCTCCAGGAATTTCAGGGGAAGACTGACGTTTACTTTCAAGTCTAACTGCAGTGAGATTTTAATTTCACTTAGAAGTGATACGACATGGAAGAGGGAGCCAGAAAGCCACTGCTGCATCACATAGTTAAATACCCGATAAGTAAAATCAAAGTTCCTTTTTGTAATTGGCTCAAGAAACAGTGGAGCTAGCTAGTTGGGAAAGTATTTTTTTTTCTGCAGAACTATTTGTGGCTATGTTTGTAATATGTACAGTCGGCTCTATAAAATCCAAGGCCACATTTTATTTTTGGTCACAACTGGGGAAACAGGAATTCAGAGGAAAGTGAAATAAATGTCCAGATGCCTGGTAGAATAATGGTGCCAGGAGTGTATAAATCAGTCTGAAGCTTTCCTGCTCTGGAACCACGCTTAAGAGAAAGCTGAGCGGCCTGCTGACGCTCAGCATTGCCTTCCTGCCTCCTGTGGCTTCTGCTCATCCTTCTTTTTAAAGGGTGAGCAGGCAAAAGCCCACAGCTAAGGGCCCTACAACGGCCAGGTTTCCCCTCCTCTCCCTTGATGGTCAGTGTTCAGTTACTCTGGGTGGATGCTTGGTGAACAAAAGATATTATAAGGGGATCTAATTTAGGAAAAAAAAAACGCACTATGTATATAAATAGAAGTACAAATTCATCCAAACCTTGAGTTCAGTTCCTTCACACTTTGCAGAAGATATTTCCAAGCTTGACAATAAAAAATGATAAAATGATACCCCAATAGAACACACTGTATATTAACTAGAAACTTTGGCATGTCCCCAAATGCTCTAGCATCATGTTTAGAACTTATTTGTAAATGGTTCAAATTAGAAATTAGGTAGAGACCAAAAGGAAAGCAAATGTGACAAAATGTTAATATTTGAAGACTCTAGGAAAAGTATAGCTGGAAATTCACTGTAATAATCTTGTAGCTTTTCTATGTGAAATTATTGAAAAAGAAGGTTAAATATTGCCATAAACAAATAGTGACATGTAATAAATTAGGAAAATATTTATGACATTTATGATAGACAATGAAATAATTCCTTAATACATAAATCACATGACAAATACAACAGGCAATTAAATAGGTAAGTTATAAAAAATAAAGTTTTTGTAGCCAAGTGGCATGTGTGTGTACACATAAATGTATGCATATATGTATTGAAGAGTAAAATTTATTCTCAGTAAGAAAAATGTGAGATTTTTTAAGAGAAGTGTAAATGCTTACCTAATAAATTACCTCCTCAAAAACAAATGAGCTAATAACCAGAAAATCTCTCTAGCTGTAGGGAATATTATAAAGAGGTTACATTGCTTGTGGGTGTCTTATTTGGTTCAATAATCTGTTTATAATTTACAACAGAAAGAAAATTTTTGTGGTGATGGAAACTGATTCCAGGGCCCTTGCACTAAACCATATCCCCAGCCCTTTAAAAACAACTTTTGTTTTTGTTTTTTTGGGACAGAATTTTACTATGTCACTAACTTTTCCAGCCTGGGCTCAAACTTGTGACCATCCTGCTTCAGCCTCCCAGAGTGCTGGGATTACAGGTGTGTGCCTCCACAGGAAGCTGGCAAAAGAAAAAGTTTTTAAAAGATGTTCAGATTCTTTGTTTCAGCACTTGTTTTAGCTTAGAATTTTTTTTAAAGAAATAGGTGCAAAATCATGTGTAAGACAGTTCATTATGAAATAGTCATATCCCTTTCAATAAATATGTATTCGTCATATATTATTTATAATGACATTATGTTAATGACCCAGCAGTCAAGGAAATATCACTGTGTGATAGATTAGTAAGTAACTATGAATAAAATTCTTTTGTGTGAGAGTATTTATTGATAATGAACATTAACAATGTGTATACTGTTAAAATTATAGTTATGATTTAAACCTAATGTCCCCCTAAGTCTCATGTGCTTGGAAAGTGATTGGATCATAGGGATATTATATTCATCCACTGGTGAGCTTCGTAACTTAATAGGCTGTTAGGAGGTCACCCCTGGCTGGAGGTGGGTGACTAGGGAGGTGACCTGGAAGGGTGTGTCCCCCCTCTTTTCCTCTGTTTTTAGGCTGCCATGTGGTGAGCACTTTTCCTCCACCATGCCTTCCTGCCTGTCCCTTCTGCGTTAGAGACAACCACTCACAGACTAAATCCTCCAAAAATCACGAGCCTTTAAATTGGGATGTTAGGTATTTTGTCCTAGTGACAGGTCAGAGACAAACACAGGTATCTTTTAGGGTATCATTATTAGGGTATTATGAACAGGAGGTTTAGGACACATGGACCACTGAGGTTGTATTTCTGAAGGAATGAAATAGCTGCTCAGGAGCAGCTGAGAAGCCTAAGGAGTATTTCAAGATCCATCTTGGAAAAGCACCTGGGCTTTATGATAAAATACTGAGTTTTCCCAACTTCAGAATTTTGATTCTAAAAAATGTGTTCAGTGGGGTATCTCACAACATAAAGTACTTTGCTTCAGGGTTCTTTTTTCTTTATAGTCCATCCATGTACATGTGCCTCACTTTATGAAAATGTGATTCACACTTATTCATTTTGGATATAGAAGGAATATGATGTTGAAAGTAAAGAGATGGACTTGTGTTGTTTTCTTATTTAATTCATAAGGATTAGGAAATCTAGAGATTAAGTGACTCCTTGGTTCATATTAATGCATAAAATTTCTATAAATAATGAAAAACAGACAAAGATCATAAAGGGCAAATGGAAAATAAACACGAACAGCAAGTTACAGATGAAATTGGAGCGGCCACTGAACATGTATAAACCACTCATACTCAGAGGTAATAAAAGTGTAAACAAATCTATGCCATTCTTAATTTTGCTTAACAAACAATTCCCTAACAAAGCAAGCAAACACAAAACAATGCAAAGATCACACAGTACGAAACACCGACGCAATAGCTGAAATCTCTGAGCATTCCTGAAAACATCCCTGGCCTGGTTCTTGGACCATAAATTCTTAGTCCTCCTTTTCAAATAAGATCAAAATCCTCCATCTTTGTCGTTAAAATTTTTAGGTATTCATTTGTTAAAATAAATTTTCTTGGTCTGTGAATCATGGTTCTATTCCACATACAGCTCATTATAACGTCACAAATGGTAGCAGAATTCCCCTCAGATTATCTAGGAAGTGGTGTTTAATTCTTCCCTATCAAAATATCATAGTAATTTGCTTATTGTCAGTATTTTCACTGAATAATGTCACACAGTCTTAATTTCAAATTAGATGGGGTAAAGCAAATGTAAGAGAAATTTGGCAAAACCTGATTCTACTGTAGGTAATATTAAAAAAAATCCCAGAAGATAAAGTTTTCCATTTGAATAAATCAAAATACACAAATTTAATAAGCATGGTAGCCAAAAGAGCTATATATGAAAACTGTGCCTCCTTTATCTGAAAATGCTGATTTGCTTGTTTTTAGGAAAACAGATTCAATGTTCTTAACTCTTACTCATTTAAAAATGGTTTTCTTTTCATATGGTTAATTGGTTGCCTGTATTACACAACAGTAATGGTATCTATTACGCTTTTCAAACAAAAACCATGCATATTTGGCTTTAAAATTATGGTCTGAGAGCAAGCACTTAGTTCCAATGGCTTACAACTTTATTGTGGTCTCCCTTTAGGTTTTTTAAACATGCAGGCTGAGCCCAAAGTGAATGAGAAAGAAAGGAACATTGCTTTGTATCACATACCCACAAGGGTAACTAAAGTAATGATTTTCTTCTTTGAGCCTATTAACATACACTGAGCATTTACACATATGGATCAAGTTTCTTTTGAATATAGCACTAGGATTAATTTCTACACTATGAAAAAAAAACCACTGGAGATAAACATTCCTTCCATCACTACAAGGTAGCCAGGGTTCCAGCTCATCCAGGAAGGAAAGCACCCATCACCACAAGATGGGCTGAAAAGCTGGCTTAGTCTACAACTCTCCAGAAGTGAAATTCATCCAGCCTTGAGCTGATTCAGCTTTGGGGCTTCTGCTCAACACTGAGATGGCCTGGAACTAGAAGGACCTCCCCATCCA
Organism: Hydrochoerus hydrochaeris; assembly: GCA_004027455.1. Taxonomy (NCBI): domain Eukaryota; kingdom Metazoa; phylum Chordata; class Mammalia; order Rodentia; family Hydrochaeridae; genus Hydrochoerus; species Hydrochoerus hydrochaeris. Next base: position 192,078 of record PVLA01000417.1, read on the forward strand.
CCCAGGACCATCCACAGGTTTACCTGCTGGTTTACTAAAACATAGACAAGCCCATTTGTTTACATACAGCCTATGCATTTTCAAGCTGCAACAGCGGAACTGAGCAGGTGTGACAGACAGTTCATGAGTTATGAAGTAAAAAAATAGGTATTCAATGGTCCTCCAGTAAAATCTTGCCAACCCATGATTTGAAGGGGCCTGGAATGGATGGTCACTATGTGCTACATTTAGAATGACCCTCCCCAGTAAACCCAAATCCTTTTGTTACCCAGTTTTATACCAGAGTTTCCATGTCTATATGTCTCAGGAAGTTATGTTCTGGAAATCTGTATCTTTAATGTGATTTTGGGTGCAGAGTACTTGTACGGAGCAACCCTTGTGGGATACTTGATCTTACCCTGTCCTTTCCTAAGAGAACATTTTCCTTTATTCAGTATTACTACTTGTTCACGTGTGAGCATCTCCTCAAATTTAAGCCGTCACTCTTTCTGACAAGAATTCCCACTGAATATCAGCATAAACATGGAGGCTATTGACAAGGTTGAGCTACATCCATTTTCCACTGGATGAGTGGGTTTATGATGTAGAAGATTTAAGAAGGGAAAGGTTGATCTTGTTAATGGAATAAAAAGGGGAGTGGGTAGGTCTTGGTATTTGCTATTGTGCGACAGAATGAGGAAAAGATGAGATGTGATTCTGAGGACCTCATTTCTTACAGATGTGAATTATTCTGGTTTTCCAAGGTGCTCCATCTTTTTGGTACATTAGGAGCTCAAGTGTACATAGGTAGAGAGATAGGGAGAAAATGTGTATGGTTCCTGGGATCTTCCAAACTTTCAGAAGACAGTGATAACTTTTGGCTGCTTTTAGTTTTTTAAGTATACTAGAGAATAGGTTTTTAAAGAAACTGTCCTGAGCATATGGCTCATCTCAGAAAGTGAGATGACAAATATATTATTGAAAGACAGAGTGTATCCATGACATGCAGTGGTTTACTGGTAGCTGCCATGGTAACCAAAAGGATGGTCATGGGCTTGGTGCTGGGGTGGAGGATGTACAGCAGGGGTAACAAACTGACAGTTAGGTAAAGTCCAGGGCAAACATAATTAGACTGGCTCATGACTCTTATATTTTTCTTTTTCCAGTCTAAAAGTTTTATTAGTACATTTGCATTACTTAAAGATTACATTGCTTGTGGGGAGCCATGTACATAACACATCTCAATTCTTTGTTCCAACTCCTTTCTCTCCCCTCCCTGCCCTTTCTTTCCATCTCTTGGTCCCCTTTCCATTTGAATGAAATCCATTTTCCTACTTCCTGTTGCCTATTTTTTAAATTAGCTGTGTATCTGATTTATTTCACTTAACATTATGACCTCAGGATGGGTCCCTTTTCCTACGGATGACTCAAGTCTCGTTCCTTTATGGCAGAGTAGTAAATAATTGTGCATGAATACCACATTTTGTTCTTCACCTATATTAACTGCTAACATTTAAAAATTGAGGTATTTCATTTACAATCTGGATTTATAACTTCTTGAAAAATTTAAAATCTGTAAGTAAAGATAGTTTCTGTTAGTCAGTGAGTGCCTAGAGTGGAGGATGGCTTCTTTTTGAATTCTCCAGTTTGTTTTTATCCACAAACACTGTATTTATTGGTGTCATCTTCTGGATCACTAGGGCCTAGCAGTGTGCAGCCTCTGCTCTAAGTGCTTTATTAAGAATTTGTGCTATTAATATCTTATATTGTTTTTGTTTTTTGAGATAGCATATCACTGTGGAGTCCAGGGTGGCCTTGAATTTACCATGTGGCCCACAATGGCCCTAAACTTTCAATCCTTTCTTCAGCCTCCCCAGTTCAGGGATTGTAATGTGCATCACCATGTCTAGCCGTAATCTTATATTCTTCCAGAAGTCATTCTATTTCTCCTTTGACCCTTGATAGGAGTTTTATAGCTCATGTATGCCATCGGTGACCTAATCATGTTCCATTCAGGCTCTACTGCTCAGTGGAAGAAACAGCCCACTTTGCATAGACTCCATGGTCAGTCACAGGGAGCCACTTACGACAAGGATCTGAATAACTGTAAAGAGTAAGTGTATTCAGTGTGCATGGCAATCTTGGCTTGGTAAAAACTACCCTTTTCCTGAGAATTATCATTCCCTCTCCATTATTTCTCTGGTGGTGATATATCTCATAATTCTTGGAGAAGATGAAGGCTATTTTGTAGGGATATATTCATAGGGATTAATAATACCTATTGGTTTGAAAATAACTGCTGCTTGAGCTCATCTTACTCTTTAAGAACCCTGTGCTTCACTTTAGGTAGAACAAAAATGCAGACACATGAAGAAAATTAAGAAAATATATTAGATACCTGTCATACTGTTGGGAGTCATAGGTTAGTAATCATTCTGGATCCTTTTTTTCACTGATATCTCCTACAAAGAGAAAATACAAGAAAAAGTAATATAGATTATGATTTGCATTTTTATGTTTTACTTCCAAATAATGTCAGGAGAAGAATTCATCAGAAATTAAAACTCTAAAAGTGTGGCCACATCTCTCAGCCACCTGGAGAAAGCCCATGTGAGGTGCAAGGACAAGCCTGACACTCAGAAAGCCTAAGGCAAAGGAGAAAATGGTGGCCTCACACCTCTGGCTCTGTTTTCCCTGAGGCCCAGCTGTGCCCCTTGTCCCCCTCCCAGAGTTTGGCTACTCAGCTCTTTCCTGTTTCTCTGAACAAATGCTCCCATTTGACAGATAGTGCTTCAGGTCTAGTTTCTATCACTCACAGCCAAGAATCATGACTGGTAACAATGGAATTAAAATACAAAAAATGCAGGTATGTTAGAACAGCTTTGCATCTTTTAAAAATCATCTTAAAGCTATAGCTTCCAAATCCCAGTTATGTCCTTACTATATCATCAATATAAAGTATTATTTTCAAAATTGCAATTGAATATGTGTGTGAACTACAGAAAAGTACTGTGCATCAAACAAAGTATCTGAAAACAGGAAAAAGTGTTAATGTTGAAAATTAGTGCCAGCCCCACAAACCTTACTACTTAATTTTCCTTTACTACTTTTTTTCTTCAACTATAGTATGACTTAGTGCTTTAGCATTACTGTATGATGGTAAAGCATTACTATAACACTTTATTTAGTAGTACTTAGTACTATTTCTTTCAACAAGCTTTCAAGTTTTAAATATAATCCAAGTAAAGCTTCTAATAACCTCCCAGGGGAGGCAGATGTCTTGGGGCCTCATTTTCTGTCATCCTGGAAGATACTGTGGGTGGCAGCAGTGTTCAGTCATGATGAGGGGGAACCCAGAGCTGGTCCCTTCTAGGGCCAAAGACACAGGTCTGGGTGTCACCAGCAATTCATGGGGTCAAAAAGGTATAAAATAAAAAAGCTGAGCTGAGTGATTCATTTGCCAGAATGGAAGCAAGAAGAGTAAAGGGCTTTGTTAAGCAGGGCATCAAGGAGGAAGAGTCACAGTGCTGACTTGTTGGAAAGGGTGACCATCCTGAGGAAGGACTGACAACTAGAACTTGGTTTGGGAAGTGCTGAGTCGATGTCCAGTTCTCATACCACTCATTAAAAGCAGCCCCCTGGCTCACTGGTCAGGGCAGAGTTTCTAATTAGAAGAGAATAGCATTCTATTTAGTGTCCTAGGCAGGAACTGCAAAGTGGAGAAAACTTATGTTTTCCATTCATTTGTTGATTGGGGACAGACCTGGATGAAGGACTGTTCTTTTTAGGCAAAGCTCAAGGGTTTGTTTCAAGAGAACACTCAGCCTACCCACAGTGGGCTTCTGACCTAACAGAGGAGATCATCTTGCTGAAAACTAAGTGCAGAAGAGAAGACAGTCCTCACTTCCCATGGGAGGTCTGGGAGGGAGGAAAGGGGACAGAACTTAGGTGGGGCAGTGGAAGTGGTGTGAGGATGAGGGACTTGGGCATTTAGGAGGTAGAAATGGCAGTGATGAATGTGACATGAGCATTTACCACCTGGATAAGCTCTGGGGATGCAGATAGGTTAACATGGAGGCTCTGCTCTCAAGAAATTCATAATCCATTTGAAAAGTTGGCCAGTAGGAGCCGTTAAAAATCACAGATGGCATGTACCAAAGGAAGAATGCTGAGACTTGTGCAGGCCAATGCTGTATCCCTGGGTAAAACTCATTTCCCCTGGATGAAGGGAGCATGGACACTTGCCCTTTCAACATGTGCATTTTTATATAGTTCCTAAAAATACAAAAGCAGGTAAAATTGTTATTGAGTCCTTTAAAACTCAAAAATAAATGGAACTGTGCCCTCATTTAGGAAATAAGTCTAAAGATTGTGGGAGACACTGGGTTCCACATAACCTATGGTGAGCTAAGGCTGCTTCTAGTAACTCTGTGGCTGATAATTTGTAGGATGGAAGTAAAGCCTGTTGATAAAGGCCAGAACGTACACAGGCAGACATGTTCTAAGAGAAGCACATACTGCAGGTAAAATTCCCTGGGTGATGTCTAAGAGATGGTCTAAGAGATATTGGAGGGAACCTAGGGAATGTCCTAAAATGTTTGACAGTGGCTTTTCCTATATCTGAGAAGCTGTTATGTGGGAGAGAGTTTAAGTGTATTCAGTGCATCAAACATGATTTAGAGACGCTGCCAGGTAATGCTGAAGGGAACTTTCTTTCTTCCACCTTAGGCCTAATAAGACACATCTTTCATAGCTAGAGGCAGCCATACAGAAGCTCATTCTCCCTATTTCTGGGGCTGATTTTTGTTTTCAGGGCACACTAAGCCTCTGAGAAGAGCAGCACCCTTATGCTGCAGAAAGCAGCACAGTGCAGAGACCAGCTAATAGCCACGAGGGCCTGCTGCACACTGGCCCTGCACAATCTCCTCCAAGGCTTCATTTTAGCTTAGTGGATTTTGGTTACTCTGGGTGTGGTCTACTCCGCGAATGTAATGCAAATTCAGGTCCCTTCCCTTGAGAAATGAGCAAATGATTTAGCAAACATTTTCAGGGGTACACAAGAGTCATATACATATTCACAGATTCTAAACTAAGCTCTGGCTGCAGACTTTGATCACTATTAGAACGTAAGTAGATAGCGGAAGAAAGCCAAGTTATGCATAATTTCATGAATGAAATGAAAAGGAGACATGAGAGCTATTTTTGGTCTGGGACAAAGAGAAGGTCCTTTTGTGGGTGGATAAAAGAGAAGAGTCTAAAAAGCAAGCCCAGAAGCTGATAAGCCATCTTCCAACCTAAGGATTTAGTCTAGGCTGGTCCCATTTACTCCATCAGACATGAACTTGGATCTGGATCATTCAAGATGAATGACTTGGGCTGGGGGTTTAGCTCAGTGGCTTAAGCGCCTGCCTGGCAAGCACAAGGTTGTGAGTTCGATCCCTGGTACCAGGAAAAAAAAAAGATGAATGACTCATGGAGCCTGGTCTAGGAGACTGAGGTGAAGAAGTAACTTTCAACTGAACAAAAGGAGTGTGACTCATTCTACCTGTATGAGGAGACCCAGGGTGACATTTAAGTTTGATTTTGAAAAATGAACTAATATTTTTTCTAGGCAGGGGATAAAAGCATGGCCAAAGGACAAGAAAAGAGCATAGGACATGTGATTTGGCCCTGAATGACACTGAAAAAACAATGCAGGATCCTGAAAGATCTGCTTGACTTGGGCTTTATTCTGTGGGAAATAGGGCATCATGGAATGTCCTTTCAGAGTTCCTCCATGTGAGACAAATAACCCTGTGGCAGTGCAGAGGACAGTTCAGGAGGTTCCCCCTTTGGTGTCAGCTCTTTGAGTGGGATCATTGTTTTTTGTTTCAGTAGTCAAGGTCCCCTTGGTCATCCTTAGGCAGTGTTGAAGGGACAACTGAAACAATTACCCCCCAAAACTCTTTTTACATAGACCTAATGAGTCACTGTTTATACGTCCTAAACTGAACTGGAAACATGGCTCCTCCTTGATCTTGATATCAACTTTTTCTGAGGGCACAGTCTGCAGCCTTCTTGACACTGTCTTCCTCAGTTTTCTTCTCCTTGCCTTCTCAGAAGGAAGCAGAATTTTGTGCAGTCCATGTGCCATAACACTGAGAAGCTTCGCAAGCCAGTCTCCTGGTTCATTTGGAAAGGTATGATGTCCATGTATTAGGTTATCACGAACTCTGACCCCCAGACCATTAATCCCAGGAGGCCTCTCAGGAAGGACAAACCCACCTTCTCCTCTAGCAGCAAGGAAATGTGACCAGACTGGTACCAGTGCTTACTGTAAATTTCCTAAATCAAAGCATTTTAGAGGTCATCAGATAACAGAGGGGTATAGGTTGGTGGTATTTTGAGGTATTTATGCAGCAAACAACTGCTTTTTTGAAGTGGAATGGGTATTGTGGGGCACTGGGATCTGCTGCAGCTTATGGTATAGACTGAGCTTCTTGCCTGCCCTGTCCCCGCTTTGGCCTCAGGTGCTGGGGCTCCATCTGGAAGCACCAAGTGGGTGCCCTGCTGGTGTGGGCTGTGGGTCTCCTGCACATCCCCTGGCCCCATGCTGGAAGGTAGAGCTTCTCCCTGCTTTCTTCCCCTCCTCATAAAGGAGGACCATTACATCAAACCTTGGCCTTGACATTTGGGAAACATTCCAGAACAAGTTCAGTCCCAGGTATAGAGGAAAGATGCTTGGACTGGAGTCCTTCTGGATGCTTTCATGTTTCACAGCTCTGGAATTTGGGATCTTGGGTGGGTCCCTGACCTCTATGAGCCTTGCTGGTAAAGTGAAATCAGAATTCCTGCCCTCTCCATGTATATTTGTATATTTTAAGTTTTAAATCTTGAAATTTAAATGTATAAAATTTTAAATACATCATCCCAGAAAATGCTTTGTAAATTTAGAAATAGGACATTAACATTAGGCATTAGAAGATTTCTTCATTAACATGATGGTCATTATCATGTTCTACTCATTTCCTGGCTGGCCCTAACTATCACTAAGACATTCAGAACTGGAGCTCTTATCTGGCCTCTACCTTCAGATGCTTTGGGTGGTTTAAATATTGACAAATGACACAGACGCCCATTTTCCTGTTCACCATCATCACCAAAATACATGAGAGGTGGAATTGCTTCTGGCTCATCTGGCATTTTTATTTTTCAAGACTGAAATTGACCTTTCATGGATTTTTTTTTCCATTCAAGGCCAGCTTTCATGTTCATTTAACCTGGGTAAAAGTGGTTTGGTGTAGTAATGAATTTGTCTCCAATTCTGTAACATCCCAGATGGAGCCCTGATTCTCTTTCCCAGACGTCTCTGTATTTTAACAGTGCATCTAGAACTCAATGAAGTGGATATATTACAGCTGCATTTGGATCAGAGGAATTAGATAAGAACTCAAACAGTAGGGAATAGGAACAAGGTGTACTTGATCATACCATGCTGTGATTCATCTTTTACACTTCATAATATTATCCCTATTGGGGAGTAGCGTTTCAAAAAATCAATAAGACAAAAAAAATTGTACAAGCTACACAGTTAGGCTGGAGACAAAGCTGATTACAAGGCAGTGCAAGTCTCCAAACGACTTAACAAAGATGTAGAATGATGGCAGAAGCTCTGCTTTTCTGGTGGGCTGGGCGTTAGTCTCAGTGGATCACCTCTTTGAGGGGAGGCAAAATCAGAATTGCTCTGCTCTGCTAGGTATGGCAGGAGACTCAGGCCCCTGTAACAGACATTAGCAAATGATTGTTGAAAGGCAAAGCTATAATTTTCATTTCAGGCTTTTAGCAATCACTGCAAACATTTTGCCTGCAAGATGGGAGACAATACAACCAGGGACTGTGGTTGAAACTGAGATCAATTTGCTGCAGCTAATTTTTTGGTTTTTGTTTTTAGCAAAATGATTAGCCTTTACTTCTACCCTACCTCTCCCATCCTTTAAATTCATGTCCAACATCTCACCCTAGGGCTCATTTCTTGTCTTCCTTTTTAACCTATCTATGCCAAATACTGTACCCTCCCTTCCCTTCATCTCCTTTTCTTTTTTTCTTGTAGGCAAAGTTGTCATGCATGTTGGAAAGAACATGGACCTTGCTGTTCACCAATAGAGTGATATATGGGTTATTTAGAATCAAGATGTGCATTCTTAAAATGAGGATAAGACAGTCTGCCTCAAAGGGGAATGTGCAGATTAAATAGAAAAAATACAGGTATGCATGGTGGTATTCTTTCACCCTTATATGATAAGTTCTGGGGTCACAGACTAGGCAAAGTTCTATTTTTGCTTTTAGGTAAGCAGTGGTTGGGGTTGGATTCTTAGGGTCACAGTGGACTTTAAAACAAGCCAAAAATTTAAAACACCCAATACATCTAAATTAGTGTCACACTGAGTGAAACACGAAGTACTTTTTAGCCACATAGCACAGTGGTTGAAAAGTCAAGGAAAAGAGGCAGCCAGCACACCTCTCTGGTAAGTGGTTGTGGCCTCCCAGGCTGTAAGCCGCCCCAGGGCAAGAACCAGATCAGCATTTCCTGAGATTTGCGCCATGCTGGAACTTGAGGCACTTGGAAAACAAGCAGCCAGCTCACCGCTCTGGTGGGCGACTGTGAACCTACTGGCACCCAGGCTAAGAATTAAACATCCATCCCATCCCCCCTCCACCCACCCTGGCAAGTGAGAGCCAGAGATCTGAGCATCTCTTGTGAGTTTGACTATATGCAATATAGCAACTAAGGGGGATTTTCTTCTGCCATCTCTCTGAAGGCAAATATTTTTATCTCTGTTTTGCTCTGTTCTGATCAATGGTATTGCTCTATTCAATATTCTGTTTTTATAATTTTGGTATTTCCTTCGATATTGCTCTACCTGATTGAAGGAACAACTATTGTGAAGAAAACCAGATATACTATTGTACCTATTGCTGTTAACCTGGTAACCTGCTGTGAGGTTCTGTACCAATTTCACTGCACTGCCTCAATTGGCTTTGTCCTGTCTTGTTCTGCTGTATTTTACTATCTTCAAAATAAGATAAATAAATAAGTAAAATAAATAAATTAAAAAATTAAAAATAAAAAAGTAAATAACAACAACAAAACAGATCAGTAAGGTACTGAGCAACCTGAAACATGATATAACTAAGCAGATAATGGACTTGAAAAGCAAAAAGAGGAAAAGAAAGTCCTCTAAACGATATAACTGCATTTATGTTTAAGTGTATAGGATTGATAACCATGTTGCTAAGCTTTTGTTGGATTGGTAAACAGAACTGTTTGCAGCCTCACTGTATGAATGTGCACTTTGTATGCTTTAATTTTGTATCTTGAACAACTATATCCAAGAAGACAATATGTAATGTATCAACTAGTGATTTCTTACTGTTTATTTTTTTTGAAATTCTGTATTGTTTCTACCCTTTTTTCTGTTTTGCTTCCCCCCGCTTTTTGAATAAAATTAAAAAAAAAAAGTCAAGGAAAAGCCAGCCAGTATGACTTTTATGAGATTGGTTCTGAAAAGGAACAATGGGTCTGCTTGCTGTGTTTATGATATATTTTCCTTGTGGCTACCTTTCCCCACAAGTGGACTATCATCTTCGAACACGTATCAGACAGGGGAGAGTCTTTCAGGGGAAGAGCAGAGGGATGGCATGAGGATAGCCCTACACAGCCAGAGCAACTTCAACAGACACTGGCGGCAAAAACCAGTGGGTCAAACTGCCTCTACTGACACCTGGTGGACAGTAGGGGCAGCTTCTGCGGAACAAACCTGAGAGAAGCTAAAGTATGTGTGCACATGCATGTGTGTGTGTGTGTGTGTGTGTGTGTGAGAGAGAGAGAGAGAGAGAGAGAGAGAGAGAGAGAGAGAGAGAGAGAGAGAGAGAGAGAGAGAGAGAGACTGGAAACACATTCATCATGTCAGCGGAATGAAATACATTCCCTGAGGAATGAGGGTACCACGCAGAACCACAGGAGGTCTGAATATATAATTGTGGTTAGGTGACTCACTGAGACACATGCACGGAAAAACAACAAACAAGAATGTGAAAATAAAATATGCATACTAAAGCAAATGACTTATTATTGATTTTTAAGAAGTGTTGGATGATGACTTAGATAGAAACAAACAACCCACTCCTTCCCGAAGCCTGGATGGCTTCCTAAGGAAAACCTCTACTGCATGCCTACTTGATAGACGTGTATCATCTACAGTAAAAAAATAATAATAATAAATTTGAACTCATGCCAGGGTGACAGGGTCTCTCTGTTGCTTCTGGAATCTGCAGGGTGCTCCTTGCAGATTTTTAACTCTGGGATAAAAACAATAATCTTTCAATGCTGTAATGATAAAACTCCCTAAAGATGAAAATAAAACTTTAATAAATACAGTTATAGTTATTTATTACTTCTTAAATGCCAAATAGTGGGCAGATGAAGGGAGCTACATTGCAGTGCTGCTGCAGAAACAGACTTCAGTATTGTATGTAGCTGCTGGGGCCGCTTGCTTAGGTCCTTGCTGGTCCTGTTTGGTAATGTTCCTCTCAGCCAACTGTATCAGATCTGTGGCTTCCAATAAGGTATCACCTGATACCTTAGAGTACAGCACATAGTCTGAATTTTGTCCTTGAGTGATTTGTTTTAAGGGTGATTTTCAGGAGCACATCAGAGCAATTATTTATTCAAGCTTGTAAGAATTAACTCATCATATTTAAGTTATGAAGAGAGGGCTGTGATATAAATAGGAATGCAGGATTTATTTATTTAGAATCACAGGAACCATGGTTAAGGGTTGAGTCAGGTGCCTGCGACAGGTAGATCAGGGAAGAAGGTTAGGAAGAAAGGCAGCTCCTTGCAGGGGCGCATGGTCAGAGTTTTCTGTGTGTTTTTCCACTTACAGGCCAGACACAGCTGAGGATGCAGATGCTATCACACTAGGACCCACGTGTTCTCAGTGTTTTAATAACTTTTTCATGGTGACCCCCATGTCCAAATAAATATTTAACTGCTCTGTTTATTAAATTATTAGATCTAAACAGCCGAACAGCAGTATCTCCATGGTGTCTAGCAGTTGTTTCTCTGTTTCTTTCAAAAATGAAAAAAAAAAAAATTTCCATGAGTTGGAAGTGGCACACCCAGGGGTGCCTTGGTACAGAGTTTGGGTATGATAGTGATGACCTGTTTGGAAATCACCAAGAAAATATGATTTGCAACTATTTGAAGTTTGCGAGATCAGGCCCATCTAATCTGACATTTAAGCTTTCTACTACTAAATGAGACTGTGCATTTATTTCTGAGAAGTAGAAAATAAGAGGCACACAGAGTGAAGCCTCAGGATTTAAGGCAGTCCTGGGAGTGTCCTGGTAAGGCTATCATTCAACCGTTTCTTAAGCCCCAATTACATGGGTAGGATGTGATGAATCTAAAAAAGGGAAAGAACCCAGATGTAAGAGCTGTGATGAAAGGAATACAATAAGCCCTGTTATTTCTGGGAGCTGTGGGGACACTGAAGCTTGCTGAGAAGCTGGCTGGGAAATCAAACACTTTAGATTCTTAAGTGAAAATGTGACAAAAAAGCAGGAGGGGTTAAACATGCCGGAATACTTGTATGAGTACCTGAATTGTTGGAAAAATGGCAGGTTGCCTGCATTTCCGTCCTGTTCTGCAGTGAGCTACCTGTAGTTAGCTACTGCACAAGCTGAGCTAATGATTTGCTAACTTCATGAGCACACAGAGAGCTTGTTAAAACAGCTTGCTGGGCTCCATCCCTAGAGTTTCTGATTCAGCTAGTTTGGGACCATCTGAGGGTTTGTATTTCTAACAAGTTCTTAGGTGATCTGGCTACACTTCCAGGGACCATGTGTAGAGAATCCCAGCGTCTTCCTCTTAGGAACATGTTAGAGGAACAAAGGAGCCATCCTTGTGGGTGACATCACTGCTTCATTCTGACAGCAGACACTCACGCTTCTCTGAGACGCTTCTAATGGAAAGATGCCTACTGTGGTCGAGGCACCTGGGTCTTCTGATGGACCATTCCCTTCTCTGAAGGTCCTGTGCACTTTATGTGGACACCCCTAAATTTGGGACACCCAAGTCCTACAGTAATAAAATGGCAAGTCATGAATGTGAGGGCTTTTTTCTTTTTCAAGATTGGCTTTGCATTTTGCTTATGTGAGTGCAGACAAAACCCTGCAGCTGCAGGAAAAATGGTCCTCACTTCTCAAGGTATGGTTCACGACAGACTCCTGTGGGAAACTCTGCCAATCTTCTGCAGGGATAGGCAAGGCCCATTTATTTAGAAAAGGCCTCCCTGGGATGCTGGTTAGAACACTGGCTCCTGAGAGAAGAACTTGATCAGGATCATGAACATGAGCAAGAATGTGGGATCTGGTCACTCTACTGTTACCCTCTGACCCATTTGTTGTGCTGCTGTGAACCCATGTCACACTCACTGATTTTGAGTCACTGGATACAGCCCCATGTTGTGCCCTGTTTGAGTTTCTTAGTCATGCAGAGTACTCAACTCTGCCTCTTCCTTGGATGGTGGCAAAATCACAATCAGCAAAGGTTACTCAACACACATCGCTAATGAGAAACCATTAGCAATTTTCGGGAGCAGATTCACAACCTTCATAGCACCAACAGCCTAGAGGCACTTTTCTAGCAGACTCCTACATGCAGTTCACTTGCCTCCTATATTTATTTTCTTAGAGTAGGGTTCTCAGGGTCCCCAGATCAGCACCATCATCAACCCTGGTGGATGTCTTGGAAATGCATCTGGCACAGCCTCTGCCAGGTACTCATGAATCAGCAGTCGCGAGGGTGGGCCCCAGAAGGCAGATTCTATGAGCCCTCCAGCCCATGCTTCTAGTGCATGACTGAGAATGACTACTTCACAGTATTTGTGAGCACCACTGCCCACTGCTACATATTAGAATGTCTTCAACAGGTAGGGACCACTTCTTCCTTTCTCAAGTTGGCACAGTAAGCAGCGTGTAATAGGAACTCAAGAAACATTTGTTATTTATTGAAGCTAGGGCAGCTCTACTTCTTGCTTATAAGAGTGAATAAACACTTTGCTGGCGTGCCACCCTTGAGGGGTTGCCAAGGCTGAGTCTAAATCATCTCCCATTTCTTACGGGCTGTATTTTCCATATTTACAAATCGGCTTTCCCTAAATCTTCTCCAAGTTTTTACATTCCTTTCAGCTCAGGAAGCCAAAAAACAAGATGCCATGTTTTAGCCAGAGCCTGTTTCCTGCTGGGGGGAGGGCATTTCTGCATGATTCTTAAATTCCGTACTCGCAGCATGGTGATTATTTTCTGAACAATAGAACGAGATTGCTGATTCATGTTAGGCTCATGGCTCTAAGCATATTTTTTCCTTGCTGTACTTGTGCCTATGCAACACAATAATGTTCTATTCATTGCTCAGAATTAGAAATGCCAACATCTCAGATTATGCAACTGAAAGATCCTCCTCCCTCTGGCTTATTTAAAAACTTCCCACAAATAACACATTTTGAAATATTATACGGCCTTGACTTTGAGCCATTTGGCCTGGACAAGGAGGGAAAGACCTTATTTATTTTTATTTGCAGCTCCTTGCACAATGCCTGGTATACTGTCACAATTATGCTAAAATATTGTTTGTCGAGTGAATCACATACTCAGTTTCTAAGGTCGTCTTAGCTTTCTGCTCTGCTCTGATATATTACAACAAACTCTTTCTTAGGTGCAAGGGGAAAACCTGCTCTCATATTCAGAGGCTTGTATTTGGATCGCACTGAAAAATGGCATGAATATGAAGGTCTGCTGGTTTAGGTGGACTCCTGTCAGCTGAATCCAAGTTTGCACTCTGCATCACCAGCACTGCCGCTGCCACAGCAGCCAGATCTCTGGCTGCCTCCAGATTCATCTTTGCCAATAAGCAGCCAAGCTTATCTGTGACATTTTGTTTCCCAGTTGCAAAGTTAAACAAGTGAGAGTACTTAATACTCCAAAAGCTCCAATGGTCAACCTGGGTTGTTCATCAGAATCCCCCAGGCAGCTCTGAAAAATCCTAGTGCCCAGGCTGCGACCCAGACCAGTTAGTGTTTTGTAATAGGGTAGTTTTTGAAAACTGCCTGGTGATTCTAATATACATCTAAGATTGATAGACTCTGCCTAGAGTGGCCTCTCTGACAGTGTCCAGGACTTTTCTGACACCCTTACTTGTTCCTCCTCAACGTGGTAGTCCAAGTGCTCCTGTTAGAATATAATTTTGAGCCCTCTGCTCAAAACCCTGCCATGGAGCCCAGGATCTGCCATTTTTGCCTGTCTGTCTTCTCTCCCCATATTAGCTTTACCAACTGCTCACTATCCTCAAACATGCCATTTGTGCTCTCTATTAGAGGACTTTTGTCCAGGGTTTTTCTTACGCATGAAATACTCACCTCCTAGATACCTACTGAGGTCCTTCCATCTCCTCCTTTAGGTCTTGCACATCCTTAGGTCTCACATGCCTTGATCTCTAGAAGATGCCCATTGGAAATACCCATCCTGGACGAATCATGCCCCTTCTCTGAGCACTGACCTTTCTAATACTCATCCTCCGGCTCTGCTGACTCTCCTTCCCATAGAACTCAGTATCCTTCAGCATGCAGAACCATTAACTTCTGTGCTTTGCTCTTTTATTTATTTATTTAGTCTTCCTCAGCTTTGTTTTGTCCACTGATGACCCCAAGGCTGAGTACAGTTCACTGTGCACAATAGGTCTTTAATAAACATTTTTTAAATGAAGAACAGTGGTTATTTTTGGAGGTGATAGCGAAGAAAGGTGCTGGATGGAGGGGAAGCTCATGACATAGGAAGAAAATAAATTTTCTCGCAGATAACAAATTTTGAGGATAACATTTATCTCATGATTCTCACTCCTAGGAAATGCTGGGCCATATCTTGGTTGTAAAAATGAGCATTTTTAGAGACAGAAAGTGGATGAGTATTCATCTAGAGCTGGGTGGTAGGTATGGAGATTGGTTTGGGGCTAGAGAGTGACTGTGGATGGGTATTAGAATTGCTTGAGGGTTGACGGAAATGTCCTAAGATGAAATTACAGAGATAACTGTGCAAGTCTAGAAACTTACTAAAAATTCAGCAAACTGTACTCTTTAAATGGACGAACTCAGTTATGTAAATTATAAAACTGCTAAACATGCACATTGAACTGAGGTATCCCATAGAATGTTAATTCTAAAACTGAAAAACAAAAACAGGCTATTACTATTTCTTATCTGGCATGTGGGGTTTTTCTGACTTGTGAGGCAGGAGACTTCCCTGGCCCTTATTTGCTGCCAGAGACCCCTATGTATTGATAAAGATATGTACCTTAGACGTTCTTGATCAAGACCCAGCTGAAGAGTAATTTATTTGGATTAAATGGCTTTCCTTAATACCATCCACATCATATCTCTAAAAATTCTGCAGTGATTTTTAGGACTTTGAAATTCTGTGTGAAACTGCTCTTTGTATAGATTTGACACTTCTGAATTTATAATACAAAGAAACACTCCAGCCCTGTTGATGCTTTTTTTTTGGTCTACTGATGGCCAGTTGTCTTGTACATCACAGAGGTCCCTATGTCTGCAGCTGTGGACTGGGGCACTGCTTGGCAAGCAGCCCTGTGAACCTCCCTCCAACTTGCTGATGTTAAGGTTGTCTAACAACATGCAAGGAATAGCAACAGCACAAGGCAACTAGAACGATGAATGGTGAACAACTCAGGGAACAGCATTCTCCCTCTCTTGGGAGCTCAACCGTACACCCCGTTAAGCCACAAAAGGGAATATATTTCTTTCTGCTCTTGTGTCCATTTCTGTTCAAAATCTTGACATGTGCTTGCTGGAGAACAGAAGGTCTGACTGAACTAAGAACTAAGGTCAGGAGATTGCTCACAACTAGCTATTCAGGCCTTAGCATTCTCATTGCTCTCTGACGGGAACAATATTGAGCTTCTGGAGGATTCGTGGGGTCTCCTGGGATGGGCTCCATAGAGGAAGATCCAACTACTTCACTAAGCAGAACACTGAAGGACTGGATGCTCACACTTGTTTTTTGGTCATTCATAAAACTGACAGTGAGAGGTGGACTGAGACCCTCATCCTTTGTCACCCTACTGGTGAGGTTTAGAATATCTTCAAGAGCAAGTGCTCTCAGCTGCTGAGCCACATTGCTCCCTAGCTGAACATGCATGCTATTCAGATGGGAACTGTGCTGGACACAGATGGCCAGGCCTACTCCTTTCCTTCTGGCAAGCACTGTCTCATGGAGAGGACAAAACGATAGACACAGAGAGTGCTAATTAGAAGAGGTTGCTTGGTAGTGTGTCAGAAGTACAGAGAGCCATGGGAATTGTGGAAGGGAAAGACTAATTTGAAAAACCCCTCCAAATAACAAAACCCAACTCTGAAAACACAGATACCTGCAAATCACCAAGCCTCTCTACATAAGGATCATACAGGAAAAGTACTTATTTTTATTTTAAAGAGAAAAAAATAATAAGAACAATGATACAAAATTTTAAAAGAATAGATTAAAAATGGTTAATAGATTGCATATTGTTACCTTCAAAGTAGTTGCTCAGATTACAAGATACAGGCTTGCATAACTGATCAAACAGTATAAGCACACACATTTCATTTCAATGAGCAGAAATTAGTAGTGTAATTATCTTAGCTTTCTTGTGTTTTATGTTTGTGTGTGTCTATATATCCTTTTTTTCCCCTTTCTTATTTTCTCCTTTTCCCCATCCCAATTGTTCTTTCCTTTTGAGCACTTTTTCATCTCACAATATCTATTGTACATTTTGAATCTTATTTATTCTTTCGGTTTCTTGTACTATGGAGACTATGATGTTTACATACGTGAGTGATTTATTTCACTTATGAGTATGGTCTCAAGTTGCAACCATTTCCCTATAAAAGCCTCAAGTTTATCTTCTTTATAGCTGAGTGGTACTCCATTGTATGAAAATACCACATCTTTTTAATCCATTCTTCAGTTGATGAGCATTTGGGTCGTTTCCACGATTCAGCTATTACAAATTGTGCTGCTATAAGCATGGGCACACATGAATCACTGTGGTATGATGTTTCTAATTCTTCTGGGAAAATACCCAAAGGAGAATAGCTGCTTGAATGGGACCTCTAGTCCTGGTTTTCTGAAGAATCTTCACACTGATTTTCACAATGGTCGTACAGGTCTACACTTCCATCAACAGTGGAGAAGGGTTCCTTTTTTCCCACAGCCCTACCAGCATTTGCTATTGGTTGATTTTTTGATGATAGCCATTCTTTCTTGGGTGACATGGAATCTCAATGTTGTTTTAATTTGCATTTCTCGGATGACCAATGACGCTGAACATTTTTCATATATTTATTTGCCATTTGTATTTCTTATCTGAGAAGTGTATATTCATCTCAGATGCTTATTTTGGATTGAGTCTTTGAATTTGGAGTTCTGATTTTTTTCAACTCTTTATATGTTCTAGATATGTCTTTTGTCTGAGGGACAGTTGTCTAAAATTTTTTCCTCACTCTGTGGGTTGTCTTTTCACTCTGTTGGTGATTTCTTTTGACATGTAAAAACTTTTTAATAAGATGAGATCTCAGTTGTTGATTCTTTGAGGTAATTCTCATGTAGTTTGGGTTCTGTTCATGAACTCTCTGTCTACCTCTATGTCTTCAAGATTTCTACCTACTTTCTCCCCCTGTAGTGTTTCTGCCTTAATATTTAGATCTTTAGTACATTTTGACTGGTGCATGGTGACAGACATGGGTCTAATTTTAGTCTTTGTCATGTGGAAAGCCAGTTTTTCCAACATCATTTATTAAAGAGGAAAAACACTTATTACAATGCTTTACTCATAGTAAGTACTCAAAACTAAGTTGTTGCTACTCAGGATAATTTCTGTGTTCTGAAGACTGAGTGTTGGGTTCTAGAGACTTGTTTCCAGGGGGTCCTGGTTGCATGACTGTTCAGTGATGGAGGAGCTAATCTGTGAAGTGGGTAGAATGCTCACCTAATACCTTTTCTACCTGCTAAGAACTTGTTTTACTGCATATACTGTGTGTAGGGCTGTTGTTTTAGAAAGGAACACAGCGTTATATATATATTTCTCAAGTTGAAATGCTCTCTTCCAAGAAGTTGTTAACATAAAGAATTGAGGTTTCCAATTTCATACCATGATACAGTATAAAAGAGATTTGGTGAGGGGATTGCTCACTTCTCTGTGGACAGCAGCTTTTCTGATATAAATTGTGCAATTATCAGGGGGCTTTTCTGGGACTTCAACTACTGCATTCCCAGCAAGAGAAGATTTAAATCAGCATCTTTCACAACTTCTACTTTCTCTCAAAAATACAGTTGTGATCACAAAGCAATAGTTTCAAAAGATACAGTTTGGAATGCTTCAGTTGTAACACCTCTAGAGTTAAGGAAAAGTTCACTGCAAATAAGACCCACTTACTGACCTGCTTTTTCACACGGAAAGAAAGACAATGGGCCTTGGCCATCAACTTGTACAGTTGACTTTATCTATAGTAGAAACACAAACTATTTGATTTTCTTGGAAACATTTCATGTGCCTTGAGAACAAATGCTTTCAGAGAAAGAGGACTCAATTTCTGAAACACCAAAGAAATAATAAGGATCCCAGAGGAAATGCATGAGCTACCTTTGCTTAGCTCCAAGGCCAAGGCCAACTAGGCTCTTGGCTTTGTAGTAGAAATCTACAAAAAATGCAAAGAGTTTCTATTTGTTGTATTCAATAAAACTGAACAGAGAAAAAGAAGACAATGATACTTTAAATATATTAATCATCATACATCTTGTACATGAGTATGTTTCCCTAAAAAGTAATGATCATGATACTTATAAAGGCAATAATAGAAATAGAAGCTAATATTTACTGAGTGCTGACAATATACTAGGAATTCTGCTAGTTGTCCTACATATACTACTTCATTTACAACTCTCGACAACTTGTGATGTAGGTAATATCAACCTATTTCACAGTTGGAGAAACTGAAGTTAAGAGCTGTAACTCCTGCACCTAAGATTAAATACTGTTTTAAGTGGGACAGTCAGGAATCAAACCCACCTCTTGTGGATCTAGACTCAATGCACTAAATTGCCACAATGAGTGCCTTTTACAAGAATAATGGTTACATGCATTTATACTGCCTCTTTACATTGGTAATTTCAATGATGCTAATAAACTCTTTTATTTTCTCTCTTACAGATCAGCAAGCCAAGGCTGAGAAGTTAAACATCTCAGCACAAAAATTATGTTTCCTTTACTCCAAATTCTTTGTTATGGTTTAGAATATCCCCCAAAGACTGATACCTTCATAGGTAAGGTTCTTGGAAGGTGATTGGATCAGAAGAGCTCTCAATTCTTCAGTGCATTAATGAACCGTTGAGATCATAATTTGATGGTGCTATTGGGAGGTGATGGAAACAGGAGCAAGGGCCTCATTAAAGGGAGGGAATCACGGGGCTCGGACTTTGGGAATTCTGTGTGGTTCTTGGTTCTTCTTGGGTTCTCACATGCTCCTTTCCTAGGCCTCCTGCCTGCCACAAGGTAACCACCCATCCTCAGCCATACCCTTCACCATGTGGTTTCTGCTGTGCAGCCAGCAGTCCATGAGCTGAAATCTTGCCAAAATAAATCTTTCCTCCTTTTCGTTGTTTCCTTCAGGTATTTGTCACAGTGACAAATAGTTGAGTCAAACACTTTTTGAGGAATCTGAGCTTACACTTCCATTTCCTCAATGGAAGGTCCTAATAAATATTTTTTGATGTCACTATTTACCAGGACAAAAGCTCAGCAACTATTGTAACTATGAGACTTTTAAAAAATGAAATTAATGGCTCAAAGTAACAAGCAGCTAAACTTTCAATGTACAGAATATGAAATTTGACCAGGTTAACACAAATCTTTAAAAGTTCACTCTTACGTCAAACTTTCTCAGACAGCCAACTTTGTATGAGTGAGACACTTATTACTTGGCAGGAAAATATTTCTTGTTAGATATGAGACATTTCTGAGTTCAGTAAAGGTTACTTGGTTGTTCAGAAAATTAGAAGTTCTATTAATACTTACTGCTCCTTTTGGTTGAGGATATTATTTCTATTATTTTTGGGTCAAGTTCATGAGAATAAACCCTACAGTATACTAACTGGGTAGGAATGTATGCAAAGAACTGCCATGAAGTCTCAAGCTGTCACATGCTACCAGGCTCAATCCTATGTTGATACTTCTGGGGACATTTATAAAGGTGTTACCAATGAATATTCTTCTCATAGAGGAAATTTTTTTCTGAAAAGCTAAAAGATATTTGGAAATCTAGGACATTGGTAGTTGTTCAAAAGGAAAGCTTGCAAAAATACAAGGGCTAAAAAAGATGACTGTCTGCCACTTACAAAATCACTGGCTTCTCATCCCAAAACTGAGTGCTTTCTGGGGAGTTAGCTCAGTGGCTTAAGTGCCTGCTGGCAAATGTCAGCAGGTCATGAGTTCGGTCCCTAGTACCAACTGCCCCCCCCCAAGAAAAACAGAATACTATTTCTTTCAAAACTGAGTGCTAGTTTATTACTTACTGCCCTTTAGCTATAAATCTATGCTTCTATTCTTTACTCGGTGATTCTGGGCCTGGAATTTGGCAATCCATTTCCTAGTTCCTGGAATGAAGGCTTTCTATTTTATTTTATTCTATTCAATTAATAGAAGAAGTCTAGAAAGCAAGGAGACAAAAGGAGACTTTTTACCTTTTTGTTCTTTATCTGTCTCATGAGCATTTCCCAGCAATAGCTGTCTCTCTCAGCTCTTCCCGAGCAGTCTCTTTGCACCTCTCAGAGGTTTTGACAGCAGGTGTGAGTCTCCTTCCTTAGTGCTGGAGCACTTCCGGGAGTTCCTAGACTCTAGCAATCCTCTCTCCTCTGCTAGCAGCTGAATCACTTGAGTGCCCCTTTTGCCTGTTCAGTGCTTCAACACTTGCAATTCCTCATATTAAATCTTTCTGTGTGGATTTCCAGCGATGACTTTGGTTTCCTCTCTGGAGCCTGACTGTTGCATGTGGGGGCCTGTCTGCAGCAAGCATCAGTTCTCACAACAGTGCAGTACCAAAACAATGCCACTGACTGAACTCGCACTGCTTCTAACTATATATGAAAAATTATTTTCTCTAGTCAAAAGCTGAGCATATATGAGAAATAATAACCCCAACCTGAAGGGTAGTATCTTTCACACATTTCTGCCAGCTTGAACCACCAGTGGTACACACGTGACTGTTTCATAAGGTCAGCTTGTACCACCTGAAGGGACTGTCACATTGTCTGATGGGACAGTCATGCATGTACCTCTGGTGGTTCAGAGCCACCCAGCAGTGAGATATATGAATTACAGCCCATCCCTGACGTGAACTATAAACTTTTTTTAAGGTAAAAAACAATGCCTTTCAACTTAGAAATGTTTACAAACACAGCAAGTATATAGGGGAATATATTAGACTGCAATAGTTAGTCACTGAACTCCCTACTCATACTTCTAAATACTTAAAAATAATTTTTATTTTTAAGCGGTATTTAGTGTCTGGCATTTTCGTGGAAATACGAGGAGTTCAATGCTAAGAGGAATGTGAACTTGCTTCATCATGGCAAGAAACCTGCCTCCCTCTTTCAGGGACTGGATCACTGTAGCTAGGCTGCTTACCTCTGACCCAGAAACCAAACAATGGCCAGGGCTTTGGGCTTTTATTTCTGGTATGTCTGCTACACCCTTTCAGCTGAGATCATAAAGTAAACAAGAAATTTTCACACAGGCAAAATGCTTAGTACATTGTGCGCTGGCTTCTAGAGTAAATCTATATAAAATTTTGAAGGAATACAGAATACTACAGTCTGTCCTAGAAGGAGTGGCTTGTTTATACAGAGAAGCAGCTCAAATACCTGTTCTAATTACCCTCATCTGCAACATATATTTAGTATTTACTACTCATATGTTCAGTCATTGAAAACTACTACCAGGCCATCTATCAAGGTAAAGATAAAGCCAGGTTCTAGTTGATGAGCACATGGACCAGACATAACTGTTCTCTTTCATCATAAAATTCATAGTGGGAAGAACCAACCTTCAGCAAGAAGGAATTACAAGAACAAGCAGATAGGTCTTCATACCACTTTTGCTGATTAATAAAACAACCTATTATTACAAGCATCTGTCCTTGACTTAATCATAAGGCACTTGTCAAGCTCTCTGCATCTCTTTAGAAGTCTTCAAATTTGAAATTTTCTCGGATAAATTTGAAATTTTCTCAGATAATATTAACTGCCTATGGCACCAACGTTTCTCTATCCCTCTGCCTTGAATTTATTTTTCAGGTAGAAAAGAGATCTACTGATCATGAATGTTTATTCTAGGTAAGAATAATTGAGCCGTGTGAATTCAAGGTAAAATAAGTGGAAGCACAATGGTTGTTGTGTTCAATACAGCTCGTACTCTTTGAAAAATTTTATATATATATATAATAAAAAGAATATCAGAATATTCTTATTAATGTTAACCTAGAATGTCCCAAATATAGAAATAGAAATATTAGAAATTAAATAATCTTCTCATAATAAAATCAATTTTGAGGCTAAAAAGAAGAAAAGCATAAACATAACAAGAAAATTATAATTTTTTGAAATCAAAAGTTCTTATAAACAATCTTGACAAACAGTAAGTAAAAGTCTCATTGCTAAATATGTAAAGAATAATTATGATTTATATATAAAAGTTAAACCTATATGAGACCCTTAGTGCTGTACTTAAAAGAAATGTCATAGTTTTACATATTTATTATGACTTACACATAAGGGAGTTAAGAATTTGTAGAAAAACTATGAAATAAAAGAAAGCTGAAATACAAATTAGGAAAGACACAGTCAGAAAACTTACAGAATTAGAAAATATTATGACAGACTAATAAAATATTCAAAAATTCTTTAGAAAAAACTGAAATCAATAAATAGACAAACTACCAATCAATATAATCAATGGAAAGGAGTTGGGGAGGAGGGAAAAAGTGAGAAATAAATTTGTAAACTTAAGAATAAGAGGATGAAATTAAATAGATGTTGAAAATTAGAACAATTACAAGAGATGACTATGCAAATGAAGTTTAAAAAAAATTTTATGATATAGAAAAGCTAATTATATAGACTAGTAAAGGAAAAAACTGAATACAGTGAAGGGATTACCCACCTTTTGAAAATACCATCAAGATGGTTTCATGTGATTATTTCATAGATCCAAAGGTATTTAAACTTTTTGAAAGCACAAAGAAAAGTTCTCAACCGCTTTTAGTGAAACCAGTATAATACTGATTCTAAAAATCTGCAAATGACAGCATCAAAAAAATCTGCTGTGATCGCTTATTTATATTGATGCATAGATCTTACATAAAATACTAGAAAATGACCCTTGGAAAAATTAAAAGAACTAAACCCCAGAGAAAATGGAATATTTCCAGAAAAGGAAAGATGGGTTCCTATTAGGAATGTTAAAACTGCTGAGTGAAAAAATATTCCATCTCTTGAAGGATGCTAAAGTACTTACAATGTTCACTTCTTACTTTGGATACCTTAGAAATCCACAGGAAAGTAAGACTGTATGATTGTTATCTTAACATAATATTAAGTATATGAAAAATTTTGGAGAAGAGGAGTAATGACAAAGAGGTAAGCCAATCAGATATTAAAACATGACCAAATGCTTTAATAACACAGAGCTGTATTTGTGCATGAAAACAGCAGATCAATGGAGCAGGACCAGACTTCAACATATATGGAAATTTGCAGCATGATAAAATTTGACATATTCAAAGAGAAGGGACAAACAGTAAACCATCTAGGAAGAAACATCAAAGTTGAATTCATAACTCCTATCTTATACCTGGCTAAAGATGAAGTAGCTGAAGAATTTAATGTAATGAATTAAAAGTCCTCAAAGAAACCACAAACAGAGCATTTCATTGCTTTAAAATAGTGAAGACTATAAAAATATAGCACAAAATATAGAAGTCACCCACAGTCTTACTTCTTGTAAATACCCATTATTTTGAAGGCCTGTAAAAGGAGATAGGTAAAAGAGGGACTAGGTAAATAAGCCATAAAACAGGCACCCAGTGGAATGCTATATGAATGTAAAAAACACAAAGAAACTCTGTATGAGATGGGGTGTAATAATCTAGGAAATATTGCTCAGTGAGAATAGTGCACAGCAGAGTAATGCTATGGGACACCTATGCATGCCAAAAGAAGGGAAAACAAAATGTGCAGGAGTATATCTGGATAGACATGAGAGAAATCACTGTTTGCCTATGAGGAAGGGACATCTACATTATGTGCATGGCGGGAGGTACGAGAGGAAGATTACTGCAGAACTCTCCATATATTTTGGCAGCTGTTCTAAAGAATGAAATGAATATGATACAGAGAAGCGAATACAAATAAAGGTGAGAGTTTTGGAAGAAAACTCAGATTACTTACATTTTACAAAACTGTCATGAAAACTAAATGCAATATGATACTGACAAATATAAAATATAAAAACAATATATGTATACGTTGTTCTGTGACTATAACACAACGGACTCTTGGTTTTTTTGCTTACTAGGTCTGAGGGCAGAGCAAATGACTTCAGGGGTTGACCTCCATCCATTCATGCAACCAATTTGTGTCAAGGCCAGCTTTCTACCAAGCACTAGGGATATGGTACTGGACAGACATAGAAAGACCTCTGCCTTCATAACTCAGGGATACACATCACAGATAATGATGCACAGCGAAGGAGGTGGGAGAGGAATTTTCAGTATGGAGAGTGGACGGTGACAATGAGAAGGATGCTATCCTTTTCTCCTCTCATTCAAGAAGCAGCTGGTACCTTGCTGTAGGATTGGTCACATGAGGCTGTGGGTTATTAAACCTTCACATTTTCCAGAGCAGAACAGAAATCTAAATTTGTACTTGAAATCTGATTTTTAGATTCTAACTCAATTTTAAAGTAAAATCACCATGTTGGCCAAATAAAACACATCTTGCCGGCCAAAGCTGGCCCAGTGGATGGCCAGTTCAAATCTCTAAAGAAATGAGGTTAAGTTTTAAAACAAACACATGAGAACTGTGAGCCCTGTCATCTCAGGAAACTATGCATGTTTTCCATTTCTTCAAACATTTCTGAACTCCTCACTGAAAATGAGTTGCTTTTCAAAGCCATTATTTTTTCTTACCACTTCAAAATCCTGTATCATTTTGGACTTAAATCTTGTTTGGCTTCTGATTTTACTTACTAGATTTGATTCTCTTAAACATTTGGGGTTTTCTAAAAATCTAATTTATTCTTAAAAGGCTGAGGATGTATTTCATAATATACTCTTGGCTTTGAGGAGCTGCAAATATTTACAATAAGGGTGGTATCACCAAAGTAAATGTATCCTTCCAAGGTGACGCTGAAGAGTATTGCATTTAATTGTGTAGAAGGCAACAGGAGTCTCCCAGTCTCATAGCCATTTGGTAAAAGGCTAAATATTTTAGAGCTGGTTGATTGCTATCAGGTCTTTCCTTTCCTTTCCTTTCCTTTCCTTTCCTTTCCTTTCCTTTCCTTTCCTTTCCTTTCCTTTCCTTTCCTTTCCTTTCCTTTCCTTTCCTTTCCTTTCCTTCCCTTCCCTTCCCTTCCCTTCCCTTCCCTTCCCTTCCCTTCCCTTTCCTTCCCTTTCCTTTCCTTTCCTCTCCTCCTTCTCTTCCCCTCCCCATTCTCTCTCTTTTCTCTCTTTCTTTTCTTTTTTTTTCTTCTTGTTTTTGAGACAGGGTCTTGCTATGCAGTTCAGGCTGGCCTTGGACTCACTATGTTGACAAGGCTGGCTTTGAACTCACTGGCTTTGAACTCATGGCAATTTGGGAGGCCTCAGCCTCCCAAATGCTGGGATTACAGGAGTGTGCCACCATACCTAGTTAGACTTTACTTTTTTTTCTTCTTCTTAGTCCTGATTGAATGCTTTAAGGGTGTTCCTTCTAGAGACCTTTGGCATGCATATCTGCCCAAACAAAGGCTATATGAAGATACAACCAGTACATGTACCATTTTTACTTTCTTAAGGCCAGTGACTTAGTTTCTGTGGTTGACTAATGACATTAATCATGTAGAGTCACAGTGAATAAGAAAGCAGATTATTTTTGATGAACCTGTGATAGCTTGGATTTTCTCTTTTAGAAACACATATGAATGAGTCAGAGGCCACATGTTTGCATTTTAGAAATCTCTGTGACAGTTACAAAACACATACTGTCCTTATTATTATTATATTTCTATAGAAATAGAATGTCTGTTGGAAGGATATAAAAGAGACATGGAGCTGTCCACCAAGATACAGACTAACATACTGAGTTTCCCTGCTCTTAGTTAATGGGAAATCTGCATAATATTAATCTCATCCATCTAGTATCAGTGCTAAATCACATGATCTTAGATGAAACATGCTATAACTGTGTCAATTTGTCCTCCATCTGTCTCTTCTTCTATCCATCCTGATGTGAAATCTTTTTTTGAGAACCTACAATTGATCAACTACTATGATAGGTTCTAGGCACACAGTATAAAACAAAAACAATAGCATCTATCCTTATGGAGTTTATTAACTTTTGGGAGAGAGCAGATGTTGCTCTAGTTAATTATACAAGTCAATGTAAAATTATAGCTATGCGAAAAGTTATAAAATGTGGGACCTGACCTAGGAAATTCTCCCTAGAAAAAATGATGGATGGAATGGATTCCCAAGTGCTGATTAGGTTAAGATCAAAAGACAGAGAGAAGCTGCTAAAGTTGGAAGAGAAAGACAGGCAGTCCCAAGTTTGGTACAGACATATGGTGATAGAAAGGTGGTTTAGGTAGATGGGAAGAGGGTAAGAAGCATACGATGAGTTAAGTCTGCAAAGGCAAATGGGAGCTTGGTCAGGTAAGGCCTTAAAGGTCTTATATGGGCTTTTATATTTATCCTAAGTTGGAATAGGTTGAAAGATCTTAAGGATGCAGAATGTGATAGATTTGACTTTCAAAAATCACTGTAGCCTTTATATTGAAAAGGTCAAGGGAGATAGGAAATTCCATACAGATACAAGGTGTGCCCACATGAGTGAGATGGCTTTGGGATTATAAACAGAGCAAGACGAGGAGGACTCAACCCTTGAGGAACTTTACTCTTGAAACATCAGGAAGAAAAAAGTGAGTCAGGGAATATGAGAGTATGAGCTGGTCAGACAGTCTGGTAGGTTTATAGAGGTCACAGAGAGCGGTGTGCCATGGAACCTAAGGGAAGAGTATTGGGACAAGGAGAGAGTGACCAGGGATGTTGAACCCTGCTGAGAGGTCACATAATCTGAGGCCCTGAAATGGGTTCCTGGAGTTAGCAAAGTGAGAGTTACACATGGGCTTCACAAGTGTGACTTTGTTGGTGGGAAAGGACCTAACGTCAGACAAACTGGGTTCAAGAGTAAATGGAAGAGAAGAATATGCAGATGCTGCATGCTGCTGACACTTGTGAGAAGGCCAGCTGGCTGGGAGTGGAGAAGAAATGATTGCGAGTCAGTGGCAGGTAATATACAGATAATAGGCTTCTTACAAATTTACTGCCTTATATGATACATTTCAAATGAATTTATAAATAATATATTATATTTGTATATAATATAATATAGAGGAGGTGGTGAGGTTTATCCAATGGGAATAAAGAAGGGCAGGGGATGTTAGAAGTTTATAAGAAATAAAGTCTGTAACAGGATGACAGAAAATAGAAGAGTATATTGAAGAGACAGTTGGTAGAGCTTCAGGGCAATGTTGATGCCCTATTTGATTCTTATTGTGTGAATTTATAGCAATGCATTCACCCTTGTTCAATGATTTTTTTTTTAAAGTAGGCCTGGTCTGTCATGTGTCTTTGGTTAGGCACATCTTTCTCTGATTCCTAGATTGAATGACTGATTAATTGATTGCTAGAGTTTTGCCCTGTTACCCAGGCTGGCCTTGAGCTCACAATCTCAGGTTTCAGGTTAGCTGGGATTACAAGTGTATCCCATCATACTTAGATCTGGTTTCCAGATTCTTTAATTTATCATATGAATCTGATTAGGCGATACCTAAACAACTGTAAATGACCTAAATATTTACGGAGAGATTTTTTTCCAGCTTATTAGATTTTTCTCTTAATACCTTTAGTTTTTATTTAAAAATGAAAGAGTTATAGAAAAATACATACTTTATAGGCAAAAAGAAATTAAGCAGTTTCTATGGCTATATTTAGTGGACCTACTCTATCTGGAGTCTATCTAAATCATGGTTGGCAAACTATATCTGAACAGGGATAGTTAATAATTATTTTAGGCTTTGGGTGCTGAATAGTCTTTTTTAAATAAGCACTCGATCATGCTATGCAGCTCAAAAACAGCCACAGACAACATTAAGTAAATGAGCACAGCCCAATAAAATTTAATTTGCATAAATAGGCAGTAGGCTGTTTCTCCAATTCACATGCCGTAATTTATACAATTCATAAACACACTAAGAAAGCAAATGACACACAAGCAGGGAAATCTCCTGCAGTCACTCTGGAGCCTCGGGGCTGCAGAGGAGCCCAACCCTCAGCCGCCTTTCATTCAGGCTCGGCTTGCAGAACTCTGCAATTAGGGGCTTGGTCCTGTGGTTTGGCACTTCACTCTCAGAGCGACACTTCCAAACCAACTGCATGCAGAGTAACAGTCTATAACTTTTCGAGATCAAATTGGTGTAATAAATCAAAACGCCCTCTTTGTATTCGTTTATCTACTACAGGGCTTAGAGATGTGTGCCTTTGAACAGCAGAGAGCCAGACAGTGAAAGAAAAAAGGTGAAAGGAAGCCTATGAGGAAAAAGGCTGGGGCCCGGGCACCATCTGAGGGAGGAGGACACTTACACAGGGCACCCAGCAAAGCCAGCGACGCCTGCACACCAACTGGGTGGTAGGGCTGTGCCAGTCTGAGGCCAAGAGACAGGAAAGATGGAAGGTTCTGCTGCTCGGATAGCTCCCCTGGGTGGGCCTGGTTTCAAAATCCAAATAAACTTCGGAGAGTGAGAGGGGAAGAAGGAAAGAAACAAACAAGCAAAGCTTCAGTCTGTGATTTCCCCCAACCAATGATCCAGCCCTATGCCTAGCTGCCTGATCTGCCTTTCTCCTATGTCCAGGAACCCTCTTCTGAAGATCAGTTCCTTTTTACTTAGTGCCATGTGGCTAGTAACTGCCCCTGTGCTTCCTGACTCCCCGGCGGGAATCGGTGTACAGGGCCATTTGGCTTTTGTGCTGAGTATCATGCACACATTACCAGATGCATTTTAGTGTAGACACAGTGTAGGTGGGTACAGAAGTGACATTACTGTCAATATCAGTGGTCTTTACTTCATTCACAGGCCCTGGGAGCAGGGCCTCACTGCCTGTATCTAGGAAAGCAGTGTACGAGCCATTTTTTACTTCAACTGCAAGTAAGGCACATAGAGGCTTAAAGGGTAGAATGAAATTACTAGTGGACAAAAACTGGGTCTCTCTGGCACCTCGTTTCTCCACTGATCAGAAGTACACTGCCTTTTCTGGAGTTCAGAGTTGGAAGGAACCCCAGAGACTGTTTGTTTCAGCTCCTTATTTTTAGATATGGAAACTGAGTGGCTTGCCCAAGGTCACAGAGCCACTGGCAGAAAAGCTAACATGGCCCCTAGATGCTCCCTCCATGCTGTTCAACAAGTAATCAGTAACTTCTCCACAAGTATCAATCAGAAAATAGATAGCATATGATCACTTTTGACAGAATGTGTTTTCTAGTGCTGCAAGACAAGACTCGACTCTTCCTCCACCAAGACAAACTAGCTGAGATGAATGATCCAGGAGTCTCACCAGCAACATGGGGTGAGCACATACCAGCACGGTTCAAAACAGGGACAAGTTGTACGTTTCAACTGTGGCATGAAAAAGAGGGTGCTGCCCAAAGCTCAGGGCAAAAACTTTGATGCAAAAGGGAAACTGAAAGAAGTAGAAACTGGTGTTTTTATAAAAGTATATGTTACTCTTGATGAAAAGGAACATCCTAAGGCTCCTGGGGCATTTATTTTGAAGGGCCAGAATGAATCCAGTTTTGCAAAGCAGAATTAAGGTTTTTCAAAACAAAGTTCTACAGAAGGAAACTAGCTTTCCTTTTTTTTTTTTAAAGAAAAAAAAGCTTAATTACTCCTAAAAGTTGTTTTCTATATGAGAGTTTAGAAGTTTGCTTGTTTTTGCTAATTAGAAAGCCCACAGTATTTAAAACAAGCACTTCTATTTGTCTATAAGGGGCACAAAAGAATTCAGTTATAGGTTCAAATGATTTGGTTTATTTTCATTAACAAACCTTTGATGTTTATGTATACAAGTTACTTAAATGTGTGTTAAATTAGTTAAATATGTGAGTATGCAATTTTTTATAAAATAGCTTTATTAAGATATAATTCCCATATAATGTAATTTGCCCATATAAAGTACCTAAGATTCAAGTGGATATGGTATATTCAGAGTTATGCAATTGTAACTTTAGACACGTTTGTCACCTTGGAAAGAAGTGCCCTTCTCTTTACCTATCATGGTCCTGTCCCCTGCCTCCAAACCCTATGCAACCACTAATCTACTCTGTCTATATGTCATATAATATATGGAATGATATACCATTTTATAACTGGCCAGTTTTGTTTAAATAATTTTGTCTGAATAGGAAAACATGGTTGATAGGAAGAGAGATGAAGAAATGTTTCTTCCCCTAGCTCTTGGTGAGTCCAGACTCTTGCTGTCTAGTTGTCTACCTCCTGAGTAGCTAGGAAGCTTTGCTATGTGCAAACCTAGGAGTCATGAACTATGTGATAGTAGTAAGAGTATAGACACAACTCTCCCCAGGAGGCAAAGAGGGTAGGCCTCGGGGCTGGGTTTTGGACCTAAAGAATAAGAAGTAAGCTGCTGTTCAAGAGAGAGGTCAACTGCCATGCTAGAAACAGTTGCCCCATAAAGCTTATATTTATAATGCATTAGTTATTTTATCCATCATGTACTTCCTTTTCTCCCTCCATCTCTTTCTGCCTCTCCTTGGATGTGGGTGGAGAAAAAGACCCAATCAAATTGCCTCAATGTAGACACCAGATCTTTTCGGGCACTCCACTTTAATTCCCCAGAGCTCGCTCTCTCTCCTATCTCCTTGGTAACTATTTCACACTTTTCCTGCCTTCTCAAAGATCCAGTTATGCCTTTCCAACCTTCATTCTCAGATAATGTCTTTCTTCTCTGTCTCGCAGAGAAGATAAAAGCAATCAGAAGAAAGCTCTTTGTGTTCCCAGAACGATGTCTACCACCCCAACCAGCTGCTGTGTGTTACTACAGACCAGTAGTTCTTAGACTTCCTTGCATATCACATCACCTGGCCAGTGAGGCCCTAACTCCAGAGTTTCTGAGGGAGTAGGTCTGGGAAGGGTTTGAAGATTTACATTTCTTACAGTTCGCAATGCTGCCATGTGGCTGGTTTTGAGGGCCTCTGCCACAGATGATGTGGCTGAGGTGAATTTCTGCACTTGTGTGTTTGATCCTAGATTCTTCCACTCAGGGACATCACTCCATCAACTTTCCCTTCATCTTTTGCTCATCACTGCCATATCTTTATTGGATCATCCTGCTGACATTATTTCTTGGATCTTATAAAAATCTCTCTCTGGATCTTTAATTTCCACCATCTATCTATATATCTATACCTACATGTCAAATATTTTACTCTATGATTCTAATTCCTCTTTCATCTTTCTCTCTTAAACTCTGTCTGATCCATTTTGTTCCCAGTGCCCAAAACAGCTAAGCTAGTAAAGGCAACCTGCAGCACTCACATTACCAAGCCCTGTGGCCAACTCTTGGACCTCGTTTTGTTTGAGCTGTTGAAAGCATTTCACACAACTAGCTGACCAGGACTCTTTAGATGTATTCTTCATTTGTTCTTCAGGGTGAGAAACTGCTGATTTCCTTCCCAATTACTGCCCACTCCTTTCAAACTTTCTGTTTTTTTTCCCGTTCACCTATTGGGATGCAGTAAGACTCACTTCTTGGGTACCGTACCTTTTATTCTTCTATTTTTCTATCCATACTCTGTGGGTATGATGCAGAAGGGTGTGCTGTATCTCCCTTCCTGGCTTTGGTGATCTTATCTTGTATCATGGCTTTAGATCCTTGCATATGCTAATTTCCCAAACATTTGCCTGCAGCCCAGACCTCCCCTTAAACTCTAGACATATGTATCTAATCGCTTATTTTAAAGGACATTTTAAACTTGACTAAACGTGATTACAGACCTTTCCCATGTCCCCCATTAGAAAGTCCAAACAAATATCTTTAATCACAATAAATGATGATTCCATATAATTCAGAATGAAAAATTTCTATTTTCTTTATTATTGTCATCATCACTCAGCTGGATTATTTCAATAACCTGGTCTTCCTGTTCTTATTCCTGTCCCTCAACATTTTGTTCTCACCGTATCAGCCAGAAGTGATTCCTTTAAACCATAAATCATGGCCCATGTCTCTACTCATCAAATAGTATGTCAGTACATTTCATCCCTCTGCAGCAAACCCTGCAAAGGTCTCTGATTCTACTCGGGGTGAAGACCAGAGTCCAGCCCTGCCTGTGACTCCATGTCCTACTCCTCTTCTTCTCTCTGCCCGCTCTCATTACCCTTCCTGTTGGTTCAACATTTCAGTCTTGCTTGCTCAAAATCACAAATAACAGTTTAAAGGAGAATTTATCGGGTTTAAAAGCCCATACTTTAAAAAAGCTATTGATGTCATAATATATTTAATATATGCGGTTTTCTAATATTTAAGTGTTGGCATATTATCCTCTATTTTTGAAGATGATACTGGGAATGACTTCAGAACTCACTAAATAGAAAATTTCATGTTAAAATTACAGTTATCATTATTTAGCTGACATTTCTTCCATGTCAGTATGAGGGTTTAAGGTGGACACTCAATAAATATTTATGGGATATTTGTTGAATTAAACACAAAGGTAATTATATTAACACATAATTCATTGTGCTGAGGACATATCTACCATAAATACAGGATTATCTCTAGAATAATCTTAAAGAAGTAATTCTGTTGGAAAGCAAGCGTTTTCCTAATGTTGATTATTAGTTACACAGTGTACAACCATTACCCAAGTCTTATGTCTCATCCAAGGTAATATATTAGTTCTTCTGATTATGGAATCACTGAACCTTAGCGGGAATGAGGAAATGATGTTTTACCCATTCTTGACCCTGGGTGGACATACTTACTGGTGGCTTGGTCTTACTGAAAGCATTTCAACATCTGGAAGGGCTCTTAGCTTCATTTTTACATTAAACAAAGGCCCAGGCAACACAAATCTCTAAATGACACACCATAATTAGGATGGGGTTCAGTCTAGAACTTAGGCCCCTCTAGTGCTTAAAAAAATATTTTACATCTTTTTTTCCACCCTGAAGCTGCAAACAAAGTTTGGGCATAGCAGACTGGCTTTACCTTAAGGTTTAGGAAATCTTTTAGATGCCTCAAATTATTACCTTATTTTTCCAGCTGACAAGGCATTAATTAACATGAGATAATATGTTATGATTTATACCAAAAATGGTCTAAAGCCTCATCTTTTTGGAAGGTGACAGGATTATGAGGGTATTATACCTGACTTGCTGTTAGGGGTAGGGTCAGAAGAGGTAGATCACTGTGGGTATGATGCAGAAGGGTGTGCTCCCTTCCTGGCTTTTCCTTTAGCTTTCTGCTTCTTGTCTGCCATGAGGTAAGCAGCTTGTCTTTACCCAGGCCCTTTTACCATGCCACGCAAGGACTGAAACTTCTACAACATGAGCCAAAACAAACCTATCTTCCTCCTTTAAACTGTGGGTGTCATGTATTTTGTCCCAGAAACAAAGGAAGAAAATACAATAAAACTTTGGATATTGAGTAACTTGTTCTACAAGTGTTCCTCCAGATAAGCAAACATTTCTAATAAGTTTTAACTTGGTACATGAGCATTGTCTTGCAATATGAGAAGCATAGGATGCTAGATGTCATGTGATCACAACTGAGCCAGTGGTGGTTCTCTCTCTCTGCAGTTTCGTGGGTCATTGTCTCCCCACAACAAGAGGCTATGGAGGAGATCTCATGGGTAGAAGAGGAGGAAAAAAAGGGGGAGGAATCCTTCATTTCAAAGGAGATTAGTGAGATGGGTAAAACATAGAAAATAGTAAAAAATTTTGTAGAAAAGCACCACCCAGTAGCAGTATGTGAGTGATGAATCTATTTGACAGCATTGCAATGTTACACTTCTGAGAAATCCTCAAAAGAAAGCAAAAGCAAGTGTTGTTGGATAGGCTCTTGTTAAACTTGCATGAAAAGAAAAAGATTCCATTGAACCAACAGACTGCAGTGATTCTGCTTGTGATAGTGAAAGTGGTCCTATACAATGAACCTCCACTCTTTGTCTTCCTCACAACCATAAAGGTTTTCAAAGATAAATGCAAGTTCTTTTTCTTTATATTTTGTAATTTATTATTTTATATTACAATTGTAATCATTTTATATGCCTATTTTTGGGTTGTGAAACATCATCTGAGTTGCCATTATTTATTATGGGGCAATTCAATTTGATGCACAAGTGGTATGAATTATAAGATGTTTCTAGAATGAATTATGCTCATGAATCAAGGTTTTATCATCTATCCTATATATAGCATGGTGATTGGTATTGGGAAAAACACTCATTAAACAGTAACTTTCATTATTATACCAAAGTCACATCATATCCTGAGTCATTCCTGTTCCAGAAAGACTAAAAACTTCAATTAATGTGATACCTGAAAAATCGATGTTTCAAATGTTTGAAACTTTGAGAACTCCCTCAAAGAGCAATCCTGAAAAATTTCATTTTTCAGCAAAAAATGAAACTAGTTTGTTCCTTTAGTAGTAATATCCTAAAAATCCACAAGAGGGCAGTACTCTTTACATCAGAGGGCATCAGAGTAGTGTAGAAGGGAATTATGGGTACTAAAGTAAACAAACACTGATCACTAGAAGCCAATATTAAACCTTTTCAGTGATGAATATTATGAAGAAAATAAGACAGTAATGGAATGCAGAATGGCTGGAGGGGAAAAATTAATGGCAGCATGGACCACTGGATAAAAATATTTTAATCATGAGTAGACTAACATATAGTATCACATCTCAAGGAAGAGCAGAGGGCAAGCTGAATATGGTCTTGGTCTACTTGAGGAAAAGAAGGCCAGCTTGGCTGGAACCTAGTGAAAAGAGGTTAAAAAAAGCAAAAACAAACAAAAAAGCAGATGGGGAGGAGCATTAGTTCATGCAAGTGACATGGTTGGGATTATACATCAGGTCTTTCTGACTCTAGAATTTGTGCTCTGAATCACTATGCAACCCTCAATTTTAGATAAAAAGTCAAAGGGCACTGATCAAGATTTTAAAAGTGGCACTTTTTAGAAATAATGAAAACAATTTAGGAAATGTCTTTGTATTTTTTATTTACTAATTCATCAGAAATTGTATGGTTTTAGACCTTGAAATTATGAGGAAAAAGGTTGAAAAGACACCTACACCAAAATTTACTTAAAATTTTATGCTAGGGATTTAATCAGTGCCAGATTTCTTTTTATCTACATTTATAGTACTGTATAACAATCAAGGTTTATAATGAGGCATATTATTTCTAAGGAAAAGAAACAGAAATATCTTCATCAAAAAGCCATTATAAATATAAATTACATGTTAAGATTTATATAGAAGGATGTTTATTTCTGCATTCATGTTAATAAAAATTACAGATAGCATGAATGTACTGTAAGAGGAGATTTTTGGAATATATTAGTGTGCTTCCAAATTGTTAAAAATCACATTTTCAAAGAATATTTAAGGGTATGTTGAATGCTTGTAGAGGAAAAAAGCACAACAAAATACAAGTCATGTATACCTTATGTGAACCTAGTTTTTTAAAAACTATGCACCGATAAGCAAAATGTTAAAACACCCCAAAATTATCTGAGAATGAACAAATATTTTATCTTTACAATGCTGTCCTGTATTAAACTTTCTAATCTTCATTTATAATTTGTGAAATCTGTTCAGTGGTTTTATGTAGCAATTGAGATGGTTTTTGAGATAATAGGGAGAAACAGTCATTGTGTAAAGTTAGATCATGGACTATTCTTCCTTCACACGAAATGAAAAAACACGTATTAAAATAAAACAAAATATTGCCACAAAACAAAGAAAAGAGGTTAACTCTACCTCCTTATGTTAAAGCGGTTAGGAGTAGCAGCCGACAGTGACACGATGGTTCTGATCCCTCAGTTTTTGGATAATACTGAGGGTTACAGGTGAGTGGGCTGAATCCAGACATCTTTAAAGATACCTTTAGTTTTGGAACATAGTGATCTGAGCCTTGGGAAAAGTTAAGAAAAACATCTTAGAAAATAGAAGTTTGTATTTATGATGACAAGGTCTTGGCAAAGGACGACACTGACCAAACTGGGGAAACAGGTGAAGCCCACAGCTCAGGCTGCACTGGGGACCTTGCCTGAGGGCATCTCATAGGATTCAGAGGAGACAGTAAAACCCAGCTCCCCAGCAAAAGCAATATATTAGCACCCCTGTTTTCTTTTTTTTTAATCGGTACCGGGGATCGAACTCACGACCACGTGCTTGTAAGGCAGGCGCTTATGCCGCTGAGCTAAATCCCCAACCCCGAGTATCCCTGTTTTCATCTTCTTGCTTAAAAGAAGCTGAAAGCTAATACCTAGTCCACAAAATGTATAAAAAGAAACAGAAGATTTAGAGATAATGTGGGAAAATGTAAAGAAAAGTTCACCTATATTCTACTAGAGGAAAAGAAGTTTTGGACAGAGGGCAAGCTGAATATGGTCTTGGTCTACTTGAGGAAAAGAAAGAAGGCCAGCTTCCCTATTAAACATGAAGGAGATGAAAAGATGTAATGCAGAGCTGCGGAAGAAGGGGTGACTACCTTAGAATAACTCAATCTATGAAGAAAACACAGTCCAAGAAAATTGAAGCTTCCTATGAGTTCTTTATAAGAGAACAAAACAAGTTCATAAAATAATAGAAACAAGATGAAAAGTGAAAGGTCAGAAATAAAGAAACAAACTGAGAAACATGAAACTAAAATAATGACATGAAGCAAACTTCATAAAATATTCAACAGGGAGGGAAATGACAGAGTTTACAGCATTTAGCTAAGTGGATAGGGGCAGAGAACAAAGGCAATAGAATAGGAAAATAACTGACAATAGAATAGAAGATTACAGAGATGAGAAATAGAATTTATAAAAGTATAATATTAGAAACTTACCCTGAAATAAGAGATTTGAGTCTGCAAAGCAATACAATACACAATGTTTCAGGAAAATAAAACTGATTAAAAAATGACCACTGGCAAAGAGTCTTCTGCTTAGCCAAAGTTCGGTTGGGCTCCTGAAACTTCTCAGTCCATTTGTACATTTCCTTGCAAAATACAGTTTTAATAACAACTTTACTAAGGCACATTTATAATGCATAAGAGCCCTACTAATAGCATTTATAATGTGATCCCAAGTTTAAAAACTAATTCTATTCACCCTTCATCCTTCTTTTTGTACATATACATGGAAAAATAATCTATAAATAATCTTCAAATAATTAGAGCTTATTATTTTTGAGAAGTATAGTAGAGGTTGGGTTATGTTTTATTTTTATGGTATATTTAATAGCAAATACTACACCCTACTGCATAAACTACTAAGCAGTATACATTGCTGTTATATTTTATAAAAGTAATGATCTAAAAATAAGGGTACTATGCTACATAGTTCTAGCATTGGTATTGTATAAACTCCATTTGTGAGTGGGTTTCATCAGCCACCCAGGAGCACAGTAGCTTGTTTATTCTCAGGGTATTATATAATGTGCCACAGAGACCTAATCCCACAGAAGGACATGGACTTGTGACAATGTTGACTTACTGTTTCATGAACAACCTACTGTCTCAGTTATTTCCCATCAAGCATGAAATGTTACCTTCTTCTAAGGCGTACTTCCAATTTGGTTAAAGCAATAGAAACGTGTAACTCAAGTGGGGGAAGGATTAGAGTTATAAAGATTTACTGATGTTATCCTAGGACGGCCGGAAACACACACACACACAGAGGAATTATTTTTGACTGAAAATAATGATATTGGCATCTATATTCTATCACTATTTTATTCCCTTGACAAGTAATGTGAACAAAGATACTTGTCAGTGAGAAATTAACTATAAAAGTTTATGATTTTTATTAGTACATGTTTTAGCACATGTTTATATTCTTTGTGGGGAATTGGTAGATGTACATAATACATCTTAATTCTTTTTTGCTGTTTTTGATATATACATTTATGATTCATACAAGAATAATTTTGGCCCCTCTTGTTTTTTTCTGAATTATTTTTGCCCCAAACTTTTTTATATCTCATGCATTTGAATATCAAAAAATTAATACCATTTAACTTTTTACAGATAGGTGGTATATACTCCAGGTAAGAAATAAACCTTTTTAAAAAATGTGGTCATACAATCACAATTACCTACTTCCAAAACATGAAAGGTGACAGATGAGTCTGTTGAAAATAGTAAATTTTTAAATTGCCAAGCTTAAGATAGTATCACATCTTTCAATAATTTTTCTTGCATCATGTCTTTGAAAAGCAAACAGGTCATTAGAAGAATGTATGATGTGCTAGACACTTAACCAGGTTTATTAAACTTTAAACACATTTAATGTGCTCTGGGCATAGTTTGTGCTGCAAAAGTACCATGAATTGCTCACTCTGTAACTCGTTTTAAAAATGAAATACAAGTGTCAGGTCAGAGATGAGTTGGAAATCCCATTTAATTATCAAAATAACAAGAATGTAAAGGGATCCATGCTGCCATTTAGTCAAACGAGCCTGCAGTCTTGGGTGCTAACATTATGAGCATCCATCTATAATGTCATTACTGAGGCTGGTAGAAATTAGATCCTTCCTACCCTTCCAACCAAGGCTTAATAGCAGCATTTCTGGCATCCCTGCAATGCTTGCAAGGGTCTGAAAAGGCACAAATGTAGCCACAAACGAGGGTCAGCTCATCAGGACAGGGATTTCAGTCAGATGCTATTCTGGAAGTCACAAGGCCTTGGTTTGATGAATGTGAATTCCAGCCTTACCTTTGTCCCCATGTACTTAGCCCCTTTTCTCTTTGAATCTCATGTTCTTTTCGTCTCTGACAGTTTTTTAAAATGTAAATAACAGCATGAGTTTTTACTTCTTACACAGGAATGTTTAGGTTTCTGCCTATCTAGAGCCCCTGACAAAACTCATCAGTATGATTTAGTAGGGTGGGGGAGGTTCTTGCTTTTCCAAAATACTGCCTCCCTTGGATGTGCAGGCTTAAGAAATTCTTCTTTTTGAAGACTCTTTCAAACAAAAAGCTCCCTAAGCATGCAAGGATAACTTGCACTGATTCTGTAAAATTCTTATTGGATATTTTAGGGATTTGAGTATGGGTTGTGATATGAGATAGTAAAGAGTTCTGCGCATGGAAAATATAAAGAATTGAAAAACATCGAGCCCCCCAAATTCAAAGACCTTCTCCAAAAATGGGCATCTGAGATGAACACACAGTTCTCAGATGAAGATATACAAATGGCAAATAAATACATGAAGAAATCTTCACCATCACTGGTCATTCGAGAAATGCAAATTAAAACAACATTGAGATTCTACTTCACTCCGGAAAAATAGCTGCCATCAAGAAATCAACTGATAATAAATGTTGGCAAGGCTGTGGGGAAAAAGGAACACTGCTCCACTGCTGGTAGGAATGTAGACTGGTGCAACCATTATGGAAATCCATATGGAGAATTCTCAGAAGACTAGGACTGGAAGCCCCATTCAATCCACCTATTCCCCTCCTGGGTATTTTCCCAGAAGATCTGAAAAGTTCATATCACAGTGATATATGTGCACCCATGTTCATAGTGGCACAATTTATGAGAGCTAAATCCTGGAAACAACCAAAATGCCCATCAACTGCAGAGCAGATGAAAAAGATGTGGGATTTTTATACAATGGAATATTACTCAGCTATAAAAAAGGATGATCTTGAGGCCTTCATAGGTAAATGGAGACAAGTTGAGACTATCCTCATTAGTGAAATAAATAAGAATCATATTTATAAATATCATATTGTGTCTCTATGTAAAAAGTAAATAAGAACTATAAGTGTAATAAAACCAAAATGTATAATTGCTATTGTAAAAAAGAGAGGAAAAGAAAGTGCTCTAAGGGATATAACTGCATGTATGTTTGAGTGTGTAAAACAGATGATCAATATATTGCTGAATCTTTGTTGGATCTTTGAGCAGAACTGTTTGCAGTCTCACTGTCTGAATGTCTACTATGTATCCTTTAACTTTGTAACTTGAACAACTACATCCAAGATGACAATATGTAATTTATCAACTAGTGATTTCTTAGTGGGTTTTTTCTCTTTTTCTTTTCTTTTTCTTTCTTTCTTTTAGAATTCTGCATTGTTGCTAGCCTTTTTTCTGTTTTGCTTTTTTTCTCTTTAAATAAAATTTTAAAAACGTATAATTGCTATTGTAAAAAAGAGGAAATAGGAAGTGCTATAAAAGCTATAGCTGCATGTATGTTTAGGTGTGTGGGATTGATAACCATATTTCTAGGGTCTTGTTGAATTGTTGAACAGATCTGTTTGCACTCTCACTGCTTGAGTGTCCACTTTGTGTGCTTTAATTTTATAACTTGAACAACTATTTCTAAGAGGACAATATGTACTTTATCAACTAGTTATTTCTTACTGTTTATCTTTTTTTAAAATTCTGTAATATTTATACCTTTTGGGTTTTTTTTCCTCTTTAAATAAAAAAAAAGTCATTCTGTGCATGAAGAGGATACTTGGTGCTGGAACTAAAATGTCATTCTCTCTTTCTCCTACATCCATATAAAAACTACCATTAACAAGAACATAAAAACAAACCAAATAAGACCATAGGGTATCTTATGTCCAAGCCAATATGCCTGTGGCTTATGAAAAAAAAAAAGAAGCAAATCAGGAATTTTTTTCTCTGTTCTATTCTCAAGATTAGCAGCTCTAGAAAATGAGTGGAGGGGGAAAGAAAGAATGAAGGCAAGATTTGTTCCCTTCTAGAACGTCCATTCCAGAGTGTGCCTAAATCTGGAAAGCTAAGTGGCTGCAGCAAGCAGCAGCGGTATGAGGCTACTAAAGAGCTTTTACAGGGTAAAGGGAGGCTTTTCTGATACCCTCTAGAAAGCTGCACTCTGAATTTAACTGTAGATGAACTGAATATTTTTTAACTAATAAGAGGTCCACATTAGAATAGAAAGTATCTAACTGTGCCCTTTTTGAATTGGTAGAAGCTTTAATCTTATCAGAATAAATTTCTAGTCCCAAAAGGTATCTTGGTATTTGTCTACAATCTAGTTTCTCAACCAAGTATATACTAAGTATATCTGTGCAAACTATGTGTGCAGTACTTTTATTCTTGAGAAATAAATTAGTTTACCGGTGGGGATATAATCATGAAGGCTCCAGGGAACTCTTCCCAGTATTAAAGTTGGAAGAGCAAATATTTATCACATGGTAAATGATGTAGAAAAAAAAGGATAAAAGTCCTAATTTAATGTTTGCGTTTTAGCTCAGCAATTATGACAATGCAAGGCTAATAAAAATAATATCTACTTTTGTATTTCAAGTGGTTTGTAAATATTATCCTCATGCAATATGCAAAGAAAATTTTCTCCCCAGTAACATCTTGTCATATCTAGCAGAAGAGCAACTGCTTGAACTGCAAGGGTTCAATATTTAGATATCCTCCAGCAATAACTCAGCAACCTCCTTGGAATTTTTTAAGGAAACCGACAAATTGCTATAAAGATGTCCAGTATTTGAACTGTCCATCAGTAAGTTTTTTTGTGGGGGGGGATAAGGGGGTGTTTTATTTATCTTATCTAATTCATTGGTTTTAAAAGCTTTTTGTCTTTTCTTCATATGAAAACAATGTGAGTTCAATATATAAAGCAAAGTTACTCAGAAGCAAATTTTAAAGTTTGAGGGACACAGAGGAAGGAGGCTAAAACTTTACCTGTCCTCTTCCACAGTTCTGGGTCTGCCTTGCCAAAATTTTTCTAAGCTCCTGAGGTTCCAGGTACCCACCTGCATTCTAAAGCTGACTAACAGCATAATCACTGATCAGGAATGTATTGGAAATGCAGAATCTCAGGGCCCAGCCCAGACTTGGTTCATCAGAAACTGCAATTTAAACAATATTCCCACTGATTCCCACTGATGCACCATGAAGTTTGATGAGCAATGGCCCAGAAGAGTGAGGGACTTCATAAGGAAAATGAGAGACGTGAAGGTTTGTTCCAGAAATTCTCATAACTGCACCAGAATCATCAGGAGGGCTAGGCCATATACTTTTGGGTTTCTACCCTCACCACGGCTGGGATGAAGCCCCAAATTTTGTGATAGTGATACCCCTGGGTCCAAGGATCACATATTGAGAACCACTGGTATTTATAATTTTATTTTTACATCCACACTGCTCACCATCTACCTACCTTCCTTGCCTGTCAGCCTGTTTCTCTCCTCCCTTTCCTACTTCTCTGCTTTTCTTTCTCATCTATGGAGAAACAATAGAGTGGATATTTAGTTTCAGTTTGCTATGGCTACTCATCTTTCACCTCATTTAAGACTCTACAGGTTACAAAAGTGATGGCCATCAATTCTGCTCTCAGGGGCTGTCAGCACCTTAGCATAGATAAAACCAGTACCACTCTTACCTAAAATAAAGGACATAGATAGTTGCACTGAACTATATCCACATAAAATGCTAAGTAGTAAAAGGAGAGGACTGAAAAAAATCTCAGTTCCCTCTCTGGCATAATAAGTTTAACACATTCATGATGAGACTACAATTTGTATGTCTGTCTGCCAAGTGGCTCCGAACCACTGGTGGT
Source organism: Hydrochoerus hydrochaeris (assembly GCA_004027455.1). Taxonomy (NCBI): domain Eukaryota; kingdom Metazoa; phylum Chordata; class Mammalia; order Rodentia; family Hydrochaeridae; genus Hydrochoerus; species Hydrochoerus hydrochaeris. The sequence goes on from PVLA01000417.1 coordinate 235,310, forward strand.
AAACCTGTGACCAGTCCATCCATTGGTTGCCATGGGACAGTCTTGTAGGATGGTCCGAGCTTCCTGGTAGGACAGCCATGCATATTCTACCAGTAGCTCAAACAGGTGAGAATGAGGCAGATCAGGGTTTGGGCCTTCAATCGGGACACAGAGAACTAAACTTTTGAGCATCAGAATATATCATGTTTCACCATTATTACTATACTCCCGTGTTCTCTTGAGTAGAACTAACTTGGATTTTTTGACTTATTCTGTATGTCTAAATACTGACAGCCCAGAGAAATGGGGGTGGAATTTTAGTTCTTACATTACTGTCATTTGTTTTTCTCAAAAAGTTCAACAGGGGAATCTATGTTTACAATGAGGAACTTGCTATTTTAAATTTAAGTAACAGAGGCCTTATCGTGACTGTGCCTTCATTTATGGCAGTATTGAATGATATAGAATTATTTTAAGTGATATAAATATAGTTTGAATTAAATAAGGGGTTTGTTATACTAGGAGACAAGAACTGACTATTGTTTGTGTTGATTTGTTTTAATTGGTTAAGACATCAAACTTTAGATTTCTCTGAACATTTTTGATAAATGATGGTACAGTTTACTTGTATTGAAATGTATGGGGGAAATAACCCAGCGGAGTTTCAAACAGAAGGGTTCCTTAGGAGAGGGGATACATAGTGATCTTGGTTAGCAGTCACTTGTCCACACCCAGTAGAGGAAATACAGAGCCAAGTTCTATTTTCCTTCTCCCACTGGTACCAATGAGCCATATCAACCAGACTCAACCCAACCTTCTGTAATAAAGTGTAAATTATAAAGACGGAGTTATATGCATCTTTGTGACACACATTTAAAAGGCTGTCGATACTTGTCCTTTAGCAAAACGTGTAGTTAGGAGCTAACTTCTTGCGGATTCTAATCTGTTTATTAGAATCTTTTCTCATGGCCAGAATGAATGAATGCTTCAGAGAAGTAGCCAATAAGATACTTTTCTCCTAGACCTTTGCTCCAACAGGCATAAGTCTGGGTAGTACTAGAACAGCAAGGTTTGGAGCCCTACACAGCAAAGAAAGGAAGATACATGGGCAAAAGGAAAGCTGATTCCAAGAGATAAGCCAGGAGCACAAACAAAATGCAGTATCAGAGTAGGAGGTACAAAGAAGCCAAGGACCTAAATCTGGAGGATAATATGAGGACAAAAAGAGAGGAAACAGTTGAACCTCAAGGGAGAACACACTTGGATATTGTGACTCTCTACGCAGTGTGTATGAATTCAGATGAATGCCAGAGAATTCCAGGGACCAGAAGACAACCCAAAATCAAAGAAAAAACAAAGAATTATTGTAAGCAGGACATCGGCAGAAGTTTGAAGGCAAAATATAAAATCTGCTTGCATTTTATTGGTTAAAATTAGCATTGAACAAATATTGTAAAATGATACCTTTTCCAAGATGTTATGAAAAGAAACAGGGAAAGTTCAAAATGCAAATAGGGCACTGAGCCCTAAGTACTTTTAATCTTTCATCTTTATACACTGAAAATAGCTGAGTAGCATTAAAAATTGTGGACCTCAGTAAGATATAACACATTTCAGGCAATCTTATGATACAGAATCTTGAAACTACTTTGTTAGCTAGTCCTTGAAAAGGGGTTCAATTACATTTTATTCTCTGAAACTGAGGTATCCTATGGGAGGAAACTAATAGGCTTAACTACTGTTTTAAATGTAACCAAAGATAACCAATGAAAGGCAATGTCATGCTGGTGGGGAGAGATAATATTAATTTGCTAGAAAGACTGAATAAAGAGATCTGGCTGAGAGTCAGTCCTGGACAACCCACAACCATAGTCACACCCAGAATTTTGGAACTTGAAAGCTTGTCTTAGATACTTTTCTTTCATTGCTGAGACAAAATATCTGACACCCAAAGTTAAAGGGGAAAAGGTTCCAAGGGAGAGTGACACAAGGCAGAGGAACAACAGTTCATGGCAGAAGACGATAGCAAAAGCACCGAGAGACAAGGAGGGAGCGAGTCTCTCCCTGTCCCTTATATTGTATGCAGGCTACCCTGGGATTACAGACTGTAGCACTCACACCTTTAATCCCAGAATTAGACCATGACTCAGTCACAGACTCTAGATTTAACTGCTTCTGAAAAGCCCACCCACCATGACCACATGAGGCTTTCAGGGGACATTCAGACACAAACCATAAGAAAGCTCTTAAGCTTTAGCTGTGGAACCCTCACACTTTCTATTAAAGGAAATTGAGATTTTTAGAGTTGAACAATATTGCCCAGTATACAGTTTGGTGGTGGAAGACAGAAGACTAGAAAACTAGAACATTGGTTTTGTGACTATATTTCTTAAAAATGAGCATTTCTAAATGTTTTACTTATTCAAGTATAATTTTAAAATTTTGATCATATCTAGGTAACACCTACACTTGACAATTTCTTTCAAAATGTGGGGCTGGGGATATAGCAAGGGCTGGGGGATAAATTCAGTGGCATAAATCTGCCTGGCTAGCACGAGGTCATGAGTTTGAGCCCAGGTCTCCCTTCCAATGTGAAAAGACATTTGAAAGCACTTAAATTCATAGGGAAGAGAAATGTATATAACTGTTAAATGAAAAACCTGGATGGATGGTCAAAAATAATGTTATGAATTTGTAGGAAGACACGGCTGTTAGGAAAGCATGAGCAGCTCATGGCTTTACTGCTGTTGCACAGAGACGGGTGGCAGTCAGAGGTGACGAGGGTGGTAAGCATACACCGGTGCCTTTGCCTCCGTATAATCAGGCTGCAAGTGAGTGTAAAGGCCTGGGCTCATCAGTGCCGCATCACTGTCTGCCTGCAGTCTCCTAGGGGTCACTAAAGTAGACTCCTTTCCTGTGTTTCAGGAGTACGAAGACCCCATTGTGAGTAGCATGTGTTTTGTCACATATTATTTCTAGCCTGTTTGGTCATTTTTCCAACTTTATCAGGATATTTCAAAGGTTCTTTTGCATCTGAAGCCACAGAACCTTCTTATTAAATAGAATTTTATATACCCCAAAGCAGATGCCTAACACATATAGGAGATACTCATATTTGTTTAAAAAAATGAACTGATGATTAACAATTCTGATTACACGTGATTCCTAATAACAGAATTTTCTTTGATTTGTGCACACAGAGGGTCTTTATTTCAAACAGATTAGGTTGCATGAAATAAATTCTATAATTTTTTACTATGCTGATGTCTGGTAAATCTATAAATAAAAGTTTCATTACTTAAAATATAATGGTTCAAGTACACTAATTAGACAAAAACTCACAAATATACTTAAAATTTCATTAATAAGGTAAGAATATAATGGCAAGATGAAAAGATCATTAGCTGAGATTATAAATTCTTGACTTGATGTTTCACATTGGCACATTTATTGTCATGAGCCATGGCAAAAGATAAGAACACTCAACAGAAAAAAATAAAAGGCTTCATAGGGAATGGGTGTTGTTAACTTGACACCACAGAACCATCAATTTTTAAAGGGTTTCACGCAATTTAGGGTGGCTGTAAGAAGAAAGTGTGGCATGGTGGATAGGACCTGCATCAGACAGACTGCTTGTAGACTTTGCTTTGCTATTTACAATGCTACATAAACTTAGAAAGTTATTTAACCTTTAATGTGACTCAGAAAATGATTCTACAAACTGAATGCATCTGAAAGCAGCAAGTGGAGGAAGAGCAAGGCTTTCCTTGAAGTTCCTTTACTTGCTTAAAGATCATATCTCCCAAAAGGAACACAGCTGCCTTTGATTCCCCCTCCCTCTCCCCTCAACCTCAACCCCATGAACCGGGAATAGACCGAGGACTTGATGTCTGCTAGCCAAGTGCTGTACCACTGAGCCACAGTCCCAGCTCACCTTCAGTCTTACTGACATTTTATTAACCAAGGAGGATTAAACTCATAAAGAGGAAGAGACTGAAAATCACATATCACATCCAGAGTCCAGAGGAACTTTTCCTAGGCCTTTGTCTGCCTTCCAGACCAATTTTCTCTCCTAAAATGATTTTATTCCCCCTCTAAATAAATTGTAAAAATTACCATGCAGTTTACTTTCTTCCCTCCTATGAAAAGAGTACTTTGACTTTGACCATGTGACACCTCTTTGAGTTTTATATTTTGTCACTGATGCATATATGCACATTAATAAGTTTGATTTTTCTCCTATTAATCTATTTTCAGTTTATTTCAAGAGTCTCAATTACCAAATCTTCAGAGAGAAAGTTTTAATGTCCTCCTATTCTTTTTAATTATATATTTTTTTCAGTTGCAAAATGGAATGGGAAAGTGACACCAAACTTCAGAATCTGTAAAAGGAAATATTTATTATGTTGTTTCTGGTCCATATACAATGACATGTTACGATTACAGTGGTCCCGAGGTATTATGTTTAGAAAGTAGTGGCTGCTCTTTATGGAGCTCTATAATTTTTAGATGAGTAACACCATAGACCATTTAAAATTTCTTTACATACCACATCAGTAAATGTCTGTAGGATTTTGTCATAGTTCTGAGAACTACTGATAGTGTTTGATACACTCATGTGTTCTTTTCACTTAAAAAAAAGTGATACTGTCTTAGTTGGCAATAAACATTTTTTCTCCTGGAAAGAATTTTTGCTCATTTAATTACATTTTCATTAAAAGGAAAGAAAATCAAACTAATTTGTTTCTAGAATGATTAAGTCATAATTATATTAGTTTTCTTTCACCATCGCATTCCACCTAGCTATAGTTGTATTTTGTTGTGACCACGTAAATCAGTTGAAAGCCTTAGTCACTAAGCAGTTTCTTTTTGAAATTTAAGATAATCATTCCCTGTATTGCTTTATTGTCTTCATGGCCTTTTTCCATATTAAAAATAAATCATTAACTTCACAGCTATTTTTAGACATGTGGGTCTAAAACAGCAATTAAGTCCTATATGTTTAAAAATATTTCAATTTCAATTACCTGTTTGTGTTGATTCTGAGTTTCAGATTATTCATTATAAAACATTACCATGCAGAATTTCCTTATCTTCAATTACAACTGAAAGACCAATGTGAACTATTCACATATACATGTAATTTTTCTAACAGGTTGCTCTGAATTAAACAAACACACCTATACATGCACCACCACATAGTTGTCTGTATCTAGAAGTGGCTAACCATAATTTTGGTATTTGTAGGATGTCATTAACTTGCAAATCTTTCATTATTTGACCAACACACAGCAGCTAGCACCCTTTTCAGTGCTGGAGATAATCAGTGAAAGAGTGGATGTCCCAGCTCACCATTTGTAAATCTCTTTAATAACATTCAGTAATAGCATTATCAAGAGAAATTCTGTGACGAGAACCTGGACACACTTTGCATCATCATGCTTGACAGCTCTTGCACGACAGTAGCAACGATAGAGTGACCCCTGCCTCCCAAGAGGAGATGGAAAGGCAGTGATTTTATACACACAGCTATATCTGTATAAAATCTCTAATTTCTTAATTATAATTTTGAAATTCCAAAATATTGAAAATGGAAAGTTTTTTGCAAAATATATTTTATAAAAGCTGACCTGATTTCAAGGGAGTGCTTCACAGTCTTTATTGATCCAAGTTAGTGCAACTATTCACATACATACTTCAAAGGAGGACTATTAATATGCTTGACATGTGACACTCCTCCAAATGCCACTGGGATATATGTACAGTAATACCTTCTTATAACCCCTTCCCCACCAAAAGAAATCTCTGAATTCTGAAACTTGTCTGGTCAGAATTTTGAATAAGGGATTGTGGGCCAGTGTGTATGTACCATTATAAGGTTGCCCACCGTATTTTCTTTTAAAAAGGTGGAGGAGGGGACTTCTCTTTTTCCATCCAAATGTCTTTGTAATGGCCAGTTTTAGTGACTCATAGTCCTCTCTGCCTTGTTGATTTCTGTCTCTTTTAAAATAGAAAGTAAAGCAATTATATCCTGTTTGTATTGCTATGATTTGTATGTGGTCTGTTTCCCAAAGGTTCATGTGTTGGAGGCTTGGGCCCAATGTGGAAGTGTTAACATGGTGCCCTTTAGGAAATGGGGCCTTGCAGGAGGGCATTGGGGTCTCTGCTCTGTGAAGGAATGAAGGTAGCTCTTAGGGGGACCCTGATGTTTCACAAGAGTTGTTAAAAGAATCTGACCTCTGAATTGCTATCTGGCTACCACTTTCCAGTTATCTCTTCTTCCCACATGTGCTCACACCACAGTGAGGCCTTGTCTGTTGGGCCCTCACAAACCCTTGTGGCAAACTTGATCTTAGATTTTGAACCTTCAGAACGATAAGCTGAAATAAATCTCTATTCCTCATAAAGTTAGCCTGCTTTGGGTATCTTATTAGAGTAATGGAAACAAATACAATGGAATATGAAACAGTTCAATTTTACAGAGTATGTGCCTAGAAAGAATGAAGCGTATGTACCGTATTTTATAGCACAGAAACATTTTTCTTGGTATTTAGCAGTCACTTAAATTTTAAGAACCACTGAGCCTAATTAAAAAAAAAGATTTCACTTAAATAACCAGTGAGCCTAATGTAAAACAAATTTTTCACTTAAATATCTAAAATAGTTTGCTGTTCCATTTATGTTTCTATGAGGAAGGAGTTGTATACTGATTAATCAGGTTTGCACTTACACAATGTGCAAAATGTGAACTCTACATATTTGTAGTATAGGAAAATTTGGATACACTTCTTTATCAGTCTATTTGACTGAAGAGAATATGAGAGAGAGCAAATAGGTATGGGCTCTAGATTCACACTGCAGTTCATTTTTACTTGGTAAAGGAGCAACTGCAAGATCTTTAATCCTTCAAAATTACTCATCTATAAAAGGAAATGAGGGTAGTAGTAGTGTGAGAAATAAATGATGTTATTAATGCACATCACTGACACACAGCTTATTAACACAATTTGTTGATACACACAATTGTATTTATGGTGTGAGGCATATTCATTGGATTCAATAATATCCCATGGCAACAAATGCTATTCATCCTCTAATATGCCCTGGGTTTTTGTCCAAGAAAAATTTGTGTCTGTGGTTGTAAAATCATTATTACTTAGATTTTTGGAACAGCTGGGTTTTTAAAGGATCAGAGGACATCGATGGCTGTCAAGAATTAGTGTTCTCAATTTGTGACAATGTAACTCTGGGATGTTACTTCTGGTCAAATTTTAATTACATCTGTAAAGGGAACATATTGGATTAGATGTTATATGACAAGAAATATATTTTGCATTGGGTGTGATGGCACACACCTGTAACCCCAGTGACTTGGGAGGCTGAGGCGGAAAGAGTCCAAGTTCAAGCCCAATCTGGACAGCTTAGTAAGACTTTGTCTCAAAATAAAAAAAATATTAAAGGACTGGGTATGTAGTCCTTGGTTTGATCACCAGCACCACCCACCCACACAAATATATTGTGCATTCTCTCTCTCTCTCTCTCTCTCTCACACACACACACACACCCCTATATACAAACTTCTCATAAAGTTAGCCTGCTTCAGGTATCTTACTATAGTCAACTTTGAACAAAGTTTTCATGAACAAAAGTTTATGAAACAAAACGACTTTTAAGTGATATAGTCTTATTTCTTCTTTGATCTATTATTATTAATTAAAAAAGGATATGGCCCACTAAACTATTTGTCACAATTTGCAACTCTGGACTAGATTTCTACATTGTGCTCTTGGCAAGAACAACCTCCAGTCTACACAGGTTGTGAACAGAATGAGTTCAAGGTCTAAAGTAGAGTCCAACTGCAATAGTCTCTCATGTGAGCTAGTAATATTAATGCTAGCTTTATTGCTGGGTCAAAGAATTCTGGCCTGGTACTTTCACACACTGTAAGACTCAAAGAGTTGTCTAATTATATACTTTTATCTAAGACCACAAACACTTCCCCCATCTTGTCTTTTGGCATCTTAGCAAACCACTTGGTTCCTGAGTGGCACTTTCTTTTTTTAACTATTATTGAAATAGGGTCAGCATATCTTGGGTTTCAATATAAATATAAATTTTTGCAAAAGGAATATAGAAAGTAACATGTAATAGTCACTTATAAATTCATAGGAGGCTAAATGTCATATTTTCCTTGTGAAAGATTTATAGTCTTACTAAAAATTAAAAATTATGCTTTTGTTTAAAAAATCTGTTTATTGAGGAGGATATTAGAAAATAAAAGGATATTCCTTGCTCATGGATAGGAAGAACCAACATTGTGAAAATGGTCATACTCCCAAAACTGTTATACAGATTTAATGAAATCCCAATCAAAATACCATTGACATACCTCACAGATCTAGAGAAAACACTCCTAAAATTTATTTGGAAACAGAAGAGACCTAGCATAGCAAAGGCAATCCTGGGCAACAAAGGCAAGGCAAGAGGCATTGTAATCCTTGACTTGAAATTATACTACAAAGGCTCAGTGACAAAATCAGCATAATATTGGCAAAACAAAACAAAAGAAACACAACAACAACAACAAAAACTAGACCTGAGGACCAATGGAACAGATTAAAAAATGGAGACACAACTCCAAATGCACTCAGCTGTCTGATCTTTGACAAATAGGCCAGACATGTCCACTGGAAGAAAGATAGCCTCTCTAATAAATAGTGTTGGAAAAACTGGCTTTCCACATGCCTAAGACTAAAATTAGACCCATGCTTATCACCATGCACTAAAGTAAAAATGGACCAAAGATCTAAACATTAAAACAGAAACACTAAATCTACTGGAGGAGAAGGTAGGTAGAAATCTAGAAGACATAGGGGTAGGCAGAGAATTCATGAACAAAAACCCAAACTGCAAAGTACTTCAAAGAATAAACAAATGGGATCTCATCTTATTAAAAAATTTCCACACATCAAAAGTGAGTGACAGGAACTTTGGGTGCTGGAGAACAGGTGGCCTGCTCGCTGCCCTGGTGAGCAGCTGGTGGCCTGGCGGACCACTGGTGCACCAGGGCGAGAACTATTGGCGACTCCTGGGCTCTGCATCATGTTGGAACTTTGGGCGCTGGAGAACAGGCAGCCTACTTGCCGCCCTGGTGAGCAGCTGGTGGCCTGGCAGGCCACTGGCACACCGGGGTAAGAACTATCAGCGACTCCTAAGCTCTGCATCGTGTTGGAACTTTGGGCGCTGGGAGATAAGTCGGCCTGCTGGCCAGCCTGGTAAGCAGCTGGGGCCCTGACGGTGCACAGGCTAAGAATCAGACATTGATCCACCCCCACCCCCCACCCCCCCATTGGCAAGTAGGCACCGGAGGTCTGAGTATCTTTTTGGAGGATGAATGTATACAGCGTGGCAAGTAAGGGGGATTTCCTTCTACCATCTCTTTGAAGGCAAATATTTTTATCACTGTTTTGCTCAGTTTTGACTAATGGTACTGCTTTATTCAATATTCTGTTTTTAAAAGTTCGATATTTCCTTCCATTTTCCTCTATTTGATTGAAAGAACAGCTAATGTGAACAAAATGGGCTGTACTATTGAGCCCATTGCTTGTGTCCTGGTGACCTGCTCTGAGGTTCTGTGATAGTTTTATTGCAGTGCAGTTGCATGGGTTTGTTCTGTCTTGTTCTGCTGTATTTTGCTACCTTCAAAAAAAAAAAGTAGATAAGAAAGTAACAAAATACCTCCAAAAATCTCCCAACTCCACTAAAGCTGATCCATGGATCATGGATGAGGAGAAACTCAAAAACAAGGCAACAGAATTATATAAGGTGATTAAAAGTATATAAAAACAGCAAAACAAGTCAGTAAGGTACTGAGCAACCTGAAACAAGATATAACTAAGCAGATAATGGACTTAAAAAGTAAAAAGAAGAAAAGAAAGTGCTCTAGAGGATATGGCTGCATGTATGTTTGAGTATGTAGGATTGATAACCATGTTGTTAAGTTGTTACTGGATCATTGAACTTCTTTGCAGTCTCACTGTTTGAATGTCCACTTTGTATGCTTTAATTTTGTAACTTTAACAACTAGGTCTAAGAAGACAATATGTAATTTATCAACTAGTGATTTCTTACTGCTTTTTTTCCTGAGATTCTGTATTGTTTCTACCCCTTTTTGTTTTGCTTTTTTTTCCTCTTTAAATAAAATTTAAAAAAAAGTGAGTGACAGAGTGAAAAAGAAAACCCATAGAGTTGGAAAAAGTTTATACCAACTGTCCCTCAGACAAAGGACATCTATCCAGAACATATAAAGAATTGAAAAAATTCAGACCCCAAATACAGAGACTCAATCAAAAAATGGACAATCTGAAATGAATGCACACTTCCCAGATGAAATACAAATGGCAAATAAATATATGAAAAACATTCAACATCATTGGTCACCTGCGAAATGCAAATTAAAACAACACTAAGATTCCATCTCACTCCAGAAAGAATGGCCATTATCAAGAAGTCAACCAATAACAAATGGTGGTAGGGCTGCACAGAAAAAGGAACCCTCCATTGGTTCCTTGGTTGGTAGGAGTGTAGACTGGTGCAATCATTGTGGAAATCAGTGTGAAGATTCCTTGAGAAACTAAGATTAGAGGTCACATTTGACCCAGCGATCCCCTTTTGGCTATTTTCCAAGAAGAATTAAAAATATGCCACAGCGATATGTGTGCACCCATAAATGTGCACACACATATATTCACAATTTATAATTGCTAAATCTTGGAAACAACACAAATGTCCATCAACTGAGGAATGGATAAAAAAGATGTGATATTTTTATATAATGGAGTACACTTAGCTATAAAGAAGAATAAACTTGAGGCTTTTATAGGGAAATGGATACAAGGAAAGATTGTACTTGTAAGTGAAATCAAACTCGCATGTGTAAGCATTGTTTTATATCCCTGGTGTAAGAAATTAGAAGAGTAAATACAATACAAAATCTGTAACAGATATTGAGAAAGAGAAAGAAATTTCTCTGAAGGAAAGAACTGGGATGGAGGAAAGGAGAAATAAAGGAAAAGAAAAAAATAAATGTATATATATGTATACACACAAGACAGCTAACAATTGTACTACTAATTTTAGTTCATCGCAAAAATTGATTGGTGCTTATATTGGTTGATTAGTTTTGCATGCCTATATTTTGTAATCTGAGCAACCACTTTGAAGGCAACAATATGCAATGTATCAACCACTATAAATTCCTTATCATTCTGTTTTGAAATGCTGTGCCAGTGTTTTTATTTTTGTTTACTTTTCTCTCTTCAAAAAGTGCCATTTGACTAAAGCATTAAAAATAATTTAAAAATGTATAAAATGTTTAGTGCTGGCCATCCTAATTAAGTCAGCCTTCTTAATCTATTAAATGAAAAAGTTGATGTGGTTTGCCTTTGAGAACATCTCTGGCTCTTTTTAAAAAATTCTGTTTTGAGTGGCCAGCCTATGGTCAGCTGGGTATCTTTACTTCTAGTTTAGCTGCTGTTCAAGATTTGATTGACACTTTCTCTTGTGAGGGAGAAGTATCAAGGAGAAGAAACTGACATCCATGGCACCGATTCTGAGAGCCATATTGTACTACCAACAGGCTGTGCACTGGTTTTTGGCCACATTTCTAATTATTTGGCTCCTACGTCAGCAGGATGGGAATGCATGTTTCTGTTTGGGTTTTTGAGAGCACTTCAACTGTGCAAACTTTGCTGGCTACTCTGCCACTTTCTTGGGATTTTATGAGCAGACAGAGTAGCTCTTAACACTTTGTGTAGAGTAGGACTTTGCAATAAGATGTGAAAGATGTGGATACGCCCTGTGGAATTCTGATTCAACAGCCCAAGTTGTCTCCTCACAACTGGCTACATTTTGAAAATACTCTCCCCAGGTGACCACAGTGTACATCAGAGGCCAAAGAACTACTGGATTTTGATATCACAATGAGCTTTACTTATGCCTAAACTGTGGCTTCCCTAGGTAATAAAATGTTTAGGGACTGCAAAGAAGAGCATAGTAAGAGTGGGAAATCATATTCTTCTGTTCTTTTATTAACCTCCTATCCAGGCTTTTACAGAGAACCTTTTGAATGAAGCCACTATCATCTTTTGGCCTATAATCACAATGAAATTCAAGTGTCTTTACTACATGTGATTTCATTAAGTGGCATTCTTATGGACCATTTCTAAATCATTCCCCTAAATGTTGTCAGTTAGAATATAATTGACACTCATATGTACAGTTGGTTGATGAATGGACCTTTATGTAGCTCATCTGAAAGCTTTCACCATTAGCTCTAAATAATCAAGCCAGTTATTCATTCAACCTTGCTAAAGTCATGAATGAATGAATACATTCATTCACCAAACAATTATTAAGTACTTACAATGTGTAGTAATTAGCAGTCTGATCTTAAAGATCAAAATTCCTGGGTTCAAATCCAGGCTCCATCTTTTCTCCACACTTTAACCTTGAACAAAGTAACTAATTTTATAACTCTCAAATTTATATTTGCAAGAAGAAATAACAAGGACTGGGGATATAGCTCAGCAGCACAGCACTTGCCTGGCAAGTATGAGGTCATGAGTTTGATCCCTGGTGAAATAATGATAATAGCATCTGCCTTGTTGGCAGTAGTATGACAAACTGAACTTAAAATAGTGCCTAAAACACAGCAAATATACAGCAAATGTTGGCCATCACTGTTTTCCTAATGTGCAACACTCTGGTCCAGGTCCTGAAGATGAAAGATGGACAATTAGATAACTCAAGGGTGTAGAAGTGAGGTCACAAGCACCAACCTGGACTAAATACATTCAGTAAGTATGCAGGGCCAAGGCTCACTATGGGAGAGGGAGAACAGAATGTGCTTAGGGAGGCTTAAATGATTAAATGTTGGAGTAAGTGCTGCGGAAAGATTAATAATCAACCACACTTTACCAAAAAATTCATTCCTTTCCTATATCATTGCATGCATACCATTTATAAAAGTTATCAATGTTCCAAAATATAGTATTTAAATGTGTTTAAGTATCTGTTAATCACTTTTTTTTCCTCAGAGGAATTGGGAAGAGAACAAACTATGAATTCCATGACTCCCAAAGGGAAGGGAGAGAAAACAGCCCATGTATATAACAGAAGTCGCGTCCAGAATGCCAGTATCACATTGGGAGGTTGATCAGAAGTAATTCTCAGCATGGAGTGATTTTGTCCTCTCGTGGACATCTAGCCATGCCTGGAGACATTTTGACTTGGGAAGAGATGCTACTGGAATCCAGTAAGTAAAGGGTAGGTATGCTGCCAAACTTCCTTCAGCAAAAAGGACAGTCCCTAACACCCAACGCTTGTCTGATTCAAAATGTCAATACTGTCAATCCAGGGCTGGGGATATAGCTCAGTGGCATAAATACCTGCCTGGCAAGTGCAAGTTCCTGAGTTTGATTCCTGGTATCAAAAGAAAAAAAATACTGTCAATCCAACTCTGTCATTCTCAAAATATAGTGTGCATCACATCATTTGGAAAGCTTATTAAAACTCACATTACTGGGCTCTACTCCCAGAATTTCTGATTCACTGGGTCTGGGATGGGAACCAGGAAGATGCATTTGTAACAAGTTCCCAGATGATGCTGAAGCTGCTTATTCAGGAAACACTCTAAGAACCACTGGTCTATTCAACTTCTACATTCCCTTTCAGACATAAAAATCCATGAGTTGGGTGAATTTTTTCATTTACACACACACACACACACACACACACACACAACTATTTTAGGGGTGGCATTACCAAAGTTTTATTTATGTTATTTGCTAACAAGCACTGTTCAATTAGTTCTAAAAACATGTAGAATTATCCTAGTTAAAAATTTAAAAAGTTAGTCTTCAGTATGCTGCCCAAAATTTCCACTGCTCTCTTGATACTGTTTTCTTTCAATGGCTTTCTTGACTAAAAGTAATATCATAAGTAAATTCAAGGTATAAAAATTTAGTACCATGTTCCCTAAAATTCAAGGTCATTATGAGAAGTCAGCCCTATTACATTTAGCAAGTAATGTTTCGATTAAGGAGTAACATCATTAATAATATTCACTTGGCAATAATTAAGCTATGGTTTTTATGCTATGCATGGATAGTTTTGCTAAGCTTAATGTTTTCATCCCAATAGACCAGAAGTCTAGTTTTATTTTCTCATTTTAAGAGGAACTTAGGGATTTAAGGTAGGTTAAATGATGCTGAAAAAATAAAGGAATCAGAATTTCAGAACACAATCCAGAAAAGATTTGTAATGTTTTGCAATTACACTCTTACTAAATCATTATTAATTTATTAGATAAAATATATGTAGTATCTAAAAGCTATTATAGTGTCTGGCCAACCTCCATTTTCAGAACTTACAGAATCATAAAAATAGTAGTATAAAGAAACTGGAAAAGAAATGAGAAATAATTTGAGCACTATTAAAACTGATATGGTTTGCTAAGAGAGGTTGTACCATGCATAAAATAAATCAAGCAGATTGCATTGTATTTGTGAAATCTGGAAATGTCTTACCCATCTTTGGGGGATTGAATACTTAGCCTCTGGAGCTCCACATTTCCAGGGAAAACCTATTTTTGCTCCATGGATAGGCAGCAATATTCTGTATGTATTCCATTTAAAAGGAACCCAGGATTAAAGAAAAGAACTTTTATATCATAACCCTGTATTAAAGCTGCAACATTTGAGAAAACAAGTTTTAAAAAAATCAGTAATCACATGGCACTGAAATTGTCTTCTTACTTGTCTGTCACTACCTCCAGAGTTTTAATTTCTTATGGGCAGGAAACTTATCTCAGACTGCCTATAATTTCAACAGCTAGTGCAACATCCAGGGTGGCAGGTGCTCAGATCAGCTCAGTGATGATTACACACCATTCATTCCTTGCATGCACATTTAAATCTTCAGCTACCACAGAATGCAATTTGATTTATCTTGACTGTGTAAGTGGAGAATTGAAAATACAATAGGAAAAGTGAACACATCCAAGAGAAAAATAAAAACATCTAATATTGAAAAAACACCCAAGAAATTTATCAGAATGAGGATAATTGAGGTAAACAGCTATTGTTTCTGCAGATCCAGTTTTGGTCATTTTAAGGAGTTCTCTCCCTCAACACTGCAATGAGTTCTTATGCTACTTTTAGACAACATAGAGGTTTAGGTTTCATCCTCCCATTGCCTTTTAATCCAGTGTTAATAACACACTAAAAATGTTGCTTCTTTTCATTGTATTATTTTTCCTTATTCATCTCCTGGGCTTTAAGTATGTGACGCCTTAAATCTCAACCCAAAAGTGTAGGGATAAAGCTCTATTTCATTTTAAGTAGCTTTCTTTGTAAGCCTCTGTATTTTATCACACACATTTAAAAGCTTAGTCTGAGAATGGGTTCATGATTCACTAGCTGTCCAAAGGGTCTAGAGCACAAAAATGGTTACAAACACCAGAATGCTTTGACTAAAAGATGGTGACTTATGCTATCTCATAATCCAAGGAATCAGTTTCTCATGCCACATGTATTTCATTTCCCTCCTAGAAGACTGACCATTTAAACTTAACTGCCTGGTTATTTCCTGGGTCTCAGACAGGATTAAGATGACCTCAAGATGAGACTCTTGCTATCATATACCCAAATGATTACTAAATTTTCACTCATTCTTAACTTGGAGTAAAAATAGTTTTGTATTACATTATTCATTACTGTGAGGAGCACTATAGTACCTTCCAATGATATTCTGGAAGGTTATGTCTCGTTCTGAGCTAAATGTTTTCTTTGCAAAGCTCCTATGTTGAAATCCTAATCCCCTTTTTGATAGTGTTTGGAGGTAAGGCCTTTGGGAGGTAGTTACATTTAGATAGGGTCATGAGAGTAGGACTCTCATAATGGGATTAGTACCCTTTTAAGAAGATGTTAGCTCTGTCTGTCTCTGTTTTTGTTTCTGTTCCTGTGTGTATGTGTGTCTTTCACTAAGTGAATGTCCATGTGTGAGGACACAATAAGACAGACAACAGCCAACCAGGAAGCAGGCCCTCACTAGACAGTAGATCTGTTAGCACCTTGACCTTGGGACTTCCCAGACTCCACATTTGTGAGAACTAAGTGTTTTTGTTTAAAGCTTCCTAATCTGTGGTATGTTATTATAGCAGCTTGAACTAAGATATACCTTTTCCCATTTCTAAATTTTAGCAACAACACAGGGTTCAACAATACCAATGTGCTCTTATAATAATTCTTTAAGGAAAGGTTTATATTTCTTACATTATTTGTCAGGTTGGATCCAGAAAATGCCTACAGATGCAGAGAAAGAAATCCAAGATATTATCTATTTTTCCCCATCACTTAATACTGTAATTTCCATTAGCTAACAGACCAGGGAGGAAATTTATGCAGAGGTAATGATGCATATAACTAATTTTCAGTCTCCATTACTAGGTTCCTTTCCTCCAAATATTCCCCAAATCTGCATTTGGACAACTGGAAAGATGGCTGGAAGATATAACTGAAGAACTTTGTATGCCTGTTTGCCAAATGATAACTCAAAACTTCATGCGTTTCATTAGCAGCTTTGTTTATTCATATTGAAACCCAGTTGCAATGCCTAATGTCTAGACTAGAAAATTTTTGTATCAAAATACAGTTTACTAACTACAGCACTTGTCTCCTTCCATGAAAACACCATTCTTTATATCTGTTATCTTTTTTCCCTCTGGTGAACAAACCCATTACCATGAGGAAGGAGATAGTCTACATTTTCTTATCACTGGTCCGGGTAGAATAAAGTTCCAGGTGGGATTTAAAATAGCCTTTCTCATTCTCAATATTGATGTGCTAAGAAGCTGAACATTAAGTCTGACAAAAGCCAAAGTTGGGTATATCTCCATGAATTCAGCACTGATATGATATGGGTACTCAAGCAAGCCCGTAAAGATGCCATAGCCTAAGGAAACCCAGGCTCATCTTAAGAGTTTCTGCAATATTCCCTGTGACCTGCAGATGCAAATAGCCACCAAACACAGGTTATCTCTTCATATTTTTTCCCTTTGCCACTGAGTACCTGTGCTTGATTTCCTGCCATCTGGTTCCTTTGGTTTTATTCTCCTCTTTTTAAATTCATATCTAAGCCTCTGTATACTCATTACAAAAGTGGGACTCCTAGGCTACTTAAAGGGTCTCTTCTCTGCACTAGGTCTGGATTGACTGAAAGCAGAAAAAGTACCTAGCAGTTGGACTATTTCTGTATTTTATGGGTATTTTCTCATTTAATGCTCTCGCTAATTCTCTGAGCAAAGTAGATGAGGAGTGATTTTCCTAGACTAGACAAGAGGAAAATTAGTTGGAAAGACCTGTAGCATCTACTAAGCAACTGTCATATTGTAGCAGAACATTCCTCTCCCTCCCCCAATCAGTACACTTCAGTTTGTTAGTTGCCCAGGTAATAGTTCTGGTTAGAGTTCCAGTTACCTTTGTTTCTTAGAATTGGCTGGTCAGTTGGTCCTCAGTACAAAAGAAAAAAAAAAAAAGAAAGAAAGAGGTGGAGGAGGAGGAGGAGGAGGAGGAGGAACAATGCTGGTCACTGTGATGCATAGCTGGTCACTATGATGCAAATTGTAAGAACCAATCCCTGATTGACAAGCCATTCTACTTTTGTACTTCCTGCTTGCTTATCCTATATAAATCCTAGACCACCAGAGATTAGGGCCTAATATTTTGGGAATGATCCTGATCAGTGCCCATCTATATAAATAAATCTGCCTCTAAATCCTGGGTTTAATTTCAGTGTTTCTACTTGCTGCTATGTCTAGTGTGTTGGCTGGGAATACCAACCATGCTGACCTCTTTGGTCACTGGTCATGTCCCTTATGGATGGAGCAGGGATCACTCCAGGCCCTGAGAAGACCTAAGATTTCTCATGTCCCCTTGGAGGTCAGGAACATTCCTAGCTCCCTGCTTGAGTAGTTCACATCAGACCCCAAAGGGAGGAAGATGCAATCTGTCTGCCTGCCTACCTGCCTGATTCCAGTAAGACCCCTGGAGGCACCCAAATTAGTCTGTCAGTGTTGCTCAGCTCTCATTAGTCAGGACTACACTCAAGGGAAGGGGGTTGGAATGTTTCATGTCTGAGTGCCTGTTGAATAAATGTATGAGTGAGTAGAATGGACAATGTAAGCAATAGGCTACTTCTTCTGTTCACCAAAACTGGAAAACATTGGCTGCAGTGGTTAATTGGGTCCTCACCTGTGGTTCCATGGTGGTTGACATATGGCATAATGGAGGCCTTATACCCTCCTTAGCTGAGCTGTGACTAAGTCCTCATGAGAGGTACAGCCAGGCAGGCATCTGAATGGTCTGTCTCTAAGGGGCACCCAGCCTTTGTTTGTTGCACCATTACTGAAGGATAGGCAACACACACCCAGAAAGTGAGAGATGGGAACTAATTAGCCAAAACCTATTGTCCCTGACTGCAGGAAAAACGGTCTTTTATGGAGTTAAAAATGAAACCAAACCACTCCCTGCATTTCAAAGAAAAAAAACAAAAACAAAACAGAGGTCCATTCTTCCTGAGAATTCTGCCTTGGCACCCTCATCAGCCTCCACAGTTGCTGCCAACAGCTGTAGCTTCACTCTCCACTCCTGATTTGTCTACTTCCAACTAACTGAACTGGTTCCAGCTAGCAGTGGCTAGCCTGTATTTGGTCACAGAGGTCCTCCCTCCAGAGCCTTCTGCTTTATCCTGATAATGCCCACTGAAGATGACTGTCAGCAATTCCTTCTGAGTTCCACATTTTGACTGAGGAAAAAGTGGACTCTGATGAATGAGTTGGTTTGGCTTTTCCAAAGGTTTCCTCACTTAGAAACAACCTAGCTGAGTGCTTCTTAAAGACATCAAGGGTGGGGGGGCAAGAAGCCCATCAATCACTGTTATCCAGAAAACTGATAAAAGAAAAGCACCTGATGTCTGTAAGAAAATGAAAATCAAAATAACACTGAGACTCCACCTTACTCCAGTAAGAATGGACATTATCAAGGAGTCAAAACAATAAATGTTGGTGAAGTAGTAGAGAAAAAGGAAAGTACACATTATTGGTGGGAATGTAAACCAACACAACTATTTTGGAAATTAATATGGATATTTCTCAAAAACTAAAAATAGAAATGCCATCTGATCCAGCTATATGACTCTTGGGTATCTTTCCAGAAGAGCTAAAATTATCCGACTATAGCAATACATGCATACCTTTGTTTATGACAGCACAACTTACAATAACTAAATCAAGGAAGAAGCCTATGTGAGCATTAATAGGTGAATAAAGAAAATGTGGGCTATGCACACACATAGTAGTGAACTGCCACAAAGAAGAGTAATTTTGAGTCATTTGTTGGAAAACAAATGGATCTTGAGAATATAGCACTAAGTCAAATTAATTAAAAAAGGTTAAATATTACATGGTATCTCTAATAGGAAAGACTCCAAATATAAACAGCTTAACAAGCAAGATAAAGAGACAGCTCTAATTCTCTGTTAGTTCATCAAAAAGGAATAGTTTGTGATGTCACTGTTTGATTGTTGATTTTTATGTTGATTTTGTAACTTGAACAACTACTTCTAAGATAATAATATGTAATATATCAACTACTGTTGATTTCTTACTGTTATTTTTCAAATTCTGTATTACTTCTGCCTTTTTTACTGTTTTCTTTTTAAAAATAAAAAAATTGCCTTAAAAAAAAAAGAGAAAGAGGGAAGATGTCTCAGTAGAGATGAGAAGACAATCCGAGAAAGGAGGGAGAGGGGAAGGTGGAGGAGAGATAAGAGAGTAAACATGAATAAGATGCAATATCCCTCAAGAGTAATATAATCACTATGTATTGCAAACATACACACACAAAAAAAAAAAAGAAAGAAAAGAAAAGGAATCAGTAGCCCAAGGCCAAGAAGGGAAAAAAACCCAACATCTAATCATGTAAATAATGAAAACTGTCAACACAGAATTTACCATGCACTCATCTTGTATTTTCTTTATATTTCTGTGTTTACAAAAGCTGTGGCTACTAAACAGGATTTTCTGACTTGGTACCTTAATATATAGCAGCAGTATTAACAGCACCTAATCCATGATCTTCAAATATGAAAGGTATCTTTTTGTCTGTCCCAAATCTAGAAAACAAGTTTTCAACCATAATTGGCCAGAGCAGGACAAGTTGGAAGCTGGGTGAAGGACAAAACATAGATGTAAAAAAAGCCCAGAGAAGATTCAGTTTTTGCCCCAAGAGGAAAGGAACTATGATCGGCAGCCACAGTTCAACTTTCTAAGCCAACATCCTGAGTTGAGTTTTCTTTTCTACAGCACCCTCTGAAGTATCTATGTGTCTTACTACCTGGAAAACAGAACAACCTTCTTTTGTTATCAACTGAAAATGCACTGAGTTGGAAAGATCTGGAGCTTGGTGCTATGAGATTCCATCCACATTCTGAGAATACATGGAAATTCTTTTCTTTTAACCCTCTGTTATTTTTTGGCTGAGGCAGTCCTCAATTAATAGTCTTAATACTTATTTATTTATACTGCTAGTGAAAAAAAATCTCCTGGAAGCTACTAAGAATGTTTTTACCAAGTTCCCAGGAATGAATAGTCCAACCTTTTCCTGCAGGTATAAGCAAGTTTTCCAAGACTTAAAGTTTCTAGGTTCCCAGGTTTCAAATATACAAAAGCAGTATTGTTTAAACTGAGGGTCCCAACTCTTATAAGTAGGCTGTGAAACCAATTTAGTGGGCTCTAAGCAGTACCTTTAAAAAGAAAAGAAAGGCAGGCATGGTGGCACACACCTGTAATCCTAGCACTCAGGAGGCTGAGACAGGAGGATTGTGGCAAGTTTGAGGGCAGCCTGGGCTAGACATGAGTTCAAGGCCAGCCTGAACTGCATAGTGAGACCCTGTCACCAAAAAAACCCCCCAAAAAACAAAACAAAAAACAAATAAAAAACCCCAACACTGAAACAAAACCAAAAATATAAAAAGAAAGAAAAAGTAAAAGCAGGCTGGAGTGCATCAGTGTTCACGGCATTTACTAACAGTTAAGCACTGTTTTATGCAACTTTTGTTTGAGTTGTAAACACACACCAATCATACTCTTGGTCATTATGTAAAGCATAGTTTTTACTGTGGGCTATGGTCATCAATTTTAAAGCCACTTCACTAAAGCAATGCCAGAATTGCTGAAAGAAGTGACTTGCTTAAGAAAAGAAAGCCTTCTGATTTCTGACTGTTGTCCAGAGTGCTGGCTAAGAAAAGAGAGGGGATGGGGAGACCCGTGAAAGATGGACAGGATCCCAGTGTGGGGTTTCAGGCCAGAGCCTGCTGGTCAAATGGGAAGGCTGGCAACTGGACAAATGAGAGCTTTATTACTGCTGATTATTAACTGCATGAAGACTAAGAAATTTGAAAGAAATCAAGCACATAGGATTTGAAGCACTAACAAGATCTCTAGGGTTGCAATTTCCTTATAAGCAAGATGTTTCAGAAACAGTGGGGTTAACGATTTGCACAGAATTCTAAATGCTTAGTAAAGGCAATCAAAAATTCATGTGTAATTGAGACACATGTTCTATGAAATTAAAACAAAAAATTGTCAAGATGTGGTCATTTTAACCTGAAAAATGGTAATTTTACATTGTTGTGCCTTAGAAGGAACTTCAACCCAAGTTTTCTTTTTTTTTTCTTTTCTTTTTTACAGAGAATAAAACAAAAGAGGACAGAACAAAGCAGATCAGAACAGAACAATGTAAGCAACACAGCACTTCACAACAAGACAGCTGGATATTAATAGTAGCTACCATAATGTCTCTTTCTTTGACATAGTTGAGCATAGCTTCATGCACAATAATATCAAACATAACAAAATATTATAAAACCATTCAAGAGAATGAAAGTATTTCAGGGCATTCTGAACCAAATAACAGAAAATGAACAATGGCTACTATAATATCTCATTTTCCATAAAAAATTTGTTTATATTATTACACATATAAAAATCCAGTAAGACAAAACATGATAGAACCAATGGTAATAGAAGAACAAAAGCATGGTAGGACTTCAAAGCCAGATGATATTAAATCAGCAATGGCTGCCATTATGTCTTGTTTTATTCAAAATAGCTGTTCATACCATCACACATAATAAAATCAAACCCATACCACCCTGAACATGCCCGATCTTGTCTGATCTTGGAAGCTAAGCAGGGTCGGGCCTGGTTAGTACTTGGATGGGAAACTCAAGTTTTCTTTAGGCAAACAGCAATGTTGATACGTAAGAAGGCATCTCTCCATTGACCCACATTGACCCAGTAGTTTCTTTTTTCTTTCTTTCTTTCTTTCTTTCTTTCTTTCTTTCTTTCTTTCTTTCTTTCTTTCTTTTAGGAAAAAGACTAAGGCTTAAAATATAGGTTGATGTTCAGAAATAGAGGTCACTTTTTTTTTTTTTGGTAGTGCCAGAGACTGAATCTAGGACCTTTATTTGAGCTACATCTCCAGTCCTCTATTTTTTTTTTTTTTTTGGCACTGGGGATTGAATTCATAATCTTGCACTTGCCAGACAGGCATTTATACTGCTCAGCTAAATCCATCCAGCTTTCTTTTTAAAATAAATTTTATTTTGACACTAAGTTGCTTGGACACATCTCAAACTTGGGGTCCTTCTCCCTCAGTCTCCCAGAGTACTGGAATTATAGTTCTGTGCCATCATGTCCAGCTTCACTTGGCTTCTTATTATGCTACTTAAATAAAGCTTATCTCAAGGAGCTGTGACTTGGTTGACTATAGGTGAGTATAGGTTGATCTATAGGTGACTAGGCTATGTCACCTATAACCTAGAGTAAAATATGTGACATTTTTCATGAATTCTCTCAGAAAAATTTCTAAATATCCTGAACCTAAAGTCAATCTCTTTATTTATCAACATGACAAAAACATTTCTGCAAAATTAGCCAATCTATGTACCTCAAATACTGCTCTCTTCAAAGCTGACCCATCTAGAAGCCCTTCCACTTTACCACTGGGGCCCTGTCCCTGGAACTCCCCACTGCTGTGTTCCATTACTTTCAAGGGCTATGCTTGGCTTCTTTGTCCTCATTTTAAGCAAGCAACATTTACTCTACTAGATATTATTTTTTAGTAGAAAAGAAGTCAACAGGTCTGTGCTTCCTTTTTTATTTCCTCATCCACCCAGAGAAATGCCTGTAAGGCAGTAAAGTTTTTCCACAATGTCTGAACTGAAAAAAAAAAAAGCCAAGAAAAACCCTGAAGCGCAAGCAGAAAAAATTTGGTGTTTAGTTACATTTCTTTTTCAATAGGAACAAGGGTTGAGGATCTTTCAGAACATTTAGTGAGTAGCTTTAATGAGATGTGATGCAGTGTCTTTCTTCATGGGCCATGGGGTTGTCAGTGTCTGTTTGCTTTATTCTGCAAACAGCTGTCAGAGGCACCAGGCTGATTCTCTCCCTGGGCTGTTCAGAGATGGCTAAATTGACACCAGAGGCATCTCTTAAAATGCTCTTCAGCATTTGAAACAAAAATGTTATTAAATAAATTTTTTCTTTAGATATATGTGAAGGATTTTAGCCGAACTTTTACTTTTCTCAACAATTCAATTTGGTTTCTGCTCCAAGAGATGTGACATACTATTCATTGGTTAAGATACCCTAATTCATTAGAAAGTGGGAAAACAACCTCTTTCTGACCAGAGGAGCCTAGTTTTTCTAGCAAAGGTTGATCTTGGGTGGGCGTTAAAATCAGTCACAGCAGTAGAACTGCCTAACAGTGACTAATCGTGAAATCTTTTACTCAGAGATCCCAAAATGGTCGCCTAGCCCGAGAAGCTAATATTTTTTTTTAATGCTCTGCCAGGCATGAAATAAGAGACCCTAAAACAATTCTTAAAAGTTTTCTAACCTCACTGCAGTGGAAGTGGCATGAGTTACCAAAGATGTCCTCTTCGGGCAAATTTCTATGACAGAGGAGAGGAGAGGAGAGGGAAGAGGAGGGGAGGGGAGGGGAGGGGAGGGGAGGGGAGGGGAGGTTCAGACAGATCAGCTTTACAGAGCAATTGGTCCATGGGGCTTAATGAGTTTGTGTTAAACTAAGCAAAAGACATTACCTGCTCCCATTCCTGTTATCTGTCACTTCTTTTTCTCCTACTTACCTCCCGAGAGCCTTACCTGATAGAGAGATCCATAAAACAGGATCTTGTTACCGCATTCCTCCTGACAGGTTAGAGGCTGAGCTGTTCAAGGGGAACTCTTCAACTAAAGGCCTATGATGCAGCAGTTTGAAGACTTGGAAGAGTGACTCAGAAAATGAGAGGCCTGTGAATTCTGCCACTTCCATTTATTAGCAAATGACACAGGACTCTGCTCAGACCTATCTCAAATATGAGTCATAAACTTGTCAAAGCTATATCAGTTACTGTGAACATATGTGCTATTCTCAAGTACATATCTTGCAAAGCACAGGAATGAAAAATCGTGTGGCTGTCTTGTACGTGGTCAGCAGGAGTGCATATTAATCCAACATTTGGCAATACAAGTTGAACATTCCTAATTCAAAAATCTGAAGTCCAAATGATTCAAGATCTAAAACTTTCTGAGTGTTGACATGATACTACAAGTGGAAAATTCCACACCAGACCTCAAGTCATGGGTCACAATCAAAACACAAGTGCACTAAAAATACTGCGCTTCAGGCTATTTGTCTAAGGTGCATATGAAAGAAATGAATTTTGTATTTAGAATTTGGTCCCATTTGTAAGATATCTTGTTGTGTGTATGCAAATATTTCCATATCCAAACAAATCCATAGTCTGAAATATTTCTGGTTCCAAGTATTTTAGATAAAGGATACTCAATCTGTATCTGCCAAAACTCCAAATGCACATATATTTTGACTGTGTAACTCTACTCCTTGGAATTTATTCTACACATTCATTCACATACACATTCATATATATGTGTATATACATATATATATATATATATATATATATACACAAAAATATCCACACATGCATATAAATTGTGGCCTGTGTGACATCACAACACTCTGAAAACAAATGTGCATTAACAGGAGACTCAGAAAATAAGTTGTGCTGAATCTAATCATACAATGGATTAGTATGTGGTTATTAAAGGGAGTGAAAATGAAATAGAGCGAAATAAAATCCTATGTATAGATATGAAAATATGCCAGTTATATTTAATAAAAAAGATCTCTGTGTAAAACTGCACATATATATATCCATCCATCCATTTATATGTATACAAATATATACATACATATATATGTGTATATATATATATATATATATATACATATACACTGTATAGAATTTTTGGTGAGGTGTATAAGATAATGGAAAATGTTACTAATAATAGATATTAGTGGTTACCTGAAGGAAGAAGACCTTTACATTTATACCCTCTGAACCACTTACTATTAGTATTATCACTATATGCATATATTGCTTTTATCAGAATAGTCTTTTAAGAACAAAGGAACCTACTCACCTCCCTGGTAAGCAGCCATGGCTCGAGTGAGCAGTGGGCGACCCAGGAAGAGAACCAGCTAGCCAGCATCTCCCAAGATCCATGCCATGTTGGAACTCAGGGCACTAGGAAACAAAGGAACCCGCTCGCCTCCCTGGTAGGCAGCTGTGAGCCTACTGGCACACAGGCTGAGAATCAAACATCTCTCCCCCCCCACCCCTTTGGCAAATGGGAGCCAGAGGTCTGAGCATCTCTTGGGAGGATGACCGTATACAATATAGCAAATATGGGGGATTTCCTTCTACCATCTCTTTGAAGGAAAATATTGTTATCACTGTTTTGCTTTGTTTTGATTAATTGTATTACTCTAATCAATGTTCTGTTTTGATAGGTTTTATGATGTTCTGTCTTTGGTTTGATTTTGCTATACCTGATTGAAAGGACAACTATTGTGAAGATAACGAGATATACTATGGTACCTATTACTGTTATTCTGGTAACCTGCTGTGAAGTTCTGTACCAATTTTACTGTATCATCTTGATTAGCTTTATTCTGTCTTGTTCTGCTGTATTTTACTACCTTCAAAATTAAAAAAAAAAGAACTCTGTGGTCAAGGCCCTGGGGTATAGCTCAGCAGTGTAGTGCTTGCCTGACAAGTGTAAGGTCCTGAGTTAGATTTCTAATACCCCCCAACAAAACAAAATAAAACAAAAAACAAAACAAAACAACACAACACATCACAGAAACAACACAACTCTGTGGTCAGAGTAATTATAAAAACTTTGCCTTTCAGCCCTGATGTATATTTTATTTGCTTTGAGGCTATTAGTAAATTTTAATACTTAACTTTTGGACATCAGTGAGGTCCTGAGCTAAGATACAGAGGCTAACCTCCAAAAGTGTCAGTCTGGTCCCTCCTTTTAAGCTCCCATGCATGGTGACAACGTGTGTATCATTTTAGTTTATGCCCTTTTTCCTGGCTGGACCTTGAGCTCCCTGCTTGGGATCACAAACCATCTTTCCTCACAGAATAAATTTCTGGATCTTATCACTGTGTCTGGCAAATACTGAGCATGTAGCAAAACCTTCTGAGTAAAGAAGGCAATGACTCATCTGTGCCATAAGAATCACTAAATGTTAGAGTTTAAAAAAATCAGTAAAGGAAGGAGGGTGTTTGCTTTGAGGCTATTAGTAAAATTAGCTATAATTCCAAATGCAGTATATGAAGAGTATACGCTATACTAATGGAAGTCCTTGAATCTATGGATAACTTTCAGCATCTGATTTTCATGCTCATAATTCTCAGGTTGTTAAGATTCCCTTCTTCCCTTGTGTTAAGGGACAGTCCTACAATGTGGCCCACTGGAAACTGTGCTTGCTGGAATTCAACTGTTTATCCAGAAATTCTGGGAGAGTGATTTTGGCAAAATACTCACGTAGTCTGATCACATTATTCCACTGCAGCACTTGGGGTGGGGAGATGAGGGAAAGCAGAATCAAGAGCATGTGGTAAATCAAATAAAGACAACTGCTGTCTGCAGCAGCCCCAACCCTTTTGGAAGCCCTGAGCCTGCTAAGCCTAGTTAGGGGCTGTCCTTGAGGTTGCTTTGAGAACTTCCAACTCACCATGGCCTTGAAGTCAGATGTCCTGCCTTTAAATCAGCTTCATCAAAAAATAAGTAACTAAAACCTCAGGCAATGTTTACTTAACCTCTGTTTCAATTTCCTTATCAGTAAAATTTGGATCATAATAGTTTCATTCCATAAAGGAGTTGTGACAACTAAATGAGACATCTGTAAGGATTTTGCATAGTATACTATTAATGGTAACAGGTGCTATGATTAATTTTGTTTTCATAAATAATTACATTCTGACAAAGCAAAACTAGATAACCATAAATAGGAGATTTTCCCTGAAACTTTGCTTCCTGGCTCTTTGACTGATCTCTACCAGGGGTTCTCAGCTTATGAAAACATGAATGTCCCATAAAGTTTTTGACTAAAGTTTCAAAACTGTAATTTATTTAAAATTTAGTGAATTTTATCAATTTTCTAAAAATACCATTTGCTATAATTTCTCAGCTGCAAAGTTTTTGTTTGTTTGTTTCTCATAATTTTTTGCACCTGCTACTGCTCACTGGTCTGTCCCAGAAACAAGTATGAAATATTAGCTGATTATACCCAAAATTAGGTAGGCTACTTTTGAAAGCCCCTGAATCACTATTCTGTAGTGCTCTGAAAGAGTATCATTACATTTAGACACTCTGGCATCTGAATGGATTTGAAAATGTTGAGGTATGTTGTTAATTAAGCTATTGAGATTTTTCTCAGAGTATCTAGTCACTCAGAGAAGTATCAGCCAATCACACTGCAAGGCTTCCCTTTCTGGGTGGTTCCCTCAGAAAGAAAGAACTTTCAGTTAAAGGAAGGGAGAAA
Source organism: Hydrochoerus hydrochaeris (assembly GCA_004027455.1). Lineage (NCBI taxonomy): Eukaryota > Metazoa > Chordata > Mammalia > Rodentia > Hydrochaeridae > Hydrochoerus > Hydrochoerus hydrochaeris. The sequence goes on from PVLA01000417.1 coordinate 263,335, forward strand.
AATCAACTACAAATGTTTTTCTCCTCATTAAGAAAACCTTAGCTCACTATCACATGCTATTACTTTTAGTTAAAATTATACACTACATCAAAACATGCAGAAAAGTATGGACAGTATGTAACAAATCTCAAGGACATGTTACCTCAGTTGATCAAATCTTACCATTTTTGTCCTGTTGCTGAATTTAATGTTTAACGATCCCATACACATTTTATTCAGTTCAGCACATATGTATGATATCTATTCTTCCACAAAATAAAAACTTTCAAGAAAATGATTAATTCAGGTATCTCCAGTGGAATTCAGGTAAAGGGTGTCATTTCCTCTTGGCAATGTTGTTATAAAGGTCATGTGGCTGAAAAGCTTCACTAAAAATATTTATGTCGAGCTTGGAATCAATGCACCACTCCAGATGCCACTATGGAGGCTGCTGCTTCAGGTATACGAGAGATGAATCGTTTATGACTCACTTTACACTTTTTCACATCTTCTGTCCACCCCTTTTCTGGATATTGCACCTCCAGAAAATCTCAGGGGAGACATAAATTCCACCTAACTGAACCTAGTCACAATGGCAGAACCACTGAAGAAACTGTGGTTTAAAAACACTAATTGTTGGAATGGTTCATTACACATCATTGGGTAATTGAAACATGTAACATCCTTAATGTTAAGGTCCGAGCATGTGACCAACCTCTGGCCAAGAAGATGAAAGAGGGAGTTGGCTCCTTCCTGTAACAAAGGCAGGTGTGAAGAAAGGCTACTTTTTTTTTTTCAAACTTCTCATGCATCTTTGCAGGTAAATGATACCTAGAAATACAACAACCTGGGGACAAGCTGTGACATGGAAAAAAAGGCAGAGTAAAAAGCTGGAGGGTACCACAATGACCTCAGTATGTGACCAGGCCACCAAACTGTAAAACTGTCATGTCCAGATAACACATGTTTAAGTTAGTTTGGGTCTTGGGACTCTGTAATTTTCTGTTCACAAAATGTTACTCATTTGAGTCCAGGGAATACAAAAACAACTTTCTCTTAACACCAACTGTTTGCACTTTCTAATAACACAATAGCTTTTGACTCACTCTTCCAAGGTGCAAAACAAACAGGAGAGACATGTCTTTATTGAAATATAAGATGATAAATTACCTATGAATTCAAATCTCTTTAGCTTCTGAAATACCATGTCTTCCCAAATGCCCCTGTAACTATGACACAAATTCCCCATGTAATCCTAATTTGAATGTTGTCCGAAAACTCACCATTTTGGATTCTGGAAACCAAATTAAAAGTACAAAGAGAGCTGATATTCTTTACAGAAGTTTAAACATGGGCACAACATTATATTATTGAAGCTACCTTAAGATATGAGAAAAAAATCTGAATGTATACAAGCATAGGAAACATTTTGAAAAGCAAAGTAATTCATAATGGATAAGTATGAATGCTTAGAAGATGCAAAGGTATATTTTTCTTTTGGGAATATTTTATTATGTGATAACACCTAATTACAACAACAGGCATTTAAATGGGAACAAGTGTGTGTATATGAGGTGTCTTAGTTAATTTTCTTGTACCTGACACATGCAATTTAAAAGAGAGGTTTACTTTGGCTCCTGACTACAGATCATGGTTGTCTGGTCCCAGGGCAAGCAGAGAGCATAGTAGATGACAGCTGGAAGTCATGGTGGCTAGGAAGCAAAGAGAGAAGAGAGGAGCCCAGGAGGGAGATACACCCTTCCAGGTCACATCCCCAGTGAGCCACCTCTTCCCACTAGACTCCACATTCTAGTAGCAAGTCAGCTATTATCACCCCCAAAGTCTGATCTTCTACCAAAACCCTGCCTATGAGTGCACAAGGGTTGAGGTGGGGTGGGGTATATTTTTGATCTAAACCATAACATTAGGTTACTTATTAGCATGCAACATTTTTTTAACCTGAAATTGAATGGCATTTTTTTTTTGCATATAGCTTAGTGCTTTAAGTATACAGTTGAGCTCAGAATTTAAAATTTTCATTGAAGACGATGACTATACTATGAATATTTTTACTTAACAAAATTCAGAAAATTTTCTTAGTATGGTAGCATTTAATGACTGAATTTAACCGAAACTTGCCAGACTTCCTCACTTTCTTTGGCTTATCCAGACGAATTAAATGGCTGAAGGGAGGCAAACACCACAGAATGGAGTATTATGAGGTCAGCTGGGGTTCCTGAAGTGTCCCAGACCTTAGTCATGTGTTCTTGGGTCAGTGAATGAACTTCCCAAGGTATCAGATGTCTTATTTTTAAAAGGATGGATGTATCTAGCTCAGTTCAATAAAACTTCCTGTGAGAATGGAAGTGTTCTCTACCTGTAGTGTCCAGTATTGGGAGTCACTGTCTCCATCAGGTTATTTGATATTTGCATTTGAAATGCTGCAACTGAGAGATTATTTGCTAAATTTTATTAATTTAGCTTTAAATCAGATAGACACCTGTGGCTCGTAGTAGTATTAGCCTAGACAACTGATGCAGGTCCTTTCTTATCTAAATGTTACTCCTAAGATAGAAGAAATAAATATAGGTAGAAAGGAGACAGGGAAAAATCATGATTTCAAAATTGTACTTACAAGAAAACTGCACCTTCAGGACACAGAATTACCCAAGGTTAGAATGCTTTTTTCTTTCTTTCTAGGAAGCTCCAAATATTCCTAGGTGTCTTAAAGATACAAGAAGCCTGTAAATTGAGCTTCACTTTTCCTTCCACATTATATATTCATAAACTTTCACCCTCAAGGAAACAGCACTATTGGGTACCATTTTGCTAAACTTCAAATACAGGTAAGTGCTTTAAAATTTTAATCTTGCTCACTAATGGGTAACCTAACAATATGTCCTAGGTTATAATTTTGAGGGTACCTCAAGATCACATAAAAACCCCAGACCATTATATGCCCCCTTCTTGAGGGCTTCCACTCTATTTTCTGAGTGTGTACAGTACTTCTTCAACTCTGCCAATTAAAATCTATGTCTCTCACTGCTGTGTCTTGAATTGCTTTTTTAGTGAAAAGAACCTACACAATGAGTGGGAATGAGGTGGTCTCTGTCTCCTCTTTGGACCCTGTCTCTGGAACTCTCTGAATCCTGTTTTTCTACTTAGTTTTTCTTTCTTACATTCACCTCTGTGACAATTCTCTACTGTTTTTTCACTTAACCTAGAATTAAAGGCCAGATAGGCCTCTGTTGCCATTCAAATGTAGTCAGGAGCTTAGAATTAACCATAAGCATTAACCCACTTATTGAAAAGGAGAAGGGACCAGGTCTTAAGAGGCTCTTTGATCTTCCATTAGAGCTCATTTAGAGTCACGAATTATTTGGAATGAATAAGATCCAACATTTAATTGAGTCCAAAGGCAGCGTTGATGTAGCTTCTTATTTTAGGATAACATCAGTTTCCGTTAGGAGCTTCACTGTCCGTGGCTTCTGGTAGTAAACTGTCAAGATACACAATTTGTTTCCAAATGTTGTCCACTGCAATTACTTGGTGTCATTGTGACTATGTACCAAGGCATAGGACTAAATTCTGAGGCTGGTCTAACAGAAGAGGCTGACCAAAATACAAATATTTGTAACACACTGCAACACATCCTATACTCACTATGTGAGCAACAGGTGGTAAAACTAGAGGGAGAGAGCAAATCCTCATCCCTCTTTGGTGACTCTAGAAAGGCTCTAGAAAGGAGATACCCCCCAAAAGGTGATAGGATATGTACTGTAGGCTTGAGGAAAGGCACGGCATTTCCAACACAGGAACAAGGCTCCTTCAGGAATGTCAGCAAACAGGAATGGCCATACGTTAAGTTTCAGAGAACAAAAAGAAATGAATGCTGATTTTGCCATCTGTCACCACACAGCCCTTCAGTTAAAAAACTTTTCAAGCAGAAAAAAATGATTCAAATTTTGGGTTCTGATTTTTTATGCCAAGGAGCAAATTTCCCCTCCTTGATGAAGGACAAGGCACCCTGCTCCATCTATCCTCATTCTTCTCCTGGAGCTAGCATTAGAAATTATAAGACATATCTGAGTGCAGACACCTTTTGAAGGAATCTGTGGGCTGGAAAGGAGGCAAAAATTGAGAAGGAGCACAGATAGTGAATATAGTTATTGGAAGCATTGATTTTTTTCCATTGAACTGAGACCATTTTACATGGAGTGATTGCATCTTGGAATGCATACCTTACTTCTGAGACTGTAATGGTGACCTATGTGAAACAGTCATTTAGTTTCCACAAACTGCTTTTCTGCATTTCCTCTTCCTAGTGAAGTCAGTAGGGGAGGATGAGATACGACATACTAGAGATTACCTTTCTGGTGAGCTGCAGAAAGGAGTTTCTGTATTACTGTGATCATCTTTTAAATCGTAGCACTTATTTGCCTGCCCAGAGCAGCTGTCTTTCCCCATCCCTGTCATTTGGCAATATGCAGGCTTAAAAAGATGATGATAACCCAGACAGGATATTAAGGCCTCTAAATAAATACACTCTCATTATAGAAATGTGTAATAACCATTGCCTTGTGTAGAAACTACAGGCCAGGTAAATGGTGGGATTTGGGATGAGGCAATTAAATGATGCAGTTTCCTCACTGTTCTCACCTGTGGTGATTAACACCTGTAGATATTTCCAAGCGCCTTTCTTCTGTGTTGTTCACAAATACTGGTGCACACTGATATCACCGGGGGAGATTTTAAAATCTGAATGCCAAGGTCACATCCCACACCAAGGAAAACCATAAGCTCTTGGGGTGTACCAAGTATCTATCTATCTATCTATCTATCTATCTATCTATCTATCTATCTATCTATCTATCTTTTCTTTTCTTTTCTTTTCTTTTCTTTTCTTTTCTTTTCTTTTCTTTTTTTGTCAGGTGATTCCAACATGCAGCAAGTTTAAGACATTGTGCTTTTGACAGTGGAGCAGTAATTCCTAACTTTAGAACATTTCTGAGAGCCTAGATTTGCTGAATCACATCTTGTGGGAGCATGTGTGGTCTCTCTCCCCTGTCACCCCTTCCATATTTATATTCATAGCACTCAGTACTGAGGTTCCAACTTAGATCCTCACACACACTTGGCAAGGGCTCTACCACTGAGCCACATCTCCACCCCTTTCCCCTTTTAAAAGCCCCCAAGGCTGGACTAATGCCTGACTGTTATTTAAAATCTCTGCTCTAGAGCAATGAAACTTTATTTTTCCTTTGATGCTGCATATATATTATGAAAAAAATAAAATAAAATTACAAAGTCCATTATGCAGAGGACATTTAATTTCTGGGACATATTGCCTTCTCTTCTATGTTTTCAGAGGTGTTTTGTTTTGTTTTGTTTTGTGTACCAGGAATTGAACTCAGGACCTTGCACTTGTCAGGCAGGCATTGTGCCACTAAAACATATCCCTACACCTGTGATTTTACTTTTTATTAATCTGCACAGACTAAATTCAGGCCTTGATGAACAACTGTATCAAGCTCCTGGCTCGGACTCCTAAAGCTGACCCATCTCCTGGATGCTTTTCCCTCCAACAAATACCCATGCCCCATAGAAACCACAAATCTGATTTTTAATCTCTCTTTGCTCTTTTAAATTTTTATTTTAATTTTATATAATTGCAGTAAAGTTGGCCTGGTTTGAGCAAATAATTATGGATGAGTTATTAAGAGACTAGTAGATTTTGAGAGCAAATGGCCTGACACATCATGTATTACTCTTATTTATCGTTAAAGAAGAGAGAAGAAAATGAGGTCAGGAAGAAATGATGTCTCAGATTTTGCTATATGGTTAGTTACAGGGTACAATTTTCAAACATTTTATAATATTATGCCTACCCTTGTTGCAATTGTGTAGGTAAGAATTATCATGTCTATTTAACAGATGAAAAATGGAAAGAAAGTGACATTTGCCTTTACATCCTGTTTCAGTGAAAGACCTCATCCTTCTTGCCATAACAACACTGTCTCTTACATTTGTAACCAACTGAGAATTTAACCTCCCATACAAATCATGAAAAAGGTCTCTAGGCATAATTATGGAAACAGTTAAACTGGCTGTTTCTTTAAAAATTCAGTCCCCAAAATACTTCATAAACTATACTTCTCAAATCATATAGATAAGTTTTTTAGTTTAATTTTTTTTTCTGATTAGAAGAGTAACTCATGCTCCCTGTAAAATAAGATTACATGTAAGAAGAAATTAAGAATCATACATGATACTTGAGAGTTCCTTACAACACAAAAGACAGTCAAAAGGGCCTGGGTTGGGTAGGTCCCCAGGCTTGTCTGGAGCAAGAAGAATCAGTCACTTGATAGTGATGCTTTTTAAGAAATCTGATATAACTTATTTCTAAGTAACTGGAGTTGGTACGGATCTGATGCTCCACCCCATGCAGGATGCAAATAGTTTCAAAGGATCAGTACTTGCATCTGATCTTTGGTTTGCCTAGAGTCCCAGATATAACTACATTTTTCCTACAATATTTTACATAGCTTCATTTAAAGAAACACTTTTGCTATTCATTAGTAGTACTGGCTGAAATTATGGTATTTAGAAACTTATCATGAGTACATCTAAATTCTTAAGAGAAATTCCAGGAAGCTTTGAGGTTTCTGGGCAAATGTGTAGTCTTCTTCTTCTTCTTCTTTTTTTTTTTTTTTAAGCAAACACCCAGAATTTATAGCTTTTAACACGTGTGGTTTTCTCTGGAGGAGCAAGCTGTGTGCCTTTTCCAGTGGGTTCTCCTTTGCTCAAAATGGTCTGAGAAATTATAGGAAAGGAGAGCGGGACAGCTCTGAGCGGCACATCGCCCACACCACCTTTCAGTTCCTGGATAATGGCACGGGGACTTTCTCACTTACTCAGCAAGAACTCTGCCAAAAACAACCGATAACATCTCTAGATCTGTCCAGTTAAATCAAGAAACAATATTCTCACTCTGTCTTGGGGAGGACAGAATTTTCTGACTCCAGGAAGTCAGCACCAACTCATGGGCAAGAGACGTCAACATGAGCTGCCTCCTCCTCACCTGAGACTGAGCAATGGGACACAGAGTGGCTACTCACAAGTGACTTTCCTCAGTTACACCAAGCATAAAGGACAAACCCGATACAGCATTCCAGGTGTTGTGACTCAAAAAGTATTTTTAGCATTTACATCATGAATTCCAGTGTGACCTACTAGTCACGTTGCATATCATAAAATGTGATCCTTATCCTTCCATATAGATTTATATATGCACTATATGATAAAAATGCACTGTATTTTTTTCCCAGTCACTCCTCAGGTGGTGGGTCTTCAGTTTATTTCCAGATTCTTCTGTCCCTCCCTGCAATAACAATGCAATCAAATTGTTGTGTAGAGAATCTTGCATACTGGTGCTTTTTATCTTCGTGGGCTAGTTTCCAGAAGCTGTGTCATACAATACATGTTATTTATATATATGATTTATTAACAGTTTTCTAGATTGCTTTTTGAAAATTCACAAGACCATAGGAATATATTAGAACTCTCCCATCCCCAACTCTCTATCTTACTACAGTTTTATGGGAGAGATATTTCAGCATAGTGGATGCATAGCAGCCCCCTTACCCCATATGTTCATAATATAATTTCCAGAGTTGATGATCTTTGCATATAGTTAGGAATTAATAGATGAAATTTTTCTGGGTTATGTAGTAGGCTTTATATCCAGTGGCAAGATTTCTTTTAAAAGACACAGAGGAGAGAGACAGGGAGAAAGGAACCATATGAAGACAATGAGAGAGACTGGAATTAAGCCTCTAGAAGCCAAGGAACTCTGGAGCCTCCAGGCACTGGAAGGCCAAGGAAAGACCCTTCTGGAGCCCTCAGAGGAGGTGGGCCTCTGTTAATACCTTGACTTTGGACTTGTTGCTTCCAGAACTGTGAGAAAATAAGTTACTCTTATTTTAAGCTTCCAAATTGTGATAATTTTGTTATAGAATCCTTAAAAAACTAATGTATTCATTGTTACTAAAAAAAAAAAAAAACTTTTGCCAGATGTGGTGGTACAACTGTAGTTCCAGCATTCAGAAAGCTGAGGCAGGAGGATCGCCATTCAGTTTGAGGCCAGCCTGGGCTACATAAGTGAGTGCACCCAGCCTGAACTACACAGTGAGCCTCTGTCTCAAAAAACCAAAATAAACAAACAACAACAAACTCCAAAACAAACTTCTGTCTTTTTCTGAAAACCATTGTTGCAGGTATGTTCATGTGGTTTTACTGACTATATAGATTTGCTTTTCAGTGAACTATTCACATTTTTTCCATTTTTCCAAAAGATTTTCCTTTATCAATTCTTAAAAGTACTGTGAATATGCAAACATTGGCACTCTACCTGCCACATATTGTGAGACACCTCAGTCATTTTTTATGGTGTGTTTGGTCATACTGTGCAATTAAAAAAAATTACATGGTGCCATATGCTTATCTTTTCGTTTTTCTCTTAAGAGCTCCCTATTGGTTACAAATATGTCCCTGACACCTGGGTAATAAAAATATCATCCCAAATTTTCTCTGCAGTGGTCCCCAAAGATGTCCATGGCCTATGCTCAGAACCTGAGAACAGGCTACCTTATATGGCAAAAAAAGAATTTTACAGATGTGACGGAGGGTACACCAGTGATGGCGAACATTTTAGAGCTTCAGTGATAACAAACAGCAGGCCGTGGCACACATGCCAAAAGCTCGTCCCCACTGATACAGGGTTTGAGATGAAAGATCATCCCAGGTTATCTGGTCACTGGAATCTTTGACAAGGACCCTTGTCCAGTGTGGTCAGAGGAAGATGATAGTAAAGAGAAAGGTAGGTTAGGTGCAGCAAAGCTGCCAGTAAGGCAGAGGAAATGAGCCAGAGGCCCTGGTCCATCAGTCTGCAGAAAACAACAAAGCCTCTCTGACACCTTAGGGCATGAGACCCGCTGCAGACTTCTTTCCTGCCTGAAGAACTGTACATACATCTGTGTTGGTTAAGCTGCTGGATTTATGATCATTTGTTATGACAGCACTAGAAAAATCAATATAGTACCTTTTGCTTCATTAAATATGTACCTTTATACTTACATGTATAATTAACTTTTGAATGTTTTAGCAAGTAGGGATATAACTAGTTCTAGATGGACACCCTAGTCCATTATAATGATCTATTTCTTTGCCTATATCACACTCTTTTGGTATAGTTATTCCAATATATTCAAGTATCTGGTAAGACAAGTTAGCTTCTTCTGTTTTTGTTTGGTTTTTAAAAATAGTTTTCTTTTGTAAAAAGATCTTGTTTATGTCCTGTTTATTATTTCTTGTTACATATTTTTATCCGTTGTGTTTCAGTGGCAAATCCACCTCCATTTGTAATTGATAGTGTTCTCCTCACACCATAGTGGGGAATGAACCCTGTGCTTTTGTACTGAGCTACTACACGCACCCTCTTTAAAAAAAATGTTTATTTTGAGACAAAATCTAAGTCATTAAATTGCTCCAGCTGGACAGTTTACAATTTTTCTGCCTCAGCCTCCCAGAATGCATGTGCAATCATGCCCAGCTTGCAACTTACACTTCTCACAAACAAATCAAACCACATACAACCTGGTTTCAAGGTGTGAACTTACTGTTCCCTCTGGTTAAAGTGAAATGTGGTGTCAATTATCTGCATGGCAGAACTCTTCAAGAGTCTTGGATCTCTGCTCGCATGCTAACTTGTCAGCAAGGCCTTCCTGGTCACCCCATAGGAAACTGCACCACAGTGTAGCACCAGCCCATCTGCTTAACATTTACTTGGCTCTTCTCAGGCTTTATATTTCTCCATAGCACTTGTCACATTCTGACTTCTTTACTAATAATGTTGCTTCTTTTCCATTTTCTTTAAATACCAGCTCTGTGAAACTTTAGTTGCCATTGTATCTCCAGAGAGCAGATGAGTGCTTGGTATTCAGACAATAGTTAATAAAAAAGGTGTTTTTTTTTTTTTTTTTTTTTTTTTTAGTAACTGACTGGAAAGAGGAGTTATGACATTATATATTATTTTTCAGTCTAATCACCTTGTCAAATATCCTTTTTCACTGTCACAGTTTTCTACCGGAGACCTTTAAGTTTTATAGGTATATAGTCATATTGTCAACAAAAAGATAGCATTACTCATTTAGCTGCTTTAATTATGCCAATTACTTTTTGCCTCAGTAAATTCACTGGGACCACTGAGACACTGATGACTAATAATGGTCAAAGTAGGGATCCCTATCTGTAGAAGACTGGAGAGACAGTCTCGGCTTGTTAGTCTTGCCTCTACTCATGCCCTTTGGGATGAATCTTTACAGGACCCTCATATCCTCTGAGGCTAGGCCTAGCCACATAAGTGCTTTGGCTAAAGAGCTACAGCAAACATGATACAAGCAGAGACCTGAGAAGTGCCCCTGACACTGGGCTTGCTCTTGCTTCTCTGCAACTGCCATGCAAACGTGCTTGGGCTAGCCTGCTGGAGGACATGTGGTCAGGAATACAGTTTTCCCACTGTTCCAGCAGAGCCATCCAGGACAGGCCAGCTGGCCCCAGATGTGAGCATACCCAATCATGGTGGCAGAGTGGCCTGGACGATGTGAGGATAGCCATGAACTGGTGAGCCAGCCCAGCCCAGAGCCCCTGTTCCCCACTGACTGTGGGTTGTACACACATTTATTATTCCTTGCTGAGCACAGAGTGGTTCTCCAAAACTTTGGACAGGAAATATATGAAAGAAGAGCTTTGGTAGTTGTTATGCATTACTGGGACAAGACACACTGTTTAAAAAACTGTTATGCCTGATTTTATTGCAGTGTTTCACCATGTAGAATTTTGTTATTCATTAGTTTTTGGTGGATAGTAGTTTTTCTTTTTTAAACTCATCTGTATTTGTTACCTCTTGAAGCCCAATGTGAACTGGGCATTACATTTCCATTCATAAACCTTGTTCCAAATTATTTCTCAAACGGCTTTGCAATACACCTAGCTAGGGAAGTTTAATTTTATTCCTCTATATGATACTTTTATTTAGAAAATAAGCCCTGTGGTGTTTCTGCCAAATTATGTCAGCTTAACACACTTATTTTTAGAAAACTAGTACATGTAGAATTGAAACTACAGGGGGAAATTATAAGAAAGGAGATTCTACAAGATAAAATCTCAAACTATTTTAACTGGTGGATAGTATTTTATTACAGGTAAGTAAAACAGAAACAGCAATCAAGTTGTTCAAATTAAAAATGGCTGCTGAATTTTTATAAATGCCTTTCCCATGCATACTGTTATAATCTATTTCCTTATTTATTGATGTGACAAATTATTCAATAGATGCTTTGATTTTAACGATTTTATATTCTAGCAATAGGTATATTATTCTTTTAAGGTGTCTCGAGATTTTACTTGGTAATATTTAAAAGTCTGCCCTAAGTAAACAAGTGAAATTGGCCCTCTCTTCCTTTTATAGCTTGTATTTTCTTTTCCAGGCTTAGTAATAAAGGATACATTGGGCTTGGGAAATAAAGTTTTTTAGAAATAGTTAAAGTCCAAATACAAGAATGGAATGTAGATGTGAACATAACCCACACAATATATTTATACAGGGAATTTGCATCATATAAATTAATAAAACAGAGTTGGGCATGGTGATACACACCTGTAATCCCAGCACTTGGGATCAGCACAAATTTGAGAAAGCTTGGGCTACAAAATGAGTTCAAAGCCTGCTTGAATTACATAGTGAGATCCTGTCTCAAAAAACAAACAAAAATTAATAAAACATATTTCTGATTACCCATGATGCACTAATATAAATTACCATGCTAAAAAGAAAACCTCAACTTAAAGGTAGATATCTAATAAATCATAATCATAAGTGTCACGTAAATAAAATTGATATTAAATAAGCAATAGCTAGTAAATTTTAACTACTTGCAAACAAAAAATATGTTTTAAAATAACTTTAGAATAAAAGCAAAATCAAAATGATTAATATCAATGAAAAAATTATTTCCTACCAAAAGTTATGGAACACAACTAAAGCTCAGAAGGAAATGTATAGCTTATAAATATAATAGCTTTGTTTTTGAAAGACTAAAACTAAATGAACATAGTACTAATTTTGGTAAGTTTCATGAGGAAGAATAAATCTAAATAAAGTCTCTCATTTAAAAAAAGAGGAAGAAAAGTGTAAAGATTAAGTAATTTTACAGCTGGAGGCCAGAGATATAGATCAGTGGCATGATGCCTGCTTGGCAAGTGCAAGGTCCTGAGTTTGATTCCTGGTACCCAAACAAAAACAAAAATAGCCAGGTTTCATCTAGCTGTTACAGAATATGTACAGAATTCCAATGCTGCTGAAACTCATAGATGATAGAAATAGATGCAAAGCTCCTAAATTAATTTTATCACTTATATAGTTCAGTGGTTCTAGTGTGTTTCCTGGACAGACAGCATTAACATTTGGGAACTTGTTAGAAATGCAGATTATCTGGCCTCAACCCTGCCTTGCTGAATTAGAAGTTCTGGGATGAAGGGATGTCTAGGAATGTAAGCCCCTCAGTTGATTCAAGTGTGTGCTAAATTTTGAGAACTACTGCTGTACCTGATGTGCAGTTAATATGCAAAGGCTATAAATTGCTTCATTTTCAGGAATGTATCTCCTGAATTTATTTGCTTTTTCTCCCCTCAACATCAATTTTCCAGACATATTACCATGAACTTACCCAAACAATTCTCTCTCATTTTTTTTTGCATAACAAATCCCTTATACACACACACACACACACACACACACACACACACACACACACAGAGAGAGAGAGAGAGAGAGAGAGAGAGAGAGAGAGAGAGAGAGAGAGAGCGAGAGCGCGAGCTGGGCATTACTTAAAATTACTATACAGAAAATCTTTTCCATTAGAGTACAAGGGTGTGGATATAAGAATTAGCAAATGGAGTTTGTGTTGTAGATGTAGCACCAACATGATTTCTGCTGGAAATAGAGCTGCATGTGTGCAATGAGGTCAAGTGGGATGTGTAGTTCTCAATTTTAGTATCTACATATGTACTAGTACAAATAATAGGGAGTAAATGCCTCATAAATAATTTAGACATGGCTATTTCCAAGTTGCATTATAATCACTAGACAAGATGTATATTATATTTTCATCTGGAGGGCAGATTGGTTATAATGAATTGAAAGCATTTTAATATATTTTAATAATGAGGTAAAGAGGTATGTGAATTGCACAGAACAGAAGCTAGATATTTTACATACACTATCTCATCTCCTTCCATATCTACTATGAAGAGTAGTTATTATCAACTCTATTTTTTAGATGAGGAAATTAAGGAACAGAAACACCCAGGAACTGCACCCTGTTCTCTACAGAATTCTAAGTCAAGTTTGCCTTTCTATAATTCTACTTGGCTTCTACTAAGCCTCATAAAATTTTCTGAAACTGAATTCACTCTCAAGAAATATGAGTCTATCTCCTCCAGTGGTCTTCACAAAGTGTCTTCCAACGGATAAGTTACTTCCCCTTTGTTAATTTAGAAATGCTTCAAAGTTAAAGCCCTTCGATGGTGTTTTTTTATTGCTTCAGCTAAGAGACTAACAAATCATTACACATGCTGTATAAAAGAAACCATTTTAGTATTAACAGCCCAGTCATTTGGGTTTAAAGATTTGGGGTTTGCTTTGGCATTCAGAAGGAATATTAGTTACCTGTAATTCTGGTTTTGGGGAGGTTCATAACTGTAATAGATAACAGCTCCTCCAATCTAAATTTCCTGGCACCTGGACAGGCCTGTGCTGGATAGCTCAGATTTCAGTCTCAGACCACCCACAGGGAGGAGGCTCGGAATCTGTCAACAGTGTGCTGTCTTCTGTAAAGCTGCTTTCCACAGAGGGCTCTGGTCCTCACACTGAGACTCAGTGCACAGGCCAAGAAGACTGACTGTCATAAAAATAGATTCCCTGAGAGCAGGAATTATAAATGGGCTGAGGAACAAAATTTCTCCCAAAGAGGAGCAGTATTTTTCCATGTATTTGTCTGCATGTAGGCCAGCGATCTTGGCCTGTAGCAATGGAGGTAGCTGTGTTACCACACTTTCAAAATTTCAAGAGGTCAGGCCAGCTATTCTTTTTTTAAGACAAGAACAGTTTGACAACTAGGTGAAGAAACAGTGTGTTAGGTTTAGACCCTGTGCTTCTAATCCATTGCTCAAAGTCTTTGAAAGGCACATTACCATGTAGAACATAGAACCTTATAACCATGTAGGGTTTGTGTGTGTGTGTGTGTGTGTGTGTGTGTGCAGTGAACTCCAAAGAGAACTAAAATCTCCAATGCAAAAAGTTTTCACTTTTCTTCCCTGTGATTAATTGACAAAATTTTGTATGAGCCAATTAATATGTTTCTTCAAAAAGTCACATTTTTAAAGCAAATCAAGATTACAGATCATTTTTTCTTAAAGTGTGAAATTTCCCATGAGTTCCTGACTGTTGTTACTAAGTGCTTCCAAGAATAAATTATAACATATTAATGTTGCTTTATTACTTGGCAATAATTTTTGATTAAGTAAATTTATACTCAAAGATGTTGCCAAGTGAATCTTGATATCCTACACAGTGCTGTATGCATGCTGTACATTATCTGAAGCTATGTTATTTCAACATTGAAGCTAGTTTATTTGTTTAGAACATAAGCTCATTGTGGAAAAATTAAAAATATAGAAAAGTATAAGAAAAAATAGTAAAGCAGTGATAGAGATTTCTCAATTTATTTCCTTTAGTTTTTCTACACATCTATTTTGTGTATAGGCAGTAGTTGAAATTGTATAAAAATTCTCATTATCTTCTCTACCTAACTTTACTGTAATGTAACCTTTTCTCCAAGCTGAAATCTCTTCACACCATATATATATATATATATATATATATATATATATATATATATATATATATATATATATAGAGAGAGAGAGAGAGAGAGAGAGAGAGAGACATTTGATTGATTTCCATATAAAGTCAAAAATACTGTTTCTGCATCAAGATTTATTTCTAAATTCTGGAGTACTTCCTTAGGAATAAAGCTTGAGCAGTATTTCAGAAGATTCCAGAATTATTGCCTAACCATCTAGTAGTCCCTTAATATGGTTGCATATCACTATCCTAAATTACTTGCTAAAAAAATCCTTCAAGAATTTCCCTTACTTTGCTCTGTCTATGCTGGAAATCACTACTAACTTCCAGCTGCTTCAAGATAAAGCATAAAACGCTGTCTTTGAGGTTTCTAGACCATTTGCCTGTGGCCTGAGGTTCCACAGTCCACTGTAGTCAAGGGTGTGAATCTATATTTGCAACCACTGAAATATCTTTTGTTGCCATAGTTGTTAATTCCACATGTCCAAAAAGAGTGGGAGTTTTTGTTCTGAAGAGCATGCAGGGTGTTAGCCTGCAGAAAGGTGGAGAAAGGTGCTTAGATCGGTCTAGATGGCTGGACTTAGAAAGATAGTCAAGAGATAATATTAATATCAAGAATGATGTTTGCCTCCAATATAGCCAAAACTCCTACCAAAGTGCTGCAAGCTATGGCATTTTGGAATTCTATGAAAGAATTAGGGAGACTTTGAGAACAGGATTTGGGTAGTAGAGACATTTTAAATCTCTTTGCAAAGCTTTAAAGCCCAGCATATAAAATCACAAGTAGACACAGAACATCTCACTCTTGAAATTCAGATCAGAGTAGGTGGCTAAATAGAAACTATTTTAGAGTAAATAAACCTTTACTATGAAGCCAATGAATGACTTGTTCGTTGATACATAATAGTCTTTGGCCTTTTGCATATATGTATACTTAGAATCCTTGTTCACCTTTGAATTCACTCTAGTTAATGGTGTGCCCGTGGTAAACATTCAATAAATATTAGCTCTGAGTATGTTTTTTCCCATATAGTTATTTGAATTAGGAACTTTCTATGTCTTTGCAGTGAAATTCTTTTTATTTATGGGACAAGCTCCTGTTTCCTTGTTTTTATGAAAATTCTAGAATTCTCCTAATAAGAAAAGAAACTGCTAATTTTCTTTGCTATCTAGGTTTCCTCTTCCAGAGACTCAAGCCCTAAACAGAACTGCTGTGCTTGCTTTTTCTTTGTGTGGAAAGTGCTTCATGACTTTCTTCTCTTGCTGTGTCTTTTCTCTGGCCAGGTCTAGGTGCAATATTGCCTTTTTACCAGCCAGGCCGTCTCACTGCACTTCACATTTTTATTTTCTACTGTAGCCCCTTGACCTTTAACAATATGCATTACAATTTGAAACAATTTAACTTAATCTTTAAAAATTTCAGTGTCTTTCAAAGTCCATAATAGCAAATATCTTATAGAGTCTATTTTTTAAAGTCCATAATAGCAAATATCCTATAGAGACTGTTGTTTCTCCCAGATCCCAAATAAAATATCAGTTTGATAAAAATAATATACTTAGAATTTTGGAAGAATGAAGTCTGTTGTTTTCATTCTATTTTAGTTTGTTCATTAAAGAAACAATTACAAAAAAAACTGTTTGTGACCCACTAAGTTGATCTCATAACCTACTAACACAGTGAAACCCCAAATTTGAAATATTAGGTTGTTGATTTCTCCTGATTCCTGGCCTACAAAAAGAAAAGATTCATAAGGTCAGAAAATATGCATTTTTCTTGTTCGTTGATATAGTTAATAATGTGTTTTAAAACAAATTGATCCTTGAAAAAAGTGAATAAATTAATGAAATCTTGATAATTTTTTTTCTTATTTTGACATACTTGGGCTTTTAAGTAAGAATAATTATTTAAATGGTACATCATTTCCTTTTCTAGTAAAAGAATTTTGGAACTGAATTTAATATTTAGGGATCCATAAGCATTTTATAGAAGATACTGGTAACACTGAATTCTTTAGCAATGCTCAGAAGTTGAAGGGATGGAAGTTGAAATTTTATAATTTGTAGGATTCATGATCAAACTGCTGCTTAAGTATATCCAAAAATTCCACTACCTAATTCAGTTTTGTTTGGGGTGGGAAAGGGGTAAGAAAGCAAAGGAGAAAAATAGGGAAAAGGTTTCCCTTGCAGAGATTTGGGTTCCCAAAGCTCTGAGTACTAGGTAAGGAGGTGGGCCTGGTACCCTGAATGGAAACTGTATTTAATGGCAGAAGCTATTTTGTCACATTTCTACTCTACTTATAAAATATTTTTCCATGTGCTTATTTAAAATCTGATACCCATTCACGTTATTACTTTTTGATATTTGTGAATGACTGTAAAACAGTTCTGTTCAGTGTAAAAACCTTTTAAACGACTCAAAAATGATGGTCTGTAAGAATTTTCCATGATAAGACACTATCAATAACTTTTCTTTAAAAACAAAAGATAATGTACTTTCCTTTTAAGAAAAGGAACAGTAGACTTTCTCTTATTCAAAATTTTTCTTTGCATAAAAAACAATTTTTCCTGAAAGTTGAATGACCCATCACTTATTCTAAATTGTCAAATGAGGGTGCATTAGAATTATCGAAGGCCTTCTTAAATAGATTTCTGTCAATCCTTCCCCCAACCTGGATTTTCTCTCAGTAGGTCTGGTTGGAGTAACAGAATTTGCGGTCCTAATTTTCTGGTGATACTGATGTTCTTGGCATTAGCACTCCACTTGGAGAATTAGTTTTAAAGAAATGATTCTCAACTGGAGGGGAGGTGATTTTGTCCCACAGTAGACATTTGACAATGTCTGGTGAGGCATTTGATTGTCATTATTGGGTGTGAGGGGTGGGTATCTCCTTGTAGAAGAATCAAGTAGGTAGAGGCCAGGGTGCTGCAAAATACATCACAATGCACAAGACTCTTTCCATAACAAAGAATTATTCAGCCCCAAATGTCAATGCTGGTGTTGTTGAGAAATCCCATTCTATATGAACTCTCTCATGGAAGCACATTGTTTAATAAGAGTTTAAATAACAAGTAAAACAAGGGCAACTCATTTCAGAAGCCTTTAACTAAAGTAAGATGATGTCACAGACATTTTAATTGGATGGTGTCTCAAGCAGATATCTACTGTCATCTTTCTCTGTGTCTGTTTGTATCTCCCACATTCACATGTCCATTAAACTTATAAAACGCTGCACAGCCCAGACATTTACTCATCCAAAATGTAAATGAGTGCCTATGTATAGCTCAAGAGGGATATGAAGCCAATTTGGACCAGAACACACCCTACTTTCTTTTCCTAAGTGGCCGTTGTTGCCTTGTCTAACGCAGAGAAGATTTTAGAAATAGTAAATTCCAGAGTCTACAGAATAATGCAGTTAGGAAGATACTGCTATTTTTATTTAGATTCAATTTTTTATATTGTTTATTAATGGCAGAAGATTTTAGGAAGCATTCAGTGATTCTTTTAGGTGTCTTCTTGCCTCCTATATCTTTCATAGTCTCTCCCCTCTTTCTTTTCAGAATTTACAGAAACCTGCTCTTAGGTAAAAGAAAAAGACCCCCCTCTGCCATCTGTGACTTCTCCCTGTGCTCCTTTGGCCTGCTTTTTAAATATCTGAATCACTATCTTAGTAAATGGTGACCCAGGAAGGGCTGGCCACGGTAGAAACTTAGGAGTCATTTCCTACTGCTCTTTTTTTCCCTCATCCCTGCCTAGTCAGTCCATCTGCAAGTCTTGCTAATGCTCCTTTTTAAACATCTCTTCTAGACTCTAACTTTTCTACTTCTATGTTTGTCCATATCACCACTGTGTCTACTCTGGATTATATATTTAAATGGTCACACTCTGGACTTAGCCCCTCTTCATACACTCTATCCAGAGTAAATTCTTTAAAACGTCAGATCATGCAATTCTACTGTTCACATCAAATCATGCTACTAATATGTCAAAACTTACGGTAGTTTGTAAGGCTTTCTACACACAGGTCACTGTTTACTATTCATTTTTTCTCTTCTTTCCATTCTGCCCATTTTTCCATTATGTGGCAGACACTATGAACTTTACAGTGATCCATGAAAACGTTTCCCCTAAATAGATCTGGCCCTCCATATTTGTGGAAGTGACTCTGCACTCAACCAATCATGAATGCAAATACTTGAAAAAACCATGTCTATAGTGAAATGTGCAGACCTTTTCTTGTTATTCCCTAAAAACCACATAGCATTTACACAGCTTTTACATTACATTGGCATTTTATATAAGTAACTTGAATATCTGCAGATTATGGTACCCATAGCAAGTGGGGTGCATGTTGAGTATCCTAGAACCAATATCCCATGCCTACCAAGGGATAGCTGCACTATCCTTTTGCATGTGCTGTGTTCCCTGCCAAGAATGCTTGTGCAAGGCCTCCTGCCTTACTTCCCACTATTTCAGGCTTCTGCTAAAACAGCATTTCCCTTGGGAAGATTTCCTTGACTTCCCAGTTCCGAGTTAGGTGCTCCACCCATGTATTCTCATGCCTCCTCATAAAATTTCACATTGTAATTATCCTCTGTTGTAATTGTCTTGGTCCCCCAGTAGCCTGCAAAGTGCTAAGAAGTAAGGTCCCCATGCATAAAGTAAATACTGACTGTATTTCTTCATGGGAATTTAATAAAATTCCTGGGAAAGAATTTATTGAAGCTGGTAGAAAGAGAAATTTTGAGCTTACAAAGTGCTCCTTGTAAAGGTCCTTGAGATCAGCTTATGTCTCCTACATTTCTCATATATCCACATTTGTGTGGCAGAATCACACACACACACACACACATACACAAAACTCAAACTCTGCTGCTAATTTTTAGAACTGATTTCCCTGAATAGCCTTCAATACTTTTCACATTTTTTTTTCTCCACTGTACATCTAAGTAGATCAAAGAATCCTGAGAAGCCAAAGTAGCTTGGCCATGGAGAACTCAGGTAAGAAAAGGAGTGAGATCAGTGGACCTGGTTCACCTCACACAGGTTCTGGTATCCAAGGAGAGGAACAAGGACTTTATTTTTAGCCCAGTGGAAAACTTTAAAGAATTCAAAATGTGGCAAGGACTTTATCACACTGGCTGGTTTATGACAATGGATGCAAGGATGGGCCAACAGTAGAGAGGCCAGTTTCCAAACCACTGAAACATCTCAATGGGATGGTAATGGCCTGGCCTTGGATGGAAACAGTGAGCGAGCAAACTCAAGATATATTTTGGAGGTGTAATATATAGGGGTGATTGCTGAGAGTTTGATTTGGGGGTAGGAAAAAGAGGAAGAAGTATGATTTCTAGGGTTTGGATCAAACACTGGCTCAGTGGGACAACAGCCACTCCTGCTGTTGTACAGAGCGCAGCCAGTTCTCACTGCCTCCATGAAGCCTGTGGTCAGCTGCAACCGCCAACCTTCTCTCTTTCCTCTCAACAATTTAGGACATCTTTACTTGCACCACTAATGATTTCCAGAGTGTGCTGAACACCCCTATGCGGGTTATCCTCCTGGAAGGTGAGAGACTTCCTTTCACATCCAGAAATGCCTGGGCCAAAGCAATGCCTGGAAGTAGTAGATACTCTATGAATTTGCTGCTAGGTGAATGGAGCACAGTGCACCTGCAGCAAACATTCTGAAAGCTGCTAAGAACATCCTGCCTCCCACTCAGTGTTCCCATCCTCCAGATAGTAAGTATTCCAATCGGCTACTTTAAAAAATCCAATTACTAAAAGTCTTTGAAACCCATGTTCCTTTCTAGAATTTTAAAGATAGGCATTTAACTTCTATCATATACTGTTATTATTTAGCATTATTCTTTTCATTTGAAATATATACTTATTTTTCTTTCCAACTACTATTACCTTAAAATGCAACCTCATTTCCTCTTATATTAAACAGAAACTGAGCATAAGTTTTTCCTTATTGAAATCACTTTGAATTTCAAGTGCATTTCATTTTCTACAATGTTCATTCATACTTTGGTTACAATGTTTTAAAAAAAAACTTTAACATACCTTTTGATTCATTTCAAAAGTATTTTTAATGTTATAAACCAGATTTATATTTGGAGTTAGACATGTAACCTCCCACACAGAGCTAGGATGCTGTCTATAATATTAGCAGTCAAAAGGGAACATAATTATGAAGAATTTATGCAGAGGCAGGAATTAAGCTTTTTCTTGTTCTTCCTTTCACCCCATTAGTTTTAAGACTGACTTAGGAAAGTTTATTTTTGTTCATAATTTATTTTAGTAGTGGGATAGCCATTTTATCTAACCTCTGTCATATAATTATCTCAATCACCTGTGAAAGGTCTGGCCTTCCTTTCACAGCTGAGTAAATGAATATTTAGCAGGATTAAATTGTTTCTCAGAGCACATATAGTTAGAAAGAGTAACACCTGCATCCAAATCCAGTTCTCAGTGACAAGGTCTAGGTATTCTCCCTACAAAATTCATCAGATTCTAGTTGTGCAGAAACAATCTTAGGAATAAACTAGTTCCACTATAGCACTTGCCAAACTCCTTGAAAGTTCTCCCTTAGTCAAGCCAAACCCTGAGATTTCCATTTACTCTCAGTCCTACCATCTAGCACAGAAGCTCTGTGCATGGACCTCACAGGGTTCATACAATCCCTGAGATGGTTCTGCCAATTTTATGTACAATAAATGCATTTTGTGGGGAGGTGGTCTATTTAAAAAAATTTTGTGAGAATGTCAAATAGGTATATTTTCCCTCAGCCCTTCCTACAGGACAAAACCCTTGTCCCTAAGAGAGAAAGACACCAGTTACTCTTTCTTTATACTTCAGTTCTGTCCATACCTAGAAACAGTTGTCATAATTCCTGCAGTTTCTTTATCTGGGTTGTACACTCCTATTTTTTCCACCATCCTTTACAACACAGGACATCCCCAAATTCTCAGCCTCTATGGTACCATTCTTTGGAACACGTCATTTTTTCCTTAAATATGGCACTCAAGAGAACTGAAGTGTGGCATTAGGGATGGATCACAATTTCCCACTCATTCAATATCTTTTTCAGAATAGGAGTATAATTTTCCTTTGGAAGTCTCCTTATAATATTTGAAGTTTAGAAAGAGCAGAATTGTACTCAATGTCCCTTTACTATCCCTCCACCCTTTGTTCCCCAACGAAAACAGTATGAAATCCAGGGATTATGTTTTCTTTGACCCTTTAACTTCAAGACACATGAGAATTACTAGCCAAGTATGTTTGTGTAATCCCACCCTTGGTGAGGATATATAAGAATTTCAAAAGAACTTGGCTGTTAGAAGCCCATCCCTTGGCCATGAGCATACCATGACCTACATATAAGTGGTTAAAAAAATTGAGAGCATCAATGGGGTGGTTTGAAACTTACCTTAATATCCTCTGGACTTTGAACACTTGCAGACATTTCTGTACCCACAGCATCAGCTTCTCCTACTCAGCTTCCAAGTCAGATAGAATGAAGACTTTCTAGGCAAATAAACTGCCAGGAACCCCAAGCCGCGTCCTGCACTCGTGTGGGTAAGCTTTCCCAATTACATGCTCTTGAAATACACCTTAGATACTCGTGCTGAGCGATGCAGTACTGGTGTTATGACTGTGCAGATTTTGCCACATAATCCACCTCTCGGACAACAGTCCACAACTGCAGGCTGCTCTCTTGGGTTGGGGCTTCCCCACCATGTCTCTGGGCCACTACAGAAGCTGCTGTTGCAGCAGGATGATGAGCTAAGCCTGTGGTAACCTAAATCCCTTGTGAAACGAGACTCCCCTAGCATCAGGAGGCTCCTGGATAGCCAACACCTGACAAGCTACCTTATCCACAGTGGCAGCCACTGTTATGAGTAGAACTTTTACTCCGCTCCCAGCCCCAACTTAAGCCTACCTAGAACAATAATAATTGCAGAGAGGAATAGTTTGTGCTGCTAATTATGTTGCTTATGACTGACAAGCAGGGAAACAATAATTTAGTTTGAAATAAGGCATTATGACCCCCTTATATATTCAAATTTTCCTTAAGTTCGAAGCCATTAAGTTTCAAGATTGATAATTGTGAGGATGAATAGCAGGTGCTTATTTTTTAAAATAGAAAAACAATATTCTGAAACTGCTCTTGTTTGCTGCCATGGTACCTGGCAATGAATTTAATTTGCTATAGTGCACTCCTCAGAGAACATGTTTCTGCGGGTGTGGAAGGTCTGGAAGCTGTCTGCATGCCAAGGCAATGCCCCCTAAATGAAGTCTTACATAAACCCGACAAATTATCTTCAGATAGAAGCCATCTCAATGGGCTACTGCAAAGCCATGAAAATAACTACCAGTGAGGCACCAAAACAAATCTGGCTGAGCGAATACTTCAAAAAGCCTGAATCATGTAGCTATTTTGCCAGTAACATTTCACCACAAAATTTTTTTTAAGGTACTGGTATATTTTCTCTTCTCTTTTTCATCCTTTCCTTCTCTTCTTTTATGATTTTCTTCCTTGTATCATCCATCCTCCTTTCCTTCCTCCTGGATGATATTTTTCTCTCTTTCCCCCACCCCTCCCTCTTTCTTCCTCCTCTCCTTCATCCTCTCACTTGACTGTTGCCTTGTTCCCCTCCCATATGCTATGGCTCAAACTCTGTATGTAGTTTACTATCAGCCTTCCTGATGCTCTTAGATTCCAAATGCCCTGTGCTACTCATTTTTATCCTGTCTTGGATGATTGCAGTATTATCCAGGCAACAGGTTTCCAGAAGGCGCTTTATCACCTCTCTCTTCTACTTAACAGTCCTTAATGGTTTCCCACAGTGTTTA
Source organism: Hydrochoerus hydrochaeris (assembly GCA_004027455.1). Lineage (NCBI taxonomy): Eukaryota > Metazoa > Chordata > Mammalia > Rodentia > Hydrochaeridae > Hydrochoerus > Hydrochoerus hydrochaeris. The sequence goes on from PVLA01000417.1 coordinate 287,153, forward strand.
AGGTTATATCCTACTTGTCAGCCTAGACCATCAATATACTAGACTATTAACCAGGCACTAGCTGCTGTTCTACCACTCATGTTTCCTACACTTTTCGCAGCATACCTTAACATCTTACATTCCCAAGTGCATGGACACCTCACAAATGGCCTTCACCTGGACATGAATCTGAGCACTGCTACTTCCACACGCTCCTGTTCATGAACAGTTCAGCCTGCCATGTAGGCCTAAGTCCCTCCCTTACATCCTCAGAAAGTGAGTCATTTTTCTACTTCCATTAAAAATGCACTGCAAGCATTTACTTCTATTTTCCTTCTCCCTCTAGTAGGTTAAAAGTTCCCAGGGCAAATGTCTTGCTGATTCACCTACCAGGTAGGTGCTCAATAAATGTTTGGTAAATGAACTTGGTCTGAAGTTCTCTTGGATAATTTATAAGCACAAAGAAGCAGTATAGAATAGTGTTTAAGAGTATGAACGTGTGGGTTCAAACCCCATCTGGGATTTGAGCAAGTTACTTACTTGGTTGGTGCCTTAGTTTGCCCATTTATAAAATGGAAATTTTAGTATATGTGCTGCCGAAGCAAGCACTAAAACGGAAATTTTTATACTGTCCACACCTAGGGTGGTTGTGAGGATTAAATGAGTTTCTATGTGTAATATAATTGGAATATCATCTAAAAAATGGAAAGGGATGTTATATGAGTGTTTGTTAAATAAAATAGAAGAAATTATGATACCCCACAGCTGCCTCTGTTGTTGAGGCCCAGAGCAAATGTTTTTTCAGAGAAGTGCTAACCACATTTTTTAGATACTTCTGCACAACAATGCCACGCTCACTCTCTACCTTCCTTTCCCAAGAGTGAGACTTTCAAGAGAAAAAGGGACAGTATCTAGTTCCATGTTACTTCCTCAATGTTCTTCACAGTATCTAGAGTAAATTAGGTGCTGAAGAAATGCACAATGGATATCACTGAACAGACAATTGTCTGTATAGGAAAACTCACTGCGATGTGCCCATGGCAGCAATGCTAAATCTCTCTTGCACACCATTGATCAGAATCATAACTTGGTGAAAACACAGTATAGATGTGGATAAAGAATATTCAATTTTCACAAAGCTGGAATGATTGCACAATTAGGTATCTTGTTTCCCAGGAAGGAGAAATGTTAGGATCCCTACATGTGCTATAGTCTGAGTTAAGAATTTAAAAGCTTCCTCATGAACCACAACAATGTTTATGATTCATTTATTTTAGGTAAAAAAATGCACAAGAAAATGCATATTAAAGCCACAGTTGTTATCACTATATACCCACAGAATGAATGAATATAAAAAAGACTGGCATTACTGAGTGCTAGAGAGGATATGGAGCAACGGCAGAACTCTCATATATCAGTGATGATAGTGTAAATTTGTACAACTACTTTGGAAGGCTGTTTGGAAGTTTCTAATTCAGAAAAATATATCCATACCCTTTGGTACACCAAATCTACTCTTAGCCACACATCCAAGAGAAATACATATGATCCCCAAAAGACAGCCCCAAATTCAACTAATCCAGTTTCCTATTAATCAAGAAGAGAATAAACAAATTATGGTATAGCCATATAATCAATACCACTCAGGAATAAAAAGAATGAAATACTGATATATGCACTACCATGTATGAGTTTTACAGATGTTACATTGAACCAAAGACATCAAATACCAAGAGTTTATATTATCTAATATCATGTGTAAGAAGTGCAAGCACAGGCAAAAAAAAATCACTAGTCTGTGGTGAGGAAAGTCAGAATACTAGTAATGACAGAGCAAAGGGGAACCTTTTGCAATACTGAAAATGTTTTATATCTTGCTCTGAATGTGGTTATATTGGCATATGACTGAAACTTCTGTACTTTGGCATAAGCAAGAGAGTTAATTAAAAGTGTTTCTGTAAAATAGATCACCAAGAATCTTGATGAACAGAAGGGACATGAACAACAGAGGCAGTCCCTGTCTCAGTCATTCTCATTGAACTAAGCCATCTCCCCAGGGGTAACACTTTTCAAAAGTCATTTCAGAAATAGTAAAGTTAGAACTCTCTGAAAGTGTATCTATTTATTATCTATCTTTTATTTTACTCTTTATATTTTGGGTTTCTCCTATAAAAGAAACCATGAAATATTTGGGTTTGTGGGGGGAAAAAAGCACTCTCTGAAGAGTGACAACCAGAAAATGGGCAATAAGATCTTTCTGAAAAGCTTTGCAAAAACTCCAAATTTCTGAAGCCCAACCGTCTGCCACACCTGTCCAACTCCAGTGAAACATTCTCTAGGAAAATGCACTCTGTTCTCATTACAAAAGAAGGCGTGGCCCCTGTCCAGGTTAAACTTGACCACACCACATAGAGACCTGGAGAATTCCTTTACTCTTACAGTGTTTCTCAACTGGATGTGATACCATTTGGGAAAGGACAAATCTTTGGGTGCAGGACTATCCCTTATAGTGAATGTCCTATAAGGCTACTGGCACCCCGAACTCTTATCACAGTAATATCAACAAAATGGATGTTAGAACCACTACTGATGTTTTGGTAAAAGACTTCTCATTGGTGTTTGTAGCACTAAATATGAAGTGTAAGTATCATTTTAAAATACAATAATAATGACATGAGTCGACAGTTAAAAAATCAGGCATAACACTAAGAAATCCAAATTGTCATCTCTTTAAGAAATGACTCTTCAAGTAGTTATGTGTTCAGTCTTTGGCAGATTAGCATTTGTAATGTTGACCTTGAAGTCTAATGTTGACCTTGAAGTCTATGCTGCATGAGTCAGGCAGTCATCTCTTTGGTGTCTTTCTCTTCTGTCCATTCGATCTCACTGACTGGATTGTGATAGAGGAAGTTAGCAAAGAGCACGAGAGCAAGAACCATTTCTTTAAGGCCTAAATCATCCATTTAATCCACTTCTTCAGCTCACCTTTTCTCAACCTCCTCTTCTTACTCTCAATCACTCTACAGACCTAATAAGTAGTTATGTTTTTATAATAGCTTAATAGAATGTCCCTGAAGACTCATTTAATTCTTATGTTCTTTCAAAGAAAGGCTTTCAGAAGGTTTTCTTCTGCTGCTTTTCAAATAAAGGTGTACTGGGTGGTGTATCCCAAAAAGTGATATGAGACATGAGATCTATGGATGAACAATTCAAACAAATTGAGAGTAAAATTTTTATAGTTATCTTTTTATGTTGTAAAAGTAACACTTATTTTTCACTTGTAAATACAATATATAGTTTCATTTTTAGATAACTTATAAATCTAAAAAATCAGCATTAAAAAAATGTAAGACTAGAAATGGAATTATGAAATTGGCAAGCATCAACACAAAAAATGAAATAAAATTTTAAAAAGACAATAGAAAAGGACAAGCAGAAGCAAAATGTAACCCCAGACCCTCATCCAGGACAAGTCCAGAACAGAGAGATAAAGGAAATCAGAAGCCAAGCACTGGAACTTTCTGAAATGAAATGACAGAAATGGGAAAAAAAGTGGAAAAGGCTATAGAAAAAAAAATCTCTCAAATACAAAAAGAAATGTTGATCAAAATGAAAGACATTAGAGCAGAGATTTAAAAAAAATAGAAGAGCTTAGGAGAATGATGCAAACCATGAGTATCCAACCTAGAGAAGGAATAGAATCCATGAAACAGATCAATACAGAAATCCAAGAGATTAAAATCTCCACCAAAAGTATATGTAACAGATTGATTAAAAGCAAGGACAGAATATCAGATCTAGAAGACAAAATTGTGACAAGTAACCATGAAAAGAAAGATATCTTAAAAATAGAGAGAGACCGTGAAAAATTAATCCAATATCTGTAAGATGAAGCAAAGAAAAGCAACACAAGATTGATTGGAGTCAATGAGAGAGCTGAAGACAGCACACATGCCATAAAAAACCTCTTCACAGAAATGATGGCAGAAAACTTCCCAGACATGGATAAAGAATTTGACATACAAATAAATGAAAGATGTAGAACTCTAAACAGCCATTACTAAAATAAATCTATATCAATGCATATAATAACCAAGATTCCAGAAATCCAGCACAAGAACAGAATATTAAAAGCAGTTATAGAAAAGAAACAAATCACCTATAAAGGAGCCCATCAGAATCACAGCAGACTTCTCAACACAAACTCTCAAATCAAGTAGAGCTTGGAGTGAAGTAAGGAGAGCTGGGAGGTTGTTTCCTAAAAGGATTGATGTATGTTGCAAAACTATTTTTTCAAAATCAGAGGAGAAATAAAATATTTCCATGACAAAGAATAACAGAAGAAATTCATGATCATCAAACCAACTCTTTCAAATGCTCTGAAGGGTATATTAGAAAGAGAAAATGAAGATTGTAAGATTTGTATCATTCCACAAGCAGAAGACTAACAGAAAGAAGCCAACAGGCAGGGCAAGCCATTAAATAAAGGGGAAAGAGATGGAACCAGCAACAGAGAGATTATGAGAGAGATAAGCCAATATATATATCTGTTATAACCATTAATGTAAGTGGTCTCAATTCACCAATCAAAGAAACAGACTGGCCAGGCATGGTGACACATGCCTGGAATCCCAGCACTCGGGAGGCTGAGACAGCAGAGGATCATTGTGAGTTTGAGACCAGCCTGGGCTACAAAGTGAGTTAAACACCAGCCCAAACTGCATAGTGAGACCCTGTCTTAAAAAGATAGAAAGAAAGAAAGAAAGAAAGAAAGAAAGAAAGAAAGAAAGAAAGAAAGAAAGAAAGAAACTGGTAGAAGGGATCAAGAAGCAAGATCCAACAATATGCTGCATTCTAGAAATGGAGTTAGGCAAATCTGGAGACAATTTGAGTCCAAGATGGGCTTCTAGAGCTTCATAAACCATTGTAAGTCTATGTATGGATGTAGCTGATACACTTTTCTGGAAGGGAAATCCACAGTTTTTATCAGGCTCTCTAAAATAACCTGACTCCAGGATTTAAGGAACAATTGTCCTGGAACCAAGTGCTGTGATGTTCCATATAATAGTTGGAAACTACCACATAACTATTGAGCACTTGACAAATGGCTAGTTTGAAGTGATATGTGCTGTTAGTGTCCAATGTACCACCAATCTTGAAGATTTAACATAAAAAATATACCAAAAAATTATCACAATAACAATGTCTACCCTGGTTATTTATTGGAATGGTATTTTGGATACTGAATTATATAAAATTTAGCATGAAAATAAACTTTACTTGTTGTTTTGCTTTTTAATGTGGCTACCTGAAGGTTGCTATTACATGTGTGACCTGAATTTGTGGCTTATATATTCAGTGGATGACACTGGGTTAAAGCATATGGCCAAGAAAAACAGTCTCAGAAGTCTATGTGGAGCTATCATTATGAATATATTTTAAAGCAGACTTATAAAGTAAGAAGCTAGAGAAGAATTTGGAGAAAAAGTTTTACAAAATAATGATTTAGAGAGAAACAATGCTATTGGTATGAATTTCACTTTGTTGTTAGTCACTTAGCCAAGAAAATAGGCCAATAGTAGAAACTTAAATCTTTTTATTCCTTCAAATAAAAAACTATATTTCCATAATTTCAAATAGAGGTAGAAAACAGTAATGTTTTAAACGTTCTTAGGATAAGTAGGTAAGGGGGTAAGTATCATTTTTTTCTCTTCAGAGTCTAATCTACATCTATGAAATAAGAAAGGGTTTATTGTATTTGCCTTGGCGGGCCTAGCTCCCACCTCTGTTTTATGGCTCTTCTGGGTAATTCAGTGTCTAAGTCCTGTGGGACTTTCTGAAAGTTCAGGGAGGCAGCTTGGTTCTGAGGCATCCCAAATAAACTTTTTGAACTTTCCTCTTTAAACTCAAAGCTGAATGCTGCAGGGATATTTGCCCTGAAGCAAAGGAATATTGCAAACATGTTTTTCCATTGTTATTATCGAAGTTTTGACTCTCCTAGAACATTCCACTGAAAGTCATTTCTTCATATAGGTATTGTCATCTCCTGTGGCTGAGCAATATGTGGGTAAATCTTCACAATCATTTTATTATATAATCTTGTGTATAATCTTTTCCAGAAAAGATCAAAGCCTTCAGCTCCAACTGCCCTCCACCTTTCTGGACACCAATCCTGCCTGAGTGTTATTAAATGAACCAGTCTCAGGTTGGTATCGATACAGAACCCATGAGCAACTGAATCATAAATACATTTTCTTATAAGCTTTACATTATGGCACTCTTATCTCCCATTTGCTCTACTCCTTACTCTCCCCAAACTTTAAAAGAAAGTCTATTGATGTCCACCATTTCCCTAAAATTATGTCTTTGGAAGAGCTTCAAGGAAGCCACATGTAAAAAAACCATCATGGTTTCCCCAATGAGTGGACTGCTCTAAGAAACTCAGGCTCTAGGAAAGTACAGTGCCTAAGCACATTTTCTGGATCCTATGCTTCGTTTTGTTCTTAGGAATGGTGTTTCTAACCTATAAAATGGCAATTTCTTCTGAAGCCAAGCAAGATAGGAGCTGTATTAATGGCTATGCTCTGTTTTTGAAGATCCTTAGGGCAGCAATAATAATCGTATAATGCAGCCAGCTACGGCGGGGAGTGGGGGCTCTTGGCACTGAGTGTTGACTCAGGAGTTTCCAATTTTACCGTGCATAAAAGTATTTGGGGGTCTTGTCAAAGTATGGGTTTTGCCTCACCAGATTGAAGGGGTGGGAGGACTCTACACATCTGTCAATCTCCCATGCTACTGGCTGCTACAAACACTCTGACTAGTGAAGGGAACATTTCTGAGAACCCTTCCTTGCTTTGAAGTCCTTAATTCTATGTGAGCAGAAACACCACTATCTGGCATAAGCAGGAGCCAACTCTCTCCAGGACCTCTGTTAGAACACTCCAAGTGTCTGAAAGATTTCTCTAAATAGGAAAGTTTAGAAATTAAGTCTGTGAGTCTATCCCCAACAATAATAGTACTTTACGCTTCACCAGTTCTGTAAATTGTGTATTTAGCTACTTTGTTCCCAGAGTATCTTTTACACCTAAGCTGTATCTTGATAAGGTTGGGTGCAAAATTCATTTTAAGCTTATTCAGTAATTTCTTACATAAAGCAGATATTATGAGTGAAAAGATTTTGCTAAATTAATATTTCCTGCCCAATTTATTTGTTCTGTAGATACTAATACTCCCCTATAACATTTGCCTAAAGTAGAATTTATCTCTTTCAATCCATAGCTGGTAAGCAGGAAAAAACTCAAGTATGTTCAACAAAAATACAAAATTTATAGATTCTCCACTGCATTTTTTTCAGTCCCAAGTAGGTATGTCTGCTGTGTGTATCTGATTCTGGTATTCAGTCCTTCCAATAGTCAAATTGCTTGAACATATAATCCAATTTAACCTGTTCTGAATTCTTTTTTTGACCAATTCTGAATTCAAAATAAACCATACCAAGCAGAAATCAACATGAAGTTTATATGTGATTTTTATACGTAATTTTTTTTACTATGGATGATTTTGCATCATATGAATAGAGTGCTATGTGCCAAACACTATAGCAGGAGTAGGAAGTTGGGAGTGAGGGATGACTCTCAATTGAGGATATGTATGTGGGGAGAAGGGCCTAACTATATATTTACATCAGAACATGACCAATATAGAGTCACCTGTAAAATACAACACAGAAGACCAGAAGGCTAGAATTGTTGCCTAGATAATCATATTGGTCTCTGAGTCCTAATACAGCCTGCACCCTTATAAAGTTTAAGTTTTGAGGGAAAAATATAAGCATGCATGCCTGGGTAAATTGTTAGTAAGTTTTAGAATTTAGATTAATCTTTAGCAAGGGTAGAAGGCACTGGTCTTTGGTTATGAGACAACATATTTGGAGTACCTGGTGTCATTCAACCTGAAGGACTAGATAGCGTCAAGATTACACAAGTGGAATGGGAATTGCACAAAATCTCTAAAATGTCCACCATCACTGTCCTATAACCACTTTGCTGTTCAGTGTGGTGTGTGGATAGCAGCACAGGTGTCACCTTTGTGAATTAGGAATATCAACTCTCAGGCTCTGACCTAGGTCTCTTGATGAAGAATTAGTCTATTAAGTAAGGTTTGTATGAGTAGTAAAACATGAGAGGCACTGCAGTAAATTACCAGAATAGGCTACATCTTTTGGTAAAAGAGCTCTTCCTCATCCTAGCCTGAGCACTCATCCTGAAAGAGTTCTACAATTACAAACCCCCAAGGACACCACCCTTATGATTTCTTGTGTCTCTGTTTCACTTTATGTTGATCTACATCAAAAGTAGATCCTAACAGATCCACTGACATCACACTTCTCAGCCCCTTTCCTAAGGATCTGAAAGGTCCTTAGAAAATAGTCACTTTGTAGCCTCTGTCTTTATTTTGTGCTTTTCTCTGTACAGTATTATTTATTCATTCTCTTTCTCATTCCCCTCTCTGAAATAATAACCAAAACATTCCTTTGCTTCCATCAGAGCAATTCAATTCTAACTCAGATCCCTTGGAGACTTATCTTTCAACCTACAAGCACATTGGTCAAGTCATTTTCCAAATAAATACAGTTCTTTCCTTAGAGGGGGAATTCTGTTGCAAGCTATTGCTAGATGTCATCTTACCATCTTTTTAACAGTTGCTTCTGCTCTAACTTCTTTTTAATTGTAAAACATAAGACATATACAGAAAACTATGTACATGTTAACCTTTTGCCTTCCACTTCTACTCTGAGTTTTTTTTAACTTGAAATCAAGTAGGAGAAATTTCTCACTGTTTTGATTTTAATTTTTATTGGTACATGTTTGCTCTACGTGTTTACATTCCCTGTGTAGATTTGGTATATGTGCATAACATACCTTCATTTCTTTCTTCATCCCCTTGTCCTCTCCTCCCTCCATCTCTTGATCCCCTTCCCATTTGAGAAAGATCCATCTCACTATTGCCAATTATCTTTTGTTTTGTTCTTTATTTATAATTGGGGTTTATTATATAAGAGAATCTATGCAATACTTAAACTTATGTGTCTGATTTATTTTGTTTATTATGAGTCATTTTCCTACAAATGACTCAATTTTCTTTCTTTATGCAGAGTAGTAATCCATTGTGTGTGTTAGACCCTGTGTCTAGATGTCCCTGCAAAGCCTCATATAGTCATAGGTGGGACTTTTTCAGAGGCAGCTGGATTTCCAGTGTGTGACACTGGGATTGATTCATGGTGCAGTGCTAGAATCAAGGGCGCTAGGATAAGGATGTGAATGATACCCACTCTAAGTAGCCTGGATAAGATAAGGAATAGAAAGAGCCATGGTCATCCCTTGCTTACATTTTTGCTACTTTCTGTCTGCCACAAATTGTTTCTCCTCTGTGATGTCTGTCTGCTGCGTTACTTTCCCTTGGAGCCAAACAATTATGGACTGAAACCTCTATAAAATGTGAGCTGAATAAACCTTTCCCTCTTTAATAAAACTCTCCCTTTTTACCCCTGAGTTTTTGGTATTTTGCCTCACCAGTGTCAGAGAAGTAACTAACACAGAATTTGGTGCCAACAGTGAGGCCATTGCTGTGACAATACCTGACCACGTGATTTAGGAGCTTTGGGGTTGGCTTGTAGAAAGAGTTTAGAAAGGTTTAAAGATGCCAGCTGAAAAAGTAGTGCTGGAATGCCTTAGGCTGTACTTGATGGGAGACTCTGGTCAGAGTTCAGAGGATGAGAAGGCTGACAGAAATCCTGTTGGTAAAGACCAGGCTTAGGAGGTTTCTACTGGAAAGAAGGACTGCATTAGCTGTTGGAGTACAGACAATGTGATTTGCTTAGGCAGAAAGTTTGTCTGAATTTTGTTTGTGTCTAAAGATTTTGCCCAAGGCTGAGATTAAGGGTGAGGGACTAATTAATCTGGTAGAAGAAATTTCAAGGCAGTCTAAATTTAAAGCAATGGCATGGCTGCTGTTGGGGTATTTTAGCCAGGTTTATACTGAGAATCAGGAGCAAACTCACCAGCAGAATGATCTAAAATATTTTGAGTTTGGCCCGAAAGGAAGCTTCAGTAAAGCTGTGGACTGCAAAGATACAGCAGAGGAGATCTTGATTGTTGAAGAGGAACAGGAAAATAGAACAGATGGCCTATGGGCATCACAAGAAGCAGCAGGACTCTACTCTTTGCAGACTCAGAAGTGAAAGAATTTTCTCTAAGAAAAGATTCCCCCCACCTCCAGCACTGTATTTCAGAATGGTGACAGCCTAGGGAAACTGTTCCTTGGGATTTGATTTATAGACAATTGGCCCCTACAATAGGGAAGAAAGCTTGGCTACTGCTTCTCCTGGTAGCAGACCTTGGCATCACTCATGTGGTGCTGATTTTAGGTGCATGCAGGATACAAGAGTTGTAGAGTCAAGAAGGCTTCTACCCAGATTTCAGAAGATGACCTGGGAGGCTAGGCAGTATGCTCCTAAGAGGGCAGTGTATAAAGCTGTGACTCTGAAGACAAAGGTGCAGTGGAGACCCCAGAAGGTTGGAGGAGCCAGGAATGTGGATTGCTCAGGAAACCTGAAAGGAGTGAGCAAAGCCAGCCAAACAAATGAATTATGGGAGCTACAACCATGGGCAGTGCCTTAGGGGTGGAGCCATTCAAACTCATTGGGGTTCACATCTTGCCACAGACTGCCTTGGATGCTGCACATGGAACTACAAGACTTAATGTTTGCTCTGCTGGATTTTGGATTTGCTTTGGTCCCATTCCTTTGTATTCCCTTTTGTAACTTTTGGAAGAGAAGTCTCTATCTTGTGCCATAAAATGTTGGAAGCGTGTAGCTTTCTTTTCATTTGTACAGGGGTTTGCAGCAAAGAGTTGGTCTTAAATCTCAGAGGAGACTTTGGACTTGGAATTTTCAGCAATGCTGTAAATGTTAGGACTTTGGAAACTCTTAGAGACGAACTAAAAGCCTTTTGCATAAAAGGATATGCATGAGTGTTTGGGGGGCCAGGAGTAGAATGTTAGGCTTCTGATTAGATGTTGTCTCAAAGCCTCACATGGTCATAGGTGGGGCTTTTTCAGGGGTGGCTGGATTTAGAGTGTGTGACATTGGAATTGATTCATGGTTCAATGCTAGGGTCAAGGGCACACTGAGATTAAGGTCATGAGTGCTACCCACTCTAAATAGCCTGGACAAGATATAAGGGATAGAAAGAGCTTTGGGTCAGCTCTTGCTTGCTTTTGTTGCTGCCTTCTGCTTGCCTAAGTGTGTAAATAACACATGTTCTTTTTCTATCCATCTGTTGATATATATGCTGCTTCTAAGATTTAGCTATTATGAATATGTGCTGCTGTAAACATGGGTATGCATGTATATATTGTAATATGATGTCTTTAACCCTTTGGGGAAGACACAATAGCTGGGTCAAGTAGAATTTCTAGTTTTAGTTTTTTGACGAATCTCCATATTGATTTCCATAGTGGTTGTACTAGTTTACATTCTTACCAACAGTGTAGAAAGGTTTCTTTTCTTCTATAATTTGCTAGAATGTGTTATTATTTGATTTCTTGATGATGATTACCCTTTATGGTGTAAGATAGAATCTTGGTGCTGTTTGAATTTGTATTTCTCTAAGGCCCAGCAATGTTGAACATTTCTTCATTTATTTTCTGGCCCCCTGAACTTCTTCTGTGTGTTCATTTCCCTTACCTATTTTTTTAGTGAGTCTCTTATAGGGTCTAGTTTTTTGAGTCCTTTATAAATTCTTCACATTAGTCCTCTCTCTGAGGAAATTTAATTGTAAAAAACATATTAAATAAAAACATGATCCATACTAATTTGTGGGCTACAGATTTTAGATAAAAAGAACTGAGGTCACACTTAAATTAAAAAACTAAAGATCCATATAACTTAATTTGTTGGTTACTAAATGGGATATGCTAAAGTATCTGTTTACTGTTCTTGGTTGCCAGAAAATCAGATAGGTACATGCTTTTTCCATGATCATATTCCGATGTTAAATCTGCTTTGATGCAAAATGAGTTTGTATTATTTAAATTAAATGGGAGATATGAAATGAATATAATAGCATTTTGCATTAAATGGAAATATCTGTATAAAGTGAATTAAGTAGATCATTTCAGCAGACTCCTATATATTCAGGGTGTATCTCTTCAGAGTGTGCAGTTAACTCTGGCTTCCTGCTTCTGGCTGGTTGTCTTTCATGCTTTGATAAACAACAATAAGATGTAATGTAAGTGAAAGAAGCCAAATATGTAGTTTATCAGATGAGTTGGTTATTTATTAATCCCTCATAAAAGATTTGCTGGGAGGAAAAGCTTAAGTTCACTAAATGGTGTTCTCTTGATGATGTAAGATAGGCAGCTCATCACTGCTGGCATATCTGTTGGCACTGATAACTAATGGTTGGCCTGATATACTACTGAACCACATTAAATGCTTCCTCTCAAAGGAAGAAAAATGGTATTGAAAGAAAGTGACTCATCCACCCTAGATTAATTGCAAATGATTTTAAAAGAGCAAGGAAATAGTCTTCTTGTCTGTTAATGATCTGTCAAAATATGACCATCCTTGCTAGATTTTTCTCCTTTATTAATTTTGACTTTGAAGGTTTGTTATTTTGTCACATGTTTAAAGTAGAAAAAAAAAGTTCACACAAGTGTTAAACTATGCTTCAGCAGTAGTTAGAAATGTAACCAGGCATCGCTTACAGCAACAACAAATATAAAACAAACAATACAAACAACTGCTAAATGTTGGAAATGGGCTTTTGGACTAATCACTCTCCCTCTCCATTTCTCCTCTTCTGTAAAAATCCACTTTTTCTTATTCTTCCAAGCTTGATACAGATTCTTATGTTCTCAGTTAAAGTTTCACAGATTACTGCAATCTGCCATGAACTCTTCCTCTTCTTAATATTTTGAATATGTAATATTGACCCTATGTATTTGGCTTTGCTAAAAATAATTAACAATATATAACTAGAACTATTATTTACCTTTTTTCTTGTGAACATGGATCTTGCATCCCCAAATTAATTTTAAGTTTCTTCAGGGAAGTAAAACTGATTGCACTTTTCACATTTCCTACTGGCACAGCATAGTGTTTTGCATAGAGAAAACCTTCATAAATATTTATTTGACAACATATTTTCCCAAAGGGAAGTGGTAACTAGCTGAATCATTTATTATTAACAAGAAGCATAATCACAAACCAGAAATTGCTGGCTTTGCTATGGTCTCCTCACATTTTTTCAAGAAAAAGTTACCCAATCAGTATGGGCTTCTCAAGACAGTTGCCACTGAAAGTGCTTGTGACATGAGTCAGCCCAGCACAGAATTCAACCATTGTAGAAATATGTGTTTAACATATACCAGATAATAAAACTGTTTCATTAAAGAGGTGACCATTTTGTGATAAACTTGTTTTTCATCTGTATAAATGCTATAGGACCCCTGATCATTCTCCCATTCTCATAGATGTAATTAGTAATTAAGAAATTTAAATTGCTGTAGTTCAACCGAACACTTGTAGTAAGACTGTTGGCAGATACTACTGATAACAGTTTAAGACGTTCATCAGTAGACAACAAAACAGACTAGATACATTCTAATCAGACACTATTGTATGAACTTAATACAGGATTTTAAGAGAGCCTTATAAACTAATAAGGGGGAAATGGAGCAATTTAAAAATGGACAATAAATGAACAGTGGAAAAACTAATACATTTATATGAATTTTGAAACTCTTGGATAACATAAACATAAAAACAATCTATTTACTCAACACCTATGTACTAGGCACCTACTATGTGCCAGGCATAATTTTAGGTCCTTGCAAACAAAGGTCCTACATTCCTGCTATGACAGGGCTTATGTTCTAATAGATAAAGATTGACAACAACTGGGTTAGGTGATTCCTGCTTGTATTCCCAGCACTGAGGCAAAAGATTGTTTGAACCCAGGAGTTCAAGACTAGTCTCAGAAACATAATGAGATCCTCACCTCAAAGGGACCACAGGGGAGAGGGAGGGAGGGAGGGAAGGAAGGAGAGAAGAAGAAAGGAGGGAGGAAGGAAAGGATAAACGGAGAAAGGGAGAGGGAGAGGGAAAGAGGTGGCTTAGATGTGAAAAGATTAGTGTTTATGTGAAAAAGAAAGGTAAAATGGAGCAAAGAAAGGAATCAGGATTGAAAAGGGCTGGGTTGGATGTGAGGTTGGCTGATGTGTTAAAAAGGGGAGTCAGGGTAGACCTCGAGAAGGGGATGCAATCTGAATTAAGACTTGCAAGAGCTGGGAGAGTGAGCCAGTCGGTATCTTGGGGGAAATGTGAGCGCCTTCCAAGTAGAGAGATCAGCCATCTACTAACATAGCAAAGACAAGAGATTGGAAAATATATTGGTGATGAGTGAAACAGGAAACAAACAGTATCCTTATCAGAGGAAAAAAAAGTTATTGAAAGTCATTACCATTTTACTGTCACTATCATTCTCATGGATAACTGAAATTTGACCACACACATGGTACATATTTTAGGAAAGGAAGGAAGAGGACAAAAGAGAGAAAATTTATTAATGCTTCTAGGAAAATCATTTGCTCAAAATCCTTGGAATGCAGAAGACATACAATTTTTGTCTTGGGATTTTCTGTTTGATTAAATTGAGACTTAATGACATGAAGTAACTCCTTTCAATGGGACTGCAAAAAAAAGAAAATTCTGCTCAAACTTTTACATTATGTAATTTCATTTATTCTTGCATGAACATTAAACTAAATTGGTCAGAGAAAAATCTCTTGCTAAATTAAATTTGGTTTGATTAGGAAATTGGCGTGTCATGCAGGCATAGCACAATATGTATGCATTTAAAAAATGTCCTGGCTATCGAAAAAAATGTTTTTAAAGATGATTCAATTTTTCCATGCTTCATTATTGAATTTAATTTGTGTTGGGGGTAAACTAGGCTGTGGTCCTTGCTTGGGAAATCACCCCAGAAATAGGCAGTTTGTCCTTTCTGAAGTGATACACCTCTAAGACTGGAACATTTGAGTATCTTCAAATGCTTTCTGCCCTGGCTCCACATGACCCTTTCTTGCTATTTCCTAATACTGTCATCATTTCCTTTTTGAAAACATTTTCCTTGCTTTACTCAACCCCAGTTTTCTCAACAGGCTCTATCTACAAGGCAGAGTTGGTTCGGTCTTATCTGCCCTGGCCTATGTTCTTAGCAGTATTTCAACCAAACTAGTATCTTTCATTTTATTGCCTGACTTTTAAAACAAACAAATGGAAATTTTAAATAGGGCTGGTTCACAGCAGTTCAGGGAGAGGAAGGTGATTGTTAGAGGGTCAGATATCTTAGGGCAAGGACACAGTTCCAAGGGTAATTACTTGATAATACTTGATGCCTTCCAAAAGCAAAAAGACTGACTCCATGAGTAGCCTGTTTTACAAGTATTACTGGAGGCCTGTCTTTCAACCTTAGTCACTAGAACTTCTACTCTGCTAAGGTGTATGTGAAGAATATTGCATTTTATATGTCACTGAAAAAAAAAAAGCATTTAGATGCATAGGAACAAAGGACTAAAAAGTTATGAAGAATTTCCTGAAAATTAATAGTACATGTTGAAGGAAGGCATGATCAAAATTTGGTTCATGTCTGTGAAGTAGAGATCATTGAAAAATGGCAACTCCAGATTAAGGAGCAGCATCTTCCAGGACTCCAGTGGGACACAGTCTTACTACAGTGTCTTCTCTGGCAATAATCAATATGATTTTGGGTGGAGAGCTGCTGAAGACCATTTCTATGCTCAGCACTTTCTGCTGTCTCAGAAGTTATTTTGATATTTTTCTGTGTTTCATAATATTCCTGATTAGGTCAAAATCCTGGAAAGGAGCTCAGGAAGGACCTTTCCAAGACAGGAGATATAGTTGATCCCTAGACCATTTATAACTCAGGCTGAGTATGGATCAGTGTGATCCTACAGAGCAGCCTTGAATGTGCCATGCTTGGACCCTAATCCATCTGCACATTTCAGAAGGCAGAAGGCAGAAGCCAGTGTGCTTGAAGGAATATCAGTACATATCCTCTGGCTGATTAAGGAGGCCATATATACCAGATAGGAAATACTATATATGTGTTTATCACACATCTTTAACTTGAAGAATCCTTCATATTTATGGAATCTGATAGAGAAGCCCAATATCTAAACAGATAAAAGATAACATCTAGGGTTGGAGACCCCACCTACCCACATTTCTCCCAGAAGTGACTTTTAAGAGGCTTCTCAGGGCTCCTAGGGCTCAGAGGACCTCTTGTGAAAAATGGTGTCTCTCTAAGGCTCCTGACACTCTAGCAGCTTCACCATGGGAGGGTGGTTTTGTGGTCAGTGTCATCAAGTATCATACTGAGGACTTGTACTCCCCAAACCTCCACACAGTACACTGAATCATGTTATGGGCTGGAAAATGTCAGAGAGTAATCAGTGAGTCCATTGCATGAAATACTGAGATTATTTTTTCTGATTTTAGTGATCATTGAACAAAGGCAGTATTGGAAGAACATGGTCTCTAATCTTTAGAAAATTTGCATTATGACCTTAGACTTGACACAGTATATAGCCTACAGAGCAAGTTCAAATATCCAGTGATAGTATTTCCACTCAGTAAGTATACCTAATTTATTTTTTGATTTATTTACACCCTTTGTATTCATTATTAAGGGAAGTGTAATCCATATAGAGTATGCACAAATGAATTCTGACAAATATCACATAGCTTACGCTTTAAGACACACATTTTCATCATTCCAGAAAATTTCCTCACTCTCCTTCCCTATCAAGTCCCTTTTTTTCCCTGAGGTAACCTCTGTTTCTATTTCTAACCATATATTATTTATACCTTTTCCAGGACTATATAAAATGGACTAATAAACTGCATATTCTTTTGGACCTAATGCCTCATATTTTGCATAACTATAGAAATCTCTTCTTTGTTTCCTTATCTGTAAATTGAGCACTGCCCTTGAAGACTGTGCTCAGGTATTCTGAGGTACCCAGGTTTCCTGGTGTGGGGAGAGGAAGTCAGAAGTCACTCTGATTAGAAGAGGGTGAAAAGGGGGCTGAGCAGAGCCAGAAGCCACAGAACCGTTGTCCTTTTCTATGTTTTACAAAGTGAGATCCACTTCATTTGGCAAAGTGGAGCGGCGATACTTATAATACAAAGGTGTGTGTGTGTGTGTGTGTGCCATAGAATCTCACAGATGCTTAGTGATCCCCTTCTGGGAACAATCCATAAATCATCAATAGTGTTTTATGCTGTGTGAGCTGTGACTAGTCTCCTCAAGGGAGGGCCGGGAGACAGGCAGCCAGACTGGGGACCCTGAGGGAGGGCCTGGGCACTGAGCACTGTAATATTAGTACTGGTTACAATCAGATAGCACCAGCCAAACTGAGGCGCCTAGACAATAAGCCAGAGGCCATGGATGAAGGGAAGCACAAAGACAGCATTCAAAAGACTGGACTCCTGCAGCCAGCGAGCATTTCTATAGACTCCACCAGACGCTGGCCCAGTCTGAATGTCACCTTACTGCCAGAAAGCCATTTTTTTCATGGTGAGCTTTTAAACTGCTAAAAATAATAAACACAGGGAAGAAAGTGCTGACACAATCTTAAATGCAGAGACAAACTGAAACTGTGTTGCTCTAATAATGAAAACAAACTGAGTTCCTAACTATGACCCAGTGTCCCAAACAGGCTGCTTGATGTTACCACACACCTCATGATTAAAGGGGGAGTTCTGAGGTTTATCAGTAAAGAAAAGGGATCTTCAGTGCATGGATGCTCACCTCTGTGTGGCTTGCTCTTTTCAATTCTGCCTAATTCTTCTGCTTCTTTAGAATTCAAGGAAGACACATGGAAGAAGACTGTTGGATCTTCATGGGGAAAAGTTGCCTGCATAACAAGTGAAAAGGGTGCTCTTTCTGAGGACTCTCCATAGTGTTTTGTAAATTTCTTTATTCTGATATGTATTTTTTAGTTCATTTAATGGTTTGTATTTCTCTTGGATACCTAGAATGCTTTTGAATCACAAAAGCAGCATTGCCACAGGTTGGAAGATAATTCCCATAATGCTCAAAAGTACCAATTAATAGCAAAAAAAAAAAAAAATCACAAGTTTGCAAATAAGTCAAGCCTGATATCTGACCTTCTTATGCATTAAATCATGTGTGGAACTTGGCACCCACGCAGGTTGGCCGATGGAAGGGAAACCACAGATCTGGAAAAGAGGAAACACAATAAGATAAATATAAGTTGGTTTTTCTTTTTCTTTTTTAAAAGTTCCTCAATGTTTGATTAATCTGAAACTGCTCTTATTTCTATGTTTAAATAGGGTCTGGTTTCAGTGCTGTCTCTGATTTTGAATACATGCAAATAGACTTTGATACAAATCTCATTCAGAAGGGGAGATGGTTTCAGGGAAAGGGACCTTAACACAAGGGCTCTAATATCATTACAAGCATGGGGCAATGTTCATGGCTCCTGAAGACCTACTTTTCTGTGGAGTTTTAGGAACAAAACCCAAGGGTTTTGGATTCCCAGCCTGGGAAGATGACTAATAGGTAAATGTGAATCTCAAACTGATTAGAATTTTTGTGTGAAGAGAGAGAGCTAAAAAGAGTCTGGCTTCATGTCAAAGAACAGTTCCTGGGATAGGTCTTAATGTATAAAAGCTGTGCCTCTGCCAGGGGAACAGCCCTGCTAGCCTGCACCTGTGCCAGGTGCTGGAGTCACTGGCAGATGCACCAGGGTCTGCACTGGAGCTTGACTCTGTGGAGCCATCATACTGGGAATGGCTCCCACAGAAAGAAATAAGATGAGAGGCGGCCAGACGGGCCATGGCATCCGGTTGTGTGGCCGTGGATGTCTCTAAGCATCTGCACGGCAAATGAGAAACTGCTCTTAAACTGTGCTCCTACTATTTTTGTGGTGGTTGTTGTGGGGAGTTTAGAAATCACAGAAAACAACAGGTTAGTAAAACAGACACTGGGTTCCCACTACCTAGACTGGACCAGAGTTAGCATTTTTCTCATATCTGTTCTATTTTTTACATTACAAAAAAACCATAAGTATAATTTCTTTAGCAACATCCCAAACCCAGACCATAAATTTATCTTTCCGGGCACTTTTTTTTTGTTTTTTATTCACATACATTTTTATGTATCCAGGGTAACGAATAGAGTTTGTGTGCTTTTAATTTAATGATATGCTATGAATCTCTCTCTATATATATATCTCTATCTACAGTTTTTACTCAACATTATGCCTTTGAGTTCTAACTAGGCTGATCTATAATAGCTCATTCCCTTTAACTGCCACATGGAATAAATATACACTTTGTTATTGTCTTTTCACCCAACACCCAACATTTATGGCACCATAAAAGTGCTCGTTATGTCATTAAAGTGATTGTTGGTTATGTGTGGGTGTGCATAGGCGTGTGTATGTGCACGTCTGCTCTACTCTTGAGTCTGGGCTTCTTGAAGACACTGCTTTGCCCTGTTTTCAATGGCCCTTCCACACTGCTACTACCACTGGAAGCACACTCAACATGTAGAAAGGTGATGCACATTTATTAAAAAACAACTTGCTTATTTCACCTAGTTACATAGAGTTTAAACTTCAAAAGACCATCTGAAGTTGGTATTATTAATAACCCCATCTTCCAGATGAGAAAAGGAGAGGCAGAGAAAGGTGAAACATTTCATTCAAGGTCTAACAGTGAAGAAGAGACTAGCCAGGAATGTCACCCAGGTAGTCTGATGTCATAGGCCTTGTTCTGAGGGACTGAGAAGAGGCTCAGGTTTTAAAGATAAAACTGCTGAGAAGAAACTGAAAAAGTGTCATTGAGGTGGCGTCCAAATTTTGCAATAATACAAACAACAGAACATCTTTTTCATGGTGTGTCTCCAACCGAGAACAACCAAAGTCCTTCACACAGACAAATTCAAAGTGATTTCCCTGTGATGAGTAAAATTTAAAGAAGCAAGGTCATACCCAAAACCTTCCAACTTAAACTCACTTATTTTTCCATTCTTCTTCTGTTTAGAAAACAGAGCTATGAATTCACTTGTGGCTCAAAGGAGACTGCCCAGTTTTACTGACACAAGATTCAAAGCAAAAATAAGAATCACCCCCCTGGGACAACTTTAGCTCAGAATGTGTGTTCTTTACACATTTTTAATTGAGGCACAAATAAATTAACAGTGAGGTTATTTTGTAGTTTCAAAAGAATCTGTTTTGTAACTGATTCACATTTATATTTGGAATACATTTATTTCTAGGCATGAAACAGTTCATTTTATTATGCTATCTGACCTGAGGTGAGGTTGGCACTATTTCCCATGTCTGCCCCCAATTAATGCAAATTGAGGGTTAAAGGATAAATAGAGTTCCTTTAACTTGGTTTACTAATATGTTATTTATAAATGGTTCTTTTCTTGGTCAGTTTTGGGGGAAGGGCAGTAAATTTGTACAAAAAAACTTCACAAGAGCAAACTAGCAAATATATAATGTGTGTTTTATTGCCAAGTTTTAAAAGAATTAAATTTTATAGGGGTTGATTCTATGACAAAATTAATCCTATTTACTATCTATCCTTAATCTTGTATCTCTTGCCTGAGACTGAGTGCATTAGTAGCCTAAGTTTCTTTTTAAAGGTCTTACTCCGTGTTTTTGAATTTTTTTGACAGTTATATAGTATCCCTTATATTATTAAGTCATAGTGACACTTACTAAAAGCCAGTGAGGTCTTTTCTTCTGCTATTTTGAATAGGACTCCAGTGCATAATTTTGCATGAGAGTAGATACTCACATGTACAAGTAATGTCTAGGGCAAATCTTAAGAAAAGAAATTGGCTATTTAATGAAAATGGACATTTTACATTTTGACTGATATTTCCAATTTGCATTCTATGTCTGAAAGTCCCATTTCCTCATACCTTTGTTAATATGATAGTTTATTAAATATTGTTTTTGCCTATTTGATAACAGACAAATGGAATCCTAGTTTGAATTCATGTATATCCTGAGTAAGTGAAGTTGAGAATCTTTTGATATGCTTAAAACTTTTTATAGTTCTTATTCTATGAGTCTTTCTTTTTTTCTTTCCTGCCTTCTTTCTTTTCTTTCTTTCTTCCTGGCTTCCTACCAATGGTTTGCCCATGGTTTTTTTTTTTTCCCCCTACTAGGTTGATGAGTACTTTTTATTACTATGTGGATACTTTATGTCTTTTACAAAAACAAATTGTTTCCTTGTTCTTTCATTTTTGAAAGCTTTGTTTGCTAGAGATGTAGCTCAGAGCACTCATCTATCATGTATTAGGCTCTGGGTTTAATCCCCACCACCACCACAAAAGAAAAATAAAAAAAAAAACTTTTTCAATGTATATTTTATTCTAATTTTTCTTTTCTTTCTTTTGTGAGAATTGTAAGAATTTTGGTATGACAGATCTACAGTCTTTAAAGATTTAAAAAAAAAACCCCAATATTGTTACCAATAGGTACGGTTCTGCTCATGAAAGAGGTCCAGACTGGATTTTCCTTCTGAAGACAAGAGGAAATTTAAAGATTCTGAGTAGGGCATAATAGGACCCAATCGTGTATTAGGAATACTATTTTTAAATCGAAAAAATATTTTATTTTCATGTGTCCTTTGATCCTGTTTTGGTCATGTGGCTTTTTCTGCCCAAAGAAATGCTATCAGATATGCTACATATAGAAGTTTGAAAAGTTCTCATTATGTTTACCTGTTTCTCTGCTCCTTTGTGAATGTCACAAGCACATGCCTACGCTAGCCTTTCATGGGTGAGACGCACACAGCAGAGCTGGTTTACATCAGTAGTCTCTACCAGGCCCAGATGAGCAGAGCTACTTATCGGACTTTCAGATGCCCACAGATGCATGAGTGAGCCCAGCTGGAGCTGGAAGAACCAGCCCGTTAACTAGACTCACAAATTAATAGACACTAGTTGTTTCAAATGTCTCCATTTTGGGATAACTTGTTTCTATTGTAGGGACCCCTTGAAAATATTATAAGAACTAGGTAACTGATACAGGACTTAACTCTGTTATTTAAAAGAGAGATACTCACATAAATGATGGTTTAAAAATAGGTAATGAGGGACCGGGAATTTAGCTCAGCGGCATAAGCACCTGCCTTGCAGGTGCGCAGTTGTGAGTTTGATCCCCCGGTTAAAAAAAAAAAAAAAGATAATAAGACACAGCAAATATCCACCAAATTCCTGCTGTATCAGTGAACATTTATTCAGAATATAAATATGAAATGGTATAAGCATTTAAGCAAAGGAATTAGTATAATACAGGCAATATTTATACGGGTGAAGGAAAAGATGATGCAGTAAAAAAAATAAAGGGAGAATGAAGCACTCGGAAGTTCAGGATTGGCAGGATATCCCTCACTATTTAGATAAGACTATGAGGTGTTAATACCAGAGCATATAGCAGAAACTGAAAGCTCAACAAGCCTGCTCAATAGGAGCCAGAGCCTGGAGGAGATGTGGCTAGTATTAGAGATGCCCTGGGAGACAGACAGAATGAAGGTTCTGTCTTCCTTAAGTCTTTCTCCCCCCAGTGCCTTCCAATGTTTGAACCTACAGAAGGCACAAACCTCATGAAGCATTAGGAAGACCAGAGAATGGCAAGGAAAGATCTGAGGGCCAACAGGAAATACATCAACATGATGTGCAAAGCACCACACAAAGTATTGCTCAGTGATGAACGCTGCTACATCAATAAACATAACTAAGAATCAAACTACCAGACTCAAAGGTTAGAAAGCTCCCAGACAGATAGGAATGAGGGCAGAGATGTTCAGGTGGTAGCAACATGGGAGCAAAGTGTAGGAAATGCTGAAAGAATAGCGACTACTCTGGTTTGCCGTAGAAGGCTGTTTCCTGGGAGCAAGAAGGTCTGGTCGTGAGGCTACAGAGGCCAAAATGAGGCTAAAGCCTAAAAGCGTTAAGATTCTAATCCTAGAAGACTGGATTTTCCTTCTGAAGACAAGAGGAAATTTAATGATTCTGAGTAGGGCATAATATGACCCAATCGTGTATTAGGAATACTATTTTTAAATCGAAGAATATTATTTTAATAGAAATTCAAGGGATAGATTAGAGAGAGATAAACTAGAGCAGGGATTACTAAACCTAGATCTCAGGGAATTCACCCCCCCCACACACCTTAACTAATTTGCAGAAGTTTGGGCAAGCATTCAATTTCCTGAGATAATGCATAGCTTTCACATGGTTTTCAATGGAGTCCATGACCTCTGACCCCCTCATCAAAAAAAAACTTTAAGCCTCAGAGCAAGGAAACTACCTAGAAAGCTTCCATTATAATTCTTTTAATGAGGATCAAGTGTATAATAACATCAGCAAAAGAAAGAAGAAACAGATGTAAACATTTATGAGGTAAGCTCTAAACAGATTATCTAGATAAACATGAACAGAAATAAGAGAAATCAAGAGATTCTGAAAGACTTAGCTCTGGGCATTACCCATCTGCTGTTATTTCTATCCTGCCCTCTGTAACACGAAGGAAGCAATTGTGCTTTCAAGACACCATAAAGATTTACTGAGTTGAAAAGTTCTGAGATAAACACAAGGTATGCGTGTCGCCGTTGTCCTGTGCCAGTGTTAAATGCACATATTACTAGTAAAGCAATCTCTTTTTCCTTCTGAGTACAAACACACCTGCAAAGCTTGCTAAAGTAGCACCTCAAACAGCCACTGGCAACAGTTCAAAATAAAAGGTGCAGCTCTCCTCTGAGACTTTTTCAAGGTACTACTGTTATTATATTGCCTGTTCTTTCATTTGCAAGGATCAAGTACCAATAAATGAGTATTTTGGTTGGATATATTACATACTAATACAATCTGTGTCATCTGTGATATATTCATTTATATATATATTTCCTACACATGGAGACATACAGTTGAATTATTAGCTACATCTTACCCAAATGCACAAATACAGTTAATTTTAACTCCAAGCAAATAATGCAGATTTGAATTAAGGTAAATTAGGATAAGGAATACTTCATATACACAAAGTTGATTCTATCGTCAAACTATCTTTTTTGTTTTTGAAACAAAGGATCGAACTCATGACCTTGCACTTGCCAGGCAGGCACTTGTGCTGCTGACCTAAATTCCCAGCCCTTATCAAACTATCTTACTGAGGTTCTTAAATTGGCATTTTTCATCACAATCAAGTATGAATGATTTTGTTGTTTGGAAAACTCTAAATTCCAAACATAGGCAAGTAGTAGTAATTACCTGCTTTTTAAAATATGGGGTTGGTAGTATTTGGACACCACTATGATGGCTTTCTTACTTTGGGACCTTTTCTAACATTTGAAAAGATCAGCATTGCCTTCAATATAGTTCCATAATAAAGATGAATAGAGATGTGTCACATTTACTTTCTATTTGCAGTTGATTGGCAAGAAAACTATTACTGTCCATTTCAACAGGAAGACTTTTCTTGCTCATCTCAACATCAAACTTAAAGGGGGCACTTTTAATTCAAAATAAATCACGTTTTGAACTGTCCAGATAAAAATATTCCTACAAAATTGGGCCAAAATTATAATAAATTTCCAGAAGTAATTATCTTTCCATGATCCACAACAAAAAAGCATATTTTCAACTGTAACACATATGCATATATATATGTGTATCTAACTAAAACAAAACAAGATTAAAACTTTGTACTGTGGATCACAGGCAGGCAACTATTACTAGGAATTTATTACATTAGAATCTTGGATGTTTTCTGTTCCACTACATACTACCCTATTCTATTTTATATAGTATTTCATTAAAAAGAGATTAAAAAAGGCCTGCTAGATTGATTTTATTGCCCAGTAATAGGGCCCAACCTAGAGTTTGAAAAAACACCGCTGTAGCAAGTTTGATTAACACTATTTGACTTTATTCAGCAATGTAAACAAATCCACAAAAGACCAATCCTGAACAACTTAGCAGGAAGAAAAAAATCTCTTGGCTCACTCCCTCATAGCCTGGATGAAGCCAAGGTTTGCTGAGCCAACTTTTGTACTTGGTGGTGGACAATGACTGAAAACTGAAAGACAGAGATCAAATCCTCACTCCCTCTCAACATATCTCTTCCGCTGGGTAACTTATACTGTGCAAGGATCAAGCTATTCAATTTTGTTGTCATTTGCTGTTCTTTTTCCAACAGCAATAGAAACACAACATCAGTTTACCGTCTCCTCTCCTAGGTAGAATTAGATTATTCTCTCTGCTATCCTGGTAAACAAAGATGGCATTCAGCACTCTGGAGGGCCACCCCACAGGATCTCCAAACAAAGCAGGGCAGAGAGAAACCACTACCAGTGAAGAAGCCAAAGTGGAAGCAGGACTGAGGTTGTCAGTCCAGATTATGTAGAAGAATTCACTTTGTAATGATTCTTTTGACTGAGTGGACACAACTGCAACTGGAAAATGATTATCAATAGTAAAAACAGGCAGATGGAAAGACAGGCAAACCAAAAAGCCTATATACCTCCATGCTATCTGCAAAACCACTGCCACATGATAAGAAATTTAAATATTTTTTCTTTTTCTAAAAAGAAATAAATGGTTATATATTATACAATCATTGTACCAGAGAAACTTCGGGGATCTTTGGACAATACTGCAATACTGAAATATTCTTTCTTGCATTTTATTTTCTGACATTCATCCACTTACTGTATACCCTCTCCCACATCTTATCTACTAAACTTAATAATTAGCAAGCACATCAAAATCTCAAGTTTTTCATGTCCTTTAATTCAGCATTTCTATTCCTCAGAATTTATCTTAAATAAAAGATCACATCTACATAAAAATGTTTAGTGACAGACTGTTCACATGGTGTCATTTATACTAATAAAGGGCTAGAAGGTATAACACTACAGTAGTTGCTAAACTGGTCATCTTTGAGTGGTTGTTGAAGATTGGTGGTTTGAACTTTATTCTGTTTACCTAAGTTTTCTAAATTTTCCAAAATAAAAGTAAAACATGTAGGTTGAAAACAAGACATCTGTGCTGGACAATGGGACACTGACAAACCTCCAGGTGGAAGATTCCCAATCTATTTAACCACATTTTTAGAGAGCCTCAGTGCCCATTTGAGTTGTGCCCAGCAATCTGAACACTCTGTACTTTGGGTCCTGCAATGGTAAAATAGGGACAGTAACAGTACAAATACATAGAGCCACAAGGAGGATTAAACCTAATAACTCAAATGTTAAAATATGTAAAGTGCTTATGAGAGCGCCTGACACATGAAAGCATGATATATTATTATGCTGATCCAGGAAGTGGGCAGATACTTATCTGTTGCCACACTAAACCCAAGGTGAAGCCCCAGGATAGATGAGATAGTTTTCAGTGGCCATAAAGTGATGCTGCACATCTGTAGTGTCAATATTGGGCCACAACAATGTGGTCTTTGTACTGACAGTGGCAAACTCTTGAGGATATATACGTGTATCACATTTTGTAAAACTGTCTATTTTTAAAATATCCAGTTTATGTTATGTCAATTAGAACTTAATAAAGCTGTAATGAAACATGAAGAAGAAATACTTTTTAGGAAGAAATCCTGAGAGAATCTGCCACCAGCAAGCCAAAACTAAAAGAAAACATAAAGCATACATGTCGGGCAGAAGAAGAAAAATCTCAGATGGGAACATAAAGCAGAGTAAGCACTCATGAGCAACAAAGATGGGGATAGGCAGTAAATTTAAATGAGTATTAGCTGTTGAACACAATAATTTTTAGTGTTTTACAGGATTTAAAATGTATGCAAAATTGAAATCTAAGACAGTAACACCAGGAAAGAAAGGAGTAGTAATTAAAGTGCTTCATTGCCTTGCATTTTGTGCATAATTGAAAATCACAATTTATGATGCATACTGATAAACTAAGAATATAATTTGTAATTTCTCAGAGAACCACTAAAACAAGAATAACAGAATAAAGGATAATAAGACAATAGAGGCAAATATTGTACTTCACTGATTCAAATAAGGTAACAACAAAGAGGAGAAAAACACTAAACAGTTGAAGCAAATAAAAAACAAAAAAGTAATATCATATACTATAATCCAAAAAGATGTGTAATTTCATAAAATTCAAGTAAACAGCTCAAGTCATAGGCATCTACTAAATTCTTTGAAAGATTCCTTTAAATAATGTTTATATGAAACCCAGAAAAGGACTCAAAGTTTTCAAGAAAAAAGAATTGGGAAAAAACATATAGATTATATTAATACATGACAATGTGAACTTAATGACAAATGATATTACTAGAGAAAAAGATACTTCATAGTCATGAAATAATGAAACCAAGGGAAGATATAAGAATTCTAAGTCTGAATATACTTCATTATCAAGCATCAAAATATAGGAAGCCAGCATTGCTATAACTAAAATCAGAAGTAAGAAAATCCTCAATGGTGTGGGAGCTTTTAAGGCACCTGTGTCAGTAACTAGTTGAACAGGCTGTTAAAGATGAGTATTGATGCAGATATAGAAATGTGATTAATAATCTAACCTAATTGATCTATTTGCAACACTGTAGCTAATGACTACAGATCACACAGGATGCACGTTGAACATTTACCAAAGTTTACCATGTGCCGAACATAAGTCTGAACAAATTTCAAAGATCAAAAATCATACAGAATATGTTCTCTGACCACAGTGAAGAAGTCAGTGATGAAGCAATAACTAAAACTTACATAAATATGTGGAAATTCAGCAATACACTTCTAACACTTCACATCCATACACTAAGGATAAAGCCTATTGAAAATTAGACCATATTAGCTGATTTATGAAGAAAACATTGCATAACAACTGTGTGAAAAGCAGCTAAGGATATGAATGAAAGGAAATTTATGTGCATAAATGCATGTATTAGGAAAGAAGAAAACCTGGAAATCAATTATTTAAGTATCCATCCCAAAGAGACATAAACTAAATACTAAATTAAAGCCAAAACAAAAGTGGAAGGAAGAAAATAATAAGGGTTGAAAGTAATGACACAGACAACAGAAGTGTAACAGAAAAATAAACCAAATAAAAAATTATTTCTTTGAAAATGCTAATAAAACCCATAATCCTGTAGCCAGAATAATCAAGGGGGTAGAAAACAAAAAATTACAAAATGCAGAATGAAAATGTTAAGCACTATAAATCTCACAGATGTTAAAAGGTAAGAGGACATATGACCACTTTATTGCCACATTTTAAGATATCAGTGAAATGGACCAGTAACTAAAACATTCTTACAAAATCAGAAAAATAATAAAAATGTGAATGATTTATACTCATTAAAAAATTCAATTTGAACCTAAAAATCCAAGTGTTCTTCAGTCCTATACTATTTTATTAGTGAATTATACCAAACACTTAAAGTGAAAACCACATTCATGTAACATAATTTACTGGGAATATAGAAGGATTGTGTTTCATTTTGAAACTTGTTTTATGAGCCCAACATAGTCTCATTTCCATAATTGAATAAAGCCATTATAAGAAAGGAAATCACAAAGTCATATTCCATATGAATTTAGCAGAATTACACTAATTAAAATGTCATTAAATAGAAACCTGAGATGTGTTTGCAAAGTTAATACTATGAACAAGAGGGATTTATTCTAAAAATACAAGGTTTGTTTAATATTTGAAAATCAATCACTGTAAAACAAGTTATTAACAGCAAAATGAGAAAAAAGCATGTGGTCATCTCAACAGATGCAGATAAAGCATTTGCTGCTATTTAAATCTATTCATGATCAGACAGTCAGCAGACTAGATGTACTCTAGTGTTAAAACTTTCTGTTTTTCTGATGCTTCCATATCCTCACTGAGGTGTGTCAGTGTGATAAGGCTGACCTCTGCTACGAGTTTTCCTTCCTGTCCTCCCCAGACTGCGACAGGGAGACATTTAATGATACTGCTCCACAACTTTTGCTTGTATGGTCCACCCTGAAAACAGGTAGAGACGCTGGTCCACAGGTCTTCACTCTCTATGCCTCATGTGCTTGGTTGAGACTCGCCTCTAGTGCCCGCCATGTGGGTGCTGGGTGGTGAGCTATGCTCCTTCTCTGGGACCTGGGGAATAACATCCCTGTTATTTCATATGCCTGTTTCAGTATGTGTACATGGAAGTTTTGGAGTGATCCTTTAAGACCTCACAAGGAAGATTTTCCTACTTACAACATACTAGGATTGGGAGGCAACCTTCTACCTCTGATAATACTGTACAACAAACTTCCTACTTAATGATTAATGTGGAAGTCTTCCTCCTGAGGCAAGGAAACACTTGAGAATACTTTCTGCAACTACCACTTAGACATTACAATAAATACAGAAAATATTGAAAAAAGGGAAGAGATATAACCAGGATTAGTTTCTGACATCATAAGCAAATATAAGGAAAACCAAATTATTTTATGGAAAAATTAATTAAAAAATAAATGAATTAAACTAGGTCATTGAACATAAGATCAATATTCAATTTAATTGGAATTCTATACATAACAAAAATCTATTAGAAAATAAAATGTATTAAACTATACTATTTATGTGGAATAAAAATCAAAGATAAATTTAAAAAATGCAAGACTTCTATAGAGAAAATTACAAAGCACTATAGACACAAAGCATGATCACATATGGGGAGTCTTAATATTGTTAAGACAGAACTTAGCGGAAGCCTGCATCAGGGGTAAGCTGCCCGGAACTACCAGCGAGGGCTCGCCCTGCCACCAGGAACTTAGCGGAAGTCTGCATCAGGGGTAGGCTGCCCGGAGCCTCCACTGTGGGCCCACCCTGCCACCGGGAGCTTGGCAGAGGCCTGCATCGGGGGTGAGCTGGCCGGAACCTCCCCCATGGGCCCGCCCTGCCACCGGTAACTTAGCAGAAGCCTGCATCAGGCATGGGCTGCCCGCAACCACCACCGAGGGCCCGCCCTGCCACCGGGAACTCAGCAAAAGCCTGCATCAGGCGTGGGCTGCCCAGAACCTACACCGTCGGCCCACCCTGCCACCGGGAACATCAGAAGATCTCAGAGGGCTCCAGCCAGTGTGAAAAAATTTGGAACTTTGCTCCCAGGTGGCGAACTTTGGACTACACCAGATTGAATGTATCAGAGTGGTGAGTATACCCCTAAAATAGAGGTGTACAGGGGATAAATAGGGCCAGTAGTAAAACCCCCTACAACTAACTGTTCGACTTTGTTGTATCTGAAAATAGTGTGTGTGATCCCCTCCTACACATATAAAACACCAGGCAGAGTGAAAATGACAAAACGAAAAAGCAAAATGCAGTCTCAAACATTTAGTTCACCAGAAGCAAGTATAGGAGACATTGAAATAGAGGACCCCAAAAGTAACACACCGGGAATCTCTGAAAAGATAGCCAGTGAAATAAAAAAACAACTGCATCAGGCTATAGAGGAAATCAAATTAGAAGTGGTCTCCCATGTAAAGATAGAAATAACAACTTTAGTAAAGGAGTTGTTGAATGCAGCTAAAGAAGAACTAGAGAAAAAAGTACATGAGCATGAGAAACTGATTGAAACTTTGAATGAACAATACAGAAAACAAGCAGAATTCATGAAACAAACTCAAAGAGACATCCAAGAAACAAAAAATTCTATTGAAAGTGTGCAAAACCGCCTAAAAGAAGCTGAGGATAAGATTTCGGACCTTGAGGACAGGATCACAGTTAGTGACCAGGAAAGGATAGAACTTTTAAAAATAACAAAGCAGCATGAAATGACAATCCAGAAGCTTCGTGATGATACCAATATATCATATAAGAATAATGGGCATTAGCAAAGATACAGGAGTCCAGGCAAATGACATACGTAAAGTATTTACAGAAATAATAGCAGAAAATTTCCCAAACATGGGGAAAGAATCTGATAGGCAAATAAGTGAGGCATATAGAATACCAAACAGTCACAATCAACATAAATCCACACCCAGACACATAATAATTAAAATCTCAGACATATAGCATAAAAACAGAATCCAGAGAGATTGCTGGTATAAATCTGAAAAGTAAAACACCACAACTAAAATAATAAATAAATATTTATTCTTTAAGGGTACATGAAGTTTTTCTCAGTAGAACACAAAGAACGCTAACAAAAGAAAAAAATAAAAAGCTGAAAAGGAAACAAATAATACAGGAAAATAAGAAATTAGGCTATGCTAAATAAGGAACTTTTGTTCACCAAAAGAAACAATTATGAGAGGGGGAAAAAGTGGGAAATAATATTTGCAATACTTATGACTGACAAAGAAATTATATACAGAAAATATACAGAACTTCTATCAATCAATTAGAAAAGACAGGCATATGAAAAGCCCTCAATATCCTTATTCATCAGAGGAATGTAAATTAAAAGCACAATGAAATGTCTATATATGCTCACCAGAAAGGTTAAATTAAAAATGCTGTCAAGATCTAGTTGTGAGGATATGGAGAAGTTGGAATTCTCAGACCTTGCAGATGGGAGTGTAATCATTTTGTTTCTCCTTCAATATCTCCCAAAACTATATATACACATATATATATATATGAATGAGCAATTCTACTCCCAAACCTAATAGAAATGTATAGCCACGTTCATCAAAAACACAGCTTGAAGATGTTCACATCTGTACCTTTCATAATAACCAGAAGCTAGATACAATTCATATATTCAGCATTTCATTTGTCACAGCAGAATGAGTAAGTTATAACATATTCATACATTGGAATAAAAGTCAGCAATGATAGATGGTCTCATAAACAGAATACTGAGCAAAATAAGGTAGACACATAAGATCATGACAGAACATTCTAAATAAAGTCAAATTAATCTCAGGTTTCAGAACTCAGGAGAATTCAGGCTCATTTGGGGAGAGTGAATGAGATTTTGTAGGTGTACACACCATTGAATGTGATGGACACAATGTATTTTGTGTAGTTGAGACAGACTATGTAAATATCTTGTATTTCAGCTTATAAATATGAACTATGAATAAAGCTTTTGACTGCTGGAGCTCTATGGCCAAGAAGCAGACGTGAATCTAGATTGCAAGGCAGAGTTTCGAGACTTCAGTCAACAAAATGAAATTGGTGAGAAAAACATAACAGACCTGACCAATGTTGATTCCTGTCTCCAGGTCTGAGATGAAAAGTAGCCTAAGCCTCCAGTGCTGTATGAATGCTTCCCTGCATCATCTCATCCTCATCTCTGTGCCCCCTCCTGACAAGTTCTGTGACACGAGTATTGTCATGCTCACATACAAAGGTAGCATCCCTCATCTCCAGATCTTTCCTAATCCCTTAGAAAGGTTTATCAATTCACCGACAATCAAAACTTTTCTCTAAATTTATCTGATTCTATACCTAGGGCAATATGAATAAGATCTTTCTCTACATGTTCAATAAATGATCAGCCTTGCAAAAAAAAAAAAAGCTTTACACTAGTGTTCCATTAATGATCTAAATGGATGTATTTACATGGATGTATTTAATTTGTGTAAACTTATCAAGCTGTATGCTAATGATTTGTATGCATCTCTGGATGCATACTTTGCTTTAATAAGTAAGTTTAAGAAATATCACATTTATGTTTCTAATTTATCACACATCAGGACATAACATAAATGGTAGGGAACAGTGATAAAACCTAAAACATATATTAGGATACATTTCAGACATCTTGCAGAATGTAGAGTGATGCTGTCACTCAGCATGGGGCTAGGAGAGGGAAGAGGCTAAAAGAAACAGCTGCAAGTCATCAGACATTCCCATAAACAAGTTATAGTACTGAGGTTAAGTAATTGAGGTATATTTTATTCATTTTTTCTCTTTGCGAAGAACAGAAATGTCTTACTTGCACAAAGTTGTAGGAAATCAGTGCCAAACATTGTGCACCTCATCAGTTACTTTTTCTTGGCTTCTAGAACACTCAGCTATAAATTTATCTATATCCTTAGAATAGTAGTTTTCAAATCTTCTTTATCATGGGCACAGACAGAGATATAGTTTGTATAATGACCAAATATGTAAATACACACATAAATTTGAAATGTACATTTTAGGAAATAACACTCTTGATCTGTGCAATGCTCTCTGATACTTTCTATTCGGTCCTAGCCTGCACATCTGATACCATCCTAGTCACTCACTAGGATGGCTTCACAGATCATTCATGAGGTGCAACTGAGATTAAAAAAAAAAACAGCAACAAAAAACACTGTCTTTAGAGTTCCTGGCAAATGTAAGGTACTCAATAAAAAAGTTACTGAATGAGTAATGGTAGGCATTTTGCATATTGGCTTACTCTCCAGATTGTTGTTAGTGTCTCGCTTATTTTCCTTGCTTCCTCAATGTTCTGTTCTAATTTATGTCAGTGTATCATGGTGTACATGTCTTTATAAATTGCTTTAATCTTTTCCAGAATGAGTCCATAAAGCACACTTTCAAAGTCACACAGTAAATCAGTTGAGGCAGAGCCAGGAGAGAAAAACTCATCCCAAGGCTCCGGGAATGGAAAGCTCAATACCCACAAGACAAACACTTCCTGCCCCTTCTCTGTAACTAGGTGTGCAGCAGCAGGACACATGAGAACAGATGGCGACTGGGTCTAAGTGACTGGAGCTCACCTCTAATCTCTAAGGGAACCATATACATCTTGCTTTCCATGAAGTTTTCTTGCATTTCCGACAGATGGGAGAGAGAGTGCCAGCTCATTCTGAGAAACACAAAGACACCTTTTGAAGGAGGAACAAAGAGTTCTGCAGCTGACAATGAAGAGTAGTGTGAGCATCTCTGTGCATCACTGTGATAAAGGAGTTCAGGGTCTTGGGTTTCCTTTATCGCTCTTTTCAGGGTGTAAACCTTTTTGCAGGCCATTGAAACTCTGTGTCTACAGAAGAGGTAGCAACCATGTAGGTAGCAACTAGCCTGGTCATGTGAGAATAAACCTTATCTCTCTAGCACAGGAACAAATTTCACTTTAATAAAACTTTAATTTAAAAACATTCCATTTGGTCTAGTTAGACAAAATTATCCCTACAAAGGATTTTTGGATCACTTTGGGGGAAAGTGCCAAGCTTAGCTTATTGCTGAACCCAAAGAAAAGTATACATGCTTTGGGCCAAGTGCCATGGTCCACTTTGGTGATGCTGTTCTTCTGAATGTAAGACTCAGGACTAAAGAACAGATGTGGTTGTGGCTGGTTATTTCTTTAGTCAAAAATGAGGAGGAATGTAAAAGGGCCAAGTGGATTAGCAGCCACAGATGCAAGCTAAGATTTACATACACAGATGTCTACAGGAGCATTTGCTTTAGTATGAAATCAGAAGCAGTCTACAATTTCAAACTGGTGGGGGTGGGGGTGGGGGTTAAAAAGTGATTGTGTAACCATTAAAACAAAGCTTACAAATGCACAAGGTAACAAACCACCAAAATAAAACATTATGTATGAAAAACAGAATGAAAACTTTCATATAAAATATAAATTGAATTGTATTTTAAATACATTTTACATATGCATAGGGAACAATTTGGAAGAAACATATCAAAGTGTTAAGAGGAGCTTTAAATACTGACTAGTGAAAATAAGACTGAGCATTAAATTTCTTCTTTACTTTTCATAAATTCCATTAAAGGCATGGGTTGTTTTAATAGATAAATAGAAGATACTTTTAAAAATGTAATGGGATATTTCTCTATAAGTTCTTATCTTGTTCATTCACTGATTCACAAACATTTAGATAAAATTTGGCCCATTTTTTTCCTCAAATGTTAATGTCAGTGGTTAATACTTCCACTGAACACAGACAACATGAAGACTGCATCAGTG
Organism: Hydrochoerus hydrochaeris; assembly: GCA_004027455.1. Taxonomy (NCBI): domain Eukaryota; kingdom Metazoa; phylum Chordata; class Mammalia; order Rodentia; family Hydrochaeridae; genus Hydrochoerus; species Hydrochoerus hydrochaeris. Next base: position 322,157 of record PVLA01000417.1, read on the forward strand.
AATTATATGCAAAGTAAAAGCGAAATCTGGATTCATAACCCTGTATGTATATTTGCATGGAGACCAACTTTCAGAAAGCTCTTATTGGGAATATATATATATATATATATATATATATATATATATATTGCATTCTATAAATATCATTAAAGGTTGAGATGGACTAGCTGAAAGCCCACACAGTCAGTAAAAGTGTCACACAGTCATGAATTCCCTTGGTATAGATGCTGAGTCCTACAGCATACTAATGTTGCCCAGCTGGCTACAGACAAAAAAGAGCAACAGAATAATCTGTACAGATACCTGAAAAAGAAATAAAAGCAGTACAAACAAATGCTGTATTCAAGCCAGGACCATAAGACTGTTCACTGTGACCAGGCATACCAGCATACATGCTAAATAAAGCACACTTATTTTTCATATGGTTCCCAGTTACGGTACTTTGTCACTTTACTGAATCATTCAGCTCAGTACAGTGTGTCGTCAAAGGCTCAGGGTTACACTGGCAGACGCAAGGATGAAAAGGACAGATGGATCTGTTTCACCATTGATTTTTTTTCATATGGTAAAAACAAAACAAACTAAAGAAAACTCCTATAAAACCTTGTTAGTAGTGAGTTATTTAGTTGAATTTTTTAAGCCCTTAATTTAAATAAAGAAAACTTAATAGAGCATATCTGCATAGGAGAATTTCAATACTATCACAAATTGTGCAGAAAAACATTAAAGAAAGTATTACAGGGCCACTCCATGCATAAAAGTGAAGAAGGCCAAACTTCCAGATTAAGTAAAGAACTTAGTTTGGAAACAAGATTACAAATTCTCTGTGACAGTGAAGACCTTCCTGTGCACCTACCCTCCCATGACTCCTTCCCAGGCAGCTCCAAGCCCATTGTACGGAAGCTAAGGCTGAGCCTCAGTGATTCTTGAGGGATTAGATCACAGAAGTCTTCACCTGGGATGAAGATTTTCTCCATAAATTCAAGTTGATATAAACATACCACAAATACACACATATATACAGGAGAAGGGGAAGGAGAAGTGCTTCCCCAGAGTAGAATCCCAGTAAATAAACAAATACACAAAGGCTTATGAAATAAAGAAACCATCACTAAATGTTAATGCTAGTTGGTGAAAATTTGAGTAAAAAAAGATTTGTATAGTCTCAAGGTTTTTCCTCCAAATTAATACATATTTTTTACAAAGAAGGAAATAGTAACTTTAGTGAGATAGCTCTGATGAATAATACCTTAACCAAGTGATAAGAATTCATATCATCAGTATCACATAAACTGACATCATATGCTTTGTGACACGCTGTACTGAGAAGGACCCAAGATTGCTCCTGTGGTATTCCTTTAAAAAACGCAGTATCTGAACTTAACATGGAAGAAACATCAGAAATCCAAACAGGAGACCTACAAAATAATTGACCTATAACCTCCAAAAATGTCAAGGGCAAGAAGCACAAAGGATGCTGAAGAACTGTTTCCAAATGAAGGAGACTAATGAGACATCACAATTAAACGCAACATAATATTCTGGAATTTTTCTCCTTAGGGAAAAATTGTTATCAAAGACACTATTGGACAACTGGCAAAATTTGAGTACAGATTTTCAATTAGATAATAGTAGATATCAATGCTGAGTTTCCTAGGCTTGATATCATAGCTGTCACATAAGAGTCTGTCCTTAGTAAATACATGCTTCAGTATGTCAATACTCCTACATTTAGAAGTGAGGGCAAGAAAGACAGGAAGGTGAGCGACAGACATATAGTAGTACAGAAACACCATTTTTGCTACCATGGGAAATTCCTTCCTGGTCACAGCAGAAAGCAAGGCCAGGGAGGGTCAAGCCCAGTAGAAGAGAGGCTCAGTATTTACCTGAAGGGAGAATGAGTATGCTCATAGTAGATGTACACACAATAGTAACAACTGGGGCACTTGGGGGAGTATCTACAATCTCAGCGCTTTTAGGTGTATAAGAATCTCATCTTGATATCATCTAAATATGTGTGAGAATTGAGTTATGATTTATCCTGAGGCAGGATTCATCTCCAGCTGTGACCCTCTGAAACGTTGGTGGAACAGACATAGGGTGCGTATCCTGTTCCAGAAATGAGAAGCAGGAAAGTAGGAAAGGGTGAAAAAACAAAAGCAAATCCAAATCTAGCAAAGTATACTTAATCAGAGTGTAGGCTTGGTACTCTGTCTGATGCTCTGTCTCGGGCCCACTGCAGTGGCAGTCCTGCCCCCATGTAGAGTGGCCTTGGCCCCAAGGCTTTGGTGGAAGGCTGTCTGGCTTGGAAACCAATGTAGTGACCCTGATGATCTTCATTTTTTCTAAAAAATAGTGCAGGGTTGCTGCTGAGCGATTGATTCTATGGTTTGGTTCATTGCAACTCAATCAATTCAACAGCCTCCTTTCATTCAGTCCTGCTTTGTCTGTCTCTTTAGTTCAAATTGGGAGCATATTTACTGGTCTAAACCCATTTCTATTCCTGACCATGCTGAGATCACACCAGCCATACCTTATGTCTGGGTTTCTAGCATGTACCTCAGAACTCTTTCAGCCTCTACCGACCACCTGTATAGAATTGCTTTTGCATTTTCAGTCATTTGTTATATAAACACTGTATTTCTTGATACATAAGAGTCATTTGAAGGGACAAGTCAGATATGTAGTATCAATTGGACATGCTAACAGGAAGGAACAAACACAGAAAGAGTGTGCTCGTGTCAGACTCCTCACTGCAAGTCTTAAAACCTTTCTTTTTGGGAGAGGTGGTATCAGAAGGTAAGAAGACATCAAATAAGTTGCCATTTGACAACCTAAAGAGATTTATAGTAAAAAAAATTTCAGAATACAGACACAATTTTCAGCAGTGTACTGTCAATGATATAACTAAAATTAAAGGTTTTTTAAAAATTTATTTACAGGCACCTAGCCTAAAGTTGAAATTAAAAAGAAAAAAGTTATTGGAACTCAGTATTTTAGTTATTTTTATTATATTATTTTCTCTTTCTTTTTACAAAAAAGAAAACCAATATTTTAAGTTCAAAACTTTAGAACAGAAAAGCATGTTCAGAAATAACTTCATTCAAATTCCTCTTTTTTACAGTGATGGAAAGCAAGGTGTCGAAAGGCAAAGTGATTTTCTTTCTTAAACTTGCACCAGGACTAGAATGTCTTTTTTGAAAAACATCACTGTTCAGAGAGAAATACAGCATGCATGTGAGTTTAAAATTCAAAAAGCTTGAGTATACCATGGAAAATGAGTCTTCTTAGAAATGACAATAATCAATAAAACTTTACTTACACTCTGGTAATTGATTCTTGCATACGTAAGCAATCTATCTATATATTCTTTTTTTTCCACAGAAGAAGGTTCATATTATATCTCTATCTTGCTATTTTGTTTGGTTTTTAATTTGAATCTTTTTCACTACAATATATATTCAAAAGGACTGTCTTCTTTGAAATTGGTTACATAGTATTCTTTTGTACTTACTCCACTTACAGTTTATTAGATAAGTTACCCAGTGACATTCAGGATGTTTGCTAGTATAAATGATGCTGTGCTGACTGAATAAGTTTTAACTATATGCATCTTCTATATGCTCTGTCACTTGTTTATCTTCCTGAAAAGTTCTACATTAGCAACCACTTCCTTATGATTCTTCATTGTCTCTTGCTTGGCATTAGTTTCCTTTGAAGGACTCACTACCACCTGAAATAGGATATGTTTGATTGTTTTGTCATTGTTGTCACTTTCATCTGTCTTTTAGAATGGAAGTTCATGGCTTTAGGAAGTTGGTTTTAGTCCCTGATGTATTCTTAGAGGTAAGAACAGTGACTGGATCCTGATAATGTGCTCAGTAATATTTCATGAGACAAGAATGAGTTGTTTGCACACTTTACTATTAGATTATTGGTCTTTATTCTCATATACTTGTGAGAGTTCTTTATAAAGTGGTTAACTGAATCATAATCATCATTTGTATTACCAATACATTCTTCAGGTTTTTTGCTTTGTTGATGATTTTTTTTAACCACAGAGAGGTGCTTATTATATAGTGAAATATAACATAGCTGTTCTTTATTTTACAGCTTTTGGATTTTGTGTCCTGCTTAGAAAGTATGTACCCTAGGTTATTTTTAAAAACTGTGTCTGGTACTTTAATGGTTTGTTTTTTAAGTTGGAATATTTGATTCAATTGGAACTTATTTAGTATCAACAATGGTTATACATTCCACATTGTTAATGTTTCCCCAAATAACCAGCTGACCTGATAATAATTAAATAATAATCTATCATTTTCTCATTATTCTAAATGTTATCTTTATCATACACCAAGTTCCCTGAAGTATTTAGTTATATTTTGTCCCCATTTGTCTACTCCTGTGCTGGTATGAATTTATTTTAATTCTTTTTGCCTATTTTAAACTCTAAGTAAGGCTGAGCCTTCTTCCTTGGCCTTTTTTTTAACCATAGTTTTTTTTTTTCATCAATTCACACATTTTAAAATACAAACTTCAGAAGCCACTGAACCAGTACAGCCTGCTTTTAGAAAAACCTCTTACTATTTTGAGATCATATTATTATATAGATTGATTTAGAAAGAAATGACATCAAAATAAAAACTAAACTCTCTTGGCTCCTGAATGTTCTTTGTATTCTCCTGACTTCCCTGACATTCATAAGTGAAAGAATGAATATGACTCATATCAAAATTAAAACTAGATCTCCTGTTCCAGTTATCTCCTGCAGCAAGTAGACCACCCCAAAATATAGTACCTTAAAACAAATGGCACTTTTATTACATCTCATGATTTTATGGGTAAAAGGAATTCAAGAAGGCTTGGCTTTGGTGTTTTTCCAGCATTTATACAGTGTCAAATGAGGGCACACTTGATGATCAACTGCTGGCTTGTCTGGAAGTGTAAGATGGTTCCATCCATTTGTAGGATACCATGGCAGGGATGCAGGAAGAGATCAGCTGAGATTTTCTCCTAGAGTACATACATGTTCCTTCTCCAGTGCTTAGACAGGGCAGCTGCTGGATAGATGGAATTTAGATTGTGGCTCAAGCTCCAAAACCAAGTGTTCCAACAAGGGAGACACTGTGTGGGCTGCCATGGCCCAATCCCAGAAGTTCTGTAGTGTTTGTTCTGGTGTATTCTGTTGGTCAGGGAAGTCACAAGCCTGCTCAAGTGCAAAGTGAGTAGACACAGAGCCCATCCCCATGGGAGTGTGCCAGAGAAAACCACTCTGTGCTCTATTAGTAGAAAACCAGATAGTTTTCTCATTAGCCTAACAATTCATGTTTTTTTCTACAATTTTTCTTATACCTCTGTCATCTTCTGTTACTACAAACATTGTTGTAGTATGAATCTGGAAAATATTTAATTTTTAAAAATTGAATTTTAGTTGAGCTTTACTTTTTGCATATAGACAGGGGTATAGTCCTAGGCTTCAGTGTGACTTTGACTTTACCTCTCCATTCTTTCTGCTACTCCTTCCTGGCCACTGTTCAGAGGATGGCAGGAGCGGAGGGAGGGAGGAGGGTGTGTGTTAAACAATAATTTGTCAATTCTTAAATTGTTGTTAGAAGCAATTCTACATTAAGGCAGAAAGGAAATTCAAACTAAGAATAAGTATTTTTAGGGTAAATAGTGAAACTCAATCATGCAATACAAAGACCACAAGAGTCCTATAGCCCTTGGTACATTTGCAGCCTTATTTCAAAGACACCCTCCCCGAGGCCATGCTGCAGTAATGCCCGACATGCCTTCCAAAATCACATTTTCTACATTCCAGTGATTTATTGATTATCTACTATGTTAGGTACTTTATACCTATTTATCACTGTGTTTAATCTGAAGGGCACTTCAAGGGTGGGAATTGTGCCCACTTAACATCTGGAAATTTTTCTACTCAGAGAAATGACCCACCAAGTGTCAAGAGCAAAGATGTAGCACAGCCTGTTCTCTACACTTTTGCCTCCATCTGGATGGTAAGTGTGGTAAACCAGTAGCGTGAGCATTATAAGCCTGGCTAGAAATGTAAAACCACTGTTTTATCAAGCTTTCTTGCCATTAAGTGTATTTTACATCTGATATAGCTCTTGATATGTTATCATTTTAATACATGCCTTATCTCCCCCACTTGAATATATTTTGTATACCAGATCTCTCTTTAGGGTAGTTTCTTGCACAAAATAAGTACTCAGTAAAATTTTCCTCCTAGTGTTGTTGAAAATGGTGCTTTAATTGGTCTGTGGTGGAGCTCAGGCATCAGGATTTTTGAAAATGTGCCTCATGTGATTCTATTGTACAGCCAATGTAGAGAGCCATTGGGTTGGTTTCTACAGTTCTAGCTGACGGTTGCTATGGTGAAATCTGGGTGGAGTGCCAAATGTTCTGATTTTTTTTTTTAAAGGAAGAACCTTAAATCCCAGATTTTAATAAATGTTGACAAAAAATTCGGATGTTTGAAAAAATGATGTGAAAAAAATAAGCCATATCTGCAGACAGTGTGTGCTTGCATATGTGTGTATGTGATATAGGACATGCAAACAAATTTATGATTATGCACAGGGGACCCACGATGGAGATAAGAATCTGATTTTTATAAATGCCACTAGTATTGCTGTTTTGAAAAACACACATCATCATCCTTGAATAACTATCCTAGCTTTAAAAAAGAATCATTGGATTATTTCTGTCAATGTAGATATTGCACAGTACAAACTAGAGATCGGCAAGTCTTGAAGAAAATATCTGTGTCTCATGTAAATCCTGAATGTGCCATGAGACCGCAGAATGTGTAATAAAAACAGAGAGCAGGAGGCATTTTGAGGTTCTGGGAAAAAGCTTCCTCTGTAAGAGCAAGGCGCTATTGTCATGAATTCTGCCCATGACTTGAGTACCACTCAATGATGAAGTAAAAACAAAGACAAGAGACTGAAGAGAAAAAAAACTAAAAAGCTAGGACAAGAAATACAGACTTGCAGGAGAATATCCCACTCAGAAGAAATGTTTTTCATCTGACTCTGTGTCACTAGGGCTCCTTGTGTCCAGGCTTGTTGGGCTCAGACAGAAGGACCTCAGAAAAGTCACTGCATGATGACTGAAGCACGTGAGACTGAGGCATGCAGCCAGCGGTGTTTGGAATAGAATGCCCCAGATGCAGTCTTAGCTATTACCCTGTTGGTTTAACTAGGGTGCAGATGATAGAGAACCCAAAATATAATACATTCTATAGCCTTGCATTTGTTTCATGGTGATGAAGGAGACACAGACAGTACCAACATCAAAATAAATGATGATGCTTCTTCCACTATCAACGCTAATAGCAGTTACTAATTAGCAAATGCAATGATTGGCCACATGGTGTGCTAAAGAAGTTGTGTGTTAAGTCTCATTTATTCTTAATGCAATGGCCAACCATTCTTTTTTTAAAAAGGAGTCATATTTTGTCCTACCCATCTCAAAATCCTTGAGAAGGTTCCATTTCACTTACTGAAGAGGCAAAGTCTCTTCCACAGCCTGCAGAGCTCTATACCCACCAACTGCCCATATTCTTTTCCTATCCACTGTGCCTCTAATCTTCCCTCCTATTCTTCTCTTCCTTGCTCAATCCATCCTGTCTAGCCCCTGCTATTCCTTAAAAATGAGGCCTTTGTACTAGCTGTCTGCCCAATAGCAAACTTGTACTTCAGATATGCATCAGCGTCTCTCCATCACCTTTTCAGTGAGGGTTTCTCATACCAACCTATTTAAAATTGTATCTCTACATTTTCATGCTCCCTCAGTTCTTTTAGTGTATCCATTGCATTTGTTAACTGCTAATATCCAATAATTTAATTAGTTGATTTTTAAAAATTATCTCTCAGTTACCTGGCTAAGCTTCACAAAGGCAAATGTTTTCTTCATTGCTGTATACCAAGGACCTAGACCAATGCCAGGAAAATAGCTGGCACTTGATAAGTATTTTTCGAATGAATGAATGAATGAATATATTTAATCTTCACTGTTTTCATAAAATATTGGTGCTATTGTTATCCTGCTTTCATAAGTGCTGGGTATAAAAAGATAAGGAAGTTACATCTCCCAAGATCATAAATTAGCAATTGCTAGAGAGCAGACATGAACCACAAACCAAACATTCATGAACTACCTAGTTGTTATTTCAATACACTGGGGGCTTTCTTGTAAAATAACACAACAATTAGAGTTTGAAAGTGGGCCTACATTGGCTACAGTTGCAATGAAGGTAATTACTGGGAGTTGGTAAAAAAATGAAGGAAGATCTCCAAGTTTTGTTTCTTCTGGGTACAGTAATTTTTCATTTTTGTAACACTAATGCTTTTTCTTAGATGATCATTTGTTAGATATTTTGAAATATTACAGTGATAAAAAAGGTTAGCATATCATGTTTTCACAGGGGAAATAAGTCAAAGGCCAATTTAAATCTTAAATTGTTCAAGAATCTTATCCAGCGAGAGCCAACTATAGAAATTTCAGAATCCAAAGACAATGTAGGTAATTACCACTGCAAACATGTCCCCAGGACTCTGAAAGGCTTCTGTGGAGAGCTCATGTATTCCATTTTTATTGTTTCTAACAGTCTCTCATCCAAGAATAAGTCAGATATAATTCAATTCTTGCCAAATGTTGCTTGATTGTGTCTAAAGCCTTGGGGGCACTTGGTAAACATTAAGCAATCTACGTGAATCTAAACTTCTGGTGGGTCAAAGTGCTTAGACCATGAGGCATTCGTTTGCTTGATATTTAGCAGAACCAAAAGCAAAGTTAAAGGTAAAAAATAAAACATTTTCTTGGGACAAAAAAAATTCTGTTTCAAATATCTTTTGAAAGTTTTCTGGAAAAAAAAGATATATAAGGAGGAAACATATTTTGGCAAGTATACAAACTACCTTGGTGGACAATAGTTACTCAAGTCTTTTATACATCTTAAAAATAAGAAATAAATTAATTATGAGATTTTAAAGTCATTAATTTCAAGTAATAAACTTAGTAATTCCCAGAAAAATTATGTATGTGTACTTCACTAGTGGCAAAGTCTGAATTTTTACACTATGAGCAAAGAAATTAGAAAATTTGGCAGCATTCTGCCTTCAAATATATATAAATATCTTTAAACAATTTGTAATTATTTTCTATTTCTAATATTAAGCACTAATTGTGTATTTTATTATTAAGAAGGGGTGGAGCTAAGAAGAAATACAGTTTAAACTACATATTTGTGATATACTGAGTTGCAAACATTAAAATTCTAGGTAGTCTTGAGTTCGCTCTCCAGCACTATAAACAGTTATCTGAGATAATTAATTTATGCAAGAAAGAGTTTATTTTGGCACTCTTATCTGGATGTTTTAGTTAGTTGGCCTCTTTGCTTTTGGGCTTGTGGAAAGGTAGCACTTCATGGTGAAGGCATGTGGCACAGCAAATCTGCTCACCTTGAGGGTAGGAAGCAAAACAAGGAGAGGAGGGAACCAGGGTTCCACAGTCTCCTAAAGGTCTCCCACTATGTCCCAGCTCTTAAGGATTCCACCATCCCCAACAGCACTAGCCTGAGGTCCCAGCCTTTACCAAGATGAACTTTTGGGGGACATTGAAGATCAAAGCATAGCAAGCTGTATTAAAACAAAATAGCCACTTGATTCAGCTCTACAGGTCCTCCATTCTTGATGTAAATGTTTGTTTTCTCAAAAAATAACATATTGATAAATCTGAAAAATATATGATGGTAGAAAAAAAAACAAGGAGATAGTGTATAGCTTAAGAAATGGCACAAAAATGTTGTATAAAATGTAAAGAGATGCATCAAAGAGATAAGTTATACTTCCCACCACTTGCCTTGATCATCTGAAATATTACTAGAGTGATGAATTGATTGTGCTAACCTAAGTGACAAAAGGCAGTGAAATCCCATTGTATAAAGATCTACTATGTGTAGGATGCTTTATATTTCAGTAATAATATCTAACATTCAGCAAAGAACTACTTAGACATTATTTCTAACCTAACAATAATCTTAAGTAAATATTTTTATCCTCATTTTACAAATGAGAAAATGGAGATTTGAAAACACTGAATAACTTGTTTTCCATCACTGAGGTCTTAAGTAAGTCAGTATTTAAACCTAGGTCTGGTTCCAGAACCCCAAATCTTTGTGCCTCATCACCTGTCTAGAAACAAGACAAGATAATTTTAGGTGACTTAACATTGCTTTCTAGGGAAAGAACTACTGATCAGGTTCACATGAAAAATTACAAACAAAGAAATTAACCTCTATAACTCATACCTTTTAGACAAATAATTGTAAGTCTTTAAAAAACTCTTAATGAAAACATTTACATTTAATATAAATACTAACATTTACTTATCACATATAAATATTTAATGAATAAATGTTTTTAAAATGTTGGTTTTGTTTCAGAGAAATAAAAAATAAGCAAAGTACATCATGTTGCAATCATATGACAGCTCATGTGTACATCTATGTGTAAACATATAGATTTTTACATGCCAGAATGTTCATTAAAACATCTTATTCTTGTATCTCGAGTTATGTAAAAGACATCCCAGAAAAGCATTCCCCCTCACCTCTATATTAGAAGTAAACTACCTTATTTTAAAACTTATTTCTACAAATCAGATACATAAGCTTAAATAACATATTGCTTCTGTTGTATGAGAAATGAAATTAAATAAAGAGCAAAATAAAAGACAGAAAATAGGAAGTAGGGAGACTGCGTTCTCAAAGGGGAAAAGGATCAAGAGACAGGGGAAAGGACAGGTATGAAGGTATGGAATTGGGATGTGTTATGTACATGTACCAGCTTCTCATAAGGAATTAAAACATTAACACACACATGTAATAATAAGCTAAAAACATATTTCTAAACTCTATATTTTAAAGAAAAGTTATTTACCTGGCATGTTTATTAGTCTGGCCATTTTTTATCCAGGAACATATTTCCTGCCTTCATCAAGAGTTATTTGAAAGAGTGCACTAGTTCAGCACAGTCACAGCACAGTCAGTGTCCAGTTCACCCTCTCTGAACTTGAGAGAGCTCAGAAGAGTGCAGGACTGGGCAGAGGGCAGGTTGGACACTCCTCCTGCCCATGTTTGCAAGCTGACAGATTGCAGAAAGGAAATGATTAACACCACAGAGTCTCCAGCCAACTCTGTCATTGCATTTTATAAAAACAAATAAATGAAAGCTTTTTAATTAGTTAGAACTGTTTAAATGACCTTAATAACATGGTTGATTTATAACATCACTGGACATTTTAATCTTTGGAAATTTGAGATATAGACAAGATTCATTATAAAGATCAAATCCACTAATAGCTCATCACTATAAGGTGGGTTATTTTAGAAGTTGCAAAAAAAAATGACAATTGTAAACAAAGTAGATAAATGCCATATAGAGTCTTTGTTAGCTAGAAAGATTTGATTTTCTTAAAAACTTTAATTTTATTTTCAAGAGTTTGAACTTTAAAAGTTTTAAATTTACATGTTCTATTTTCTTTCCTACTCCCTTGATCTCTCTCTCTGTCTCTCTCTCTGTCTCTCCTTGCCTTCCATACCAGGAGCAACTCTCCTCTGCTATGCCTCTGCTGTGTTACCTTGCCTTCAGCCACCTGACTATGAACTGAAACCTCTACAAACTGTTAGCCAAAATAAATCTTTCGCCCTTTAAGTTGTGTGTGTCAGCTATTGTGTCTCTGAGATGAAGAAAGGATGATATAAGATTTGAGGATATGAAATTCACTCAGATGCTAGAGTCTTTACCTTCAAAATACTTTTACTTATTGAAGGCAGGATATGGAGATATTCCACAGCAAGAAGACAAAAAGACAGAGCTCAATTAGAGTGGAGATTTATATGCTGGAAGACATCAAAGATTTCAAAGCCAGAATGGTGGTTAGACATTTGGTCAAGGTAGATGAAGGAATAGAAAATGCATTAAAGTGTTAAAGATAAATTGCTCCTTAGGTTAGAAATTGCAACTTGGAGAGGATATGTGTTTTTTTGTCAACCAACAGGGATTAACAGGGACGTGACATACCAATTTCTTGGGTTCATTTCCTCAAAGGGCACATACCAACACTGAGGCTTGTTATTTCAAGTTACTGTGTAATCTAGTCAGCTAGCCTTTGGGTACTGGAGTCTGTTTGATGAGGTTCAGGTCCTACTAAACCATCTAGAATTGAGTGACTGTGGACGACTTGCTTGAGTTCCTGTTTTCTCATGCAACATGTAACATGCAATGAAGATTTCTACTTTTTTCAGGTAGTCTAGATACTCTAAAGGACTTCCCACACCAGTACAACTAGATTACAATATGAAGAATGTTTAGAGTACTGGTGGGCTTGTAGGAAATATCAATGACCTGAAACAGGAAGAATGAGCAGTGAGCAAATGGGTAAATTGTGATCATCATGAGGCAACATAGAGCCATAGGTTGAACTCACATGAGCATGAGAAGCCTGCACATGGGGCTGGATACAGGGAATGAGAGATTAAGACAGGATACTCCCCTATCCCAAAGTTTTCAATAATTAATTTTAAATTTACAATTCTTAATGCACATTACTTTGCACAGCAGAATAAGTTTCACTGTGAAATTTCCATATATGCATATTATTTTAAGCCAAGATTCTTAAAAGGATTAAGTTAGCGTAAAAACAGATGAAGATTAGTCTGCGGGTCATAGATATCGGATCTCTCATATAAGATAACAATAATGTTTAATATACTTAAATGCTTCATGATTTATTGAGTCCTTCCCATATCTCATGTAATTTGATCCTTATACAACACCTGCAAGGCAAGTAAAAAGCAGAATGGCCTTCATCCTGTGGGATACAGTGTGTCACTAATATGAGCAAACTAGAGGAGATTTAACTTCAGTGCTAAAACATGTGAATAGAAAGGCTGAAAAAAAGGTGAAGATGCTCTTTTGGGTGCCACCACTAGCATCTATTGAATGGGTCACAAAATAAAATAAGATATTTTGGTCTAGTGTCCTGTTTTGTTTCTTCCATGAATGTGTACCTTGTATGTCAGAAGCTGAGACAGGCTGTGAATCAACACACTGCTGACAGCCACTTTGATGTGCTGTTTCCCTACTAATAGCTGAGAAAATAGAAGATTCACATGTACCTAAACTCACAGTCCACAAGTGCTTCTTCTTCAGTCTTTGTATGTATAATCACAACTTCATTTATCTACGCAGGATTTACGCAGCATTTCAGACCTGGGCTAGAGTTCAGAAATTCCCTAATTCAACCTTTGCAATTTTAAATGGAGTCTAATGAGGTTCAGAGGGGAAAGGTCAAGTCATAAACAGTATCTGTTGTTGCATAGATAAGGCATCATAATGCAGATATTACTTTCAACTTATAATTCTATACATTACCTTATTTGTTTGCATTGGAAGACACAGATAAATGCCAGTGTGGGAGAAAGAAGAAAAGGGGATACAGAGAATATTAACATGTTATCAACTGCATGAGACATAGGGTGGATGTATGCTATATCTGATTTAGTCATCACAATTCTGCCAGGAGCTCTGACACTCATTTTGCAGAAAGAAGAAATGGAGATCAAACATATTCCAGGCCCTTGAAAAAGACAAGGTTTGAAATCAGACCTACACTAGCTTTAAAGCAATTTTTTTATACTGAGAATCAAACTCATAACCTAGCACTTGCTAGGCAGGTTCTTGTGCCACTGCGCTATATCCCCAGCCCTTTAAAGCAATTTTATTGCAGCTCTTGCTTCTCGAACAAGGAATTCTGTATTTTGGGAACAACTGCAGAAAAGAAAGATGAGAAGAAATTAGTATAATCAATTACATTGTAAGACATTGTAAGATAAAGTCTCGCCATTAGTCTAATCCTTACACTGGAGCAATATTCTGCTTCCAAGTTTGGATCATTTTTAATTTTTCTTCCTTTCTATATTTTAATTTTTTTTATTTAAAGAGAAACAAAAGCATGTAAAGGTTAGAGATAATACAGAATTCCAAAAAAAAGATAAAGAGTAAGAAATCACTAGTTAATAAATTACAAATTGTCCTCTTAGAAATAGTTGTTCAAGTTACAAAATTAAAGCATACAAAGTAGAGAGTCAAACAGTGAGAGTGTAAACAGCTACACATGCATGAATCTCTGCATGTATTTCTATCCTTTCTGTATTAGAGGGGAAAACAAAACTTAGCAAGACAAAACAAAACAAATTCCTATAAAAACATGAAACCAAAGTCATATAAAACCACAGTACAAGGTGCTCTACCATGATTACTGTGTTGTTTCTTATTATCTTCAATAGAATGTCTATATCATCAGGCATAATTGAATATAGCAGTATAATTGAGTAAAGCAGTAAATAACAGTATTAGTAAAAATAAAACATTGTAGACTGTATAAAACTTCAAAGGCAGGTAATAATCAAACCAGAGTGGATATTCTAGTGGATCTTGTCATCTTAAGTGCAGTTGCCTATACTCTCAGACTTGATACTATCAATCATAACAGCTTTGAATAAAATCTATCAATACAAAACCCTGATCCAACAAACCAGATTCAATTACGATCACTCATGGTAAAACAGTGTAGGTTTTACAGAGCTTTAGATTAAGTTAATAGGAAATTAAGGATGATTACCGTACTATATCCTGTTATTTTTGGGATTGCTGTCTGTGCCCTCAAATCTAGTACAGGTAGAATGACTGGAACAGAATATAATACATCTAAGCAGAGTAGTGTGAGTAATGTGGGTTTTAAATCCTGGTGCACTATTAACAATATAATGTATCAAGGCCATCTATGTTAGCGATTCTAGTTATCCTTTTCTGCCTCATTTCTGCTATGCTATTTTTCTGCCTTTGTTTGTCTAGCTTTCTCTTTCATTCTACTGCCTGCCCCACTCACTGAGGCCTTTCTGCCACTGTTCCTAAAATCCTGGGTTTTTTTTCCTCTCTCTCTAGAATGTCCTCCATATTCTCTGTAGGATTGGATTGGTGGCCACAAACTCCCCCAGTTCCTCTTTGTCATGGAAGCATCTTGTTTCTCCATTAATTTCTAGTGACAGTTTTGCAGGGTATATCAATCTGGGCTGGAGGTTATTTTCTTTTAGGGCTTGGAAGACTTCGCTCTAAGCTCTTCTTGATCTGATGGTCTGTGTTGAGAAGTCGGCCGTGATTCTGATGGGCTTAACTTTACAGGTAATCTGTTTCTTTTCTCTGATGGCTTTTAATATTGTTTTTATATTGAATTTCTGGTATCTTTATTATTATATGTCTGGGTGTAGATCTGTTTTGGTTGTATGTGGCTGGAGTTCTGTATGCCTCACATAACCGAATGTCATTTTCTTTTTCCATGCTTGGGAAGTTTTCCTTAATTATTTCCATGAATAGCCTTTGTAATTCACCTATATGTATTCTTGCTTCTTCATTCACATTTCTTATTCTTAAACTGTAGATTCTCTTGTCATCTTCTAGCCTTTGCATTGTTATTGCCTGTTTCCTTGTTTTTAAGAGATCTTTCCTTTCATGATCCTACATTGCAAACTTGTCTTCAAGTTTTGATAGTCTATCCTTAGTTTCTTTTAAGGAGTTTTGCCAGCTTTCAATGGAGTTTTTAATTTCCTGGTAATCTCTTTGAATCTGCATTATGTATTCTATATTTTCTTTATATTCTTTATCGAATGTTTCTCTCCCTTTTTTGTGTTCCTCCCTTCTTCCATGTGTATCATGCTGAGAGATGCTTCCTGAGAGCATTTATTTTATTACTCTACTCTTATCTTGCTTTATCTGATTTAATATTTCTGTTTTGAGCTCGTCTACAAGGTCCCAAAGACATCTCTTAATGTCCATTGAAGCCATGTCTGATGTTGTGTGTTTGCCACCCTCAGTCTTCCTTGTTTTTCCTACTCCTGGATCAGTGCTCTCAGAGTTCTGGGCTGGGGGCCTCCTCCGGCCTCTCTCTCCTGTCATGGCCCTGGCTTCCTCCACAGGTGTACAGTGCAGGTCCCAGCCCCCTTCCCTGTTGGCCATGTTTCTTCCGAAGCACGCTGGCAAGGGAATTCTGCCGTCTCCTGCCTATTCTTGTCACTGAGGTGTAAGCAGTGGATTTGCCTGCCCCTTCCCATCAGGCCAGCCAAACTTCAGGTGCCTTTACCCGGTTATTACTTGCTAGGTGCAGGGAATCGATTTGGGATGGCTCATTGGGTCCTGGCCAGGGGTGCGGCCCAGTTCAAGCAAATCCCACAAATCTTTTCTTGGGAGGGAGCAACTGAAGCCACTGTCGCTCCCAGTTCAGGCTCCTTGTGCCCGATTCCAACATGTTGCCCATCTGGTCGTGCCCTTCCCGTGTGCGGGGGGTCTCATTCCCAGCACTGACCGTGGATTAATGAAGGTCCCTTCACCAGCTCCACTCTCTATTGGGCTCACCAACTCCTGACTTCAGTGCTGCTGTGCTTCCTGTGAGTGGCAGTGGGAACAAGTTTGGGTGGCTCTGCTGGCTGGTGCAGATTCAGGCCTTTGCAAACTTGGCGGGTCGCCACAAACCAAAACACTGTGTCCCGTAATTTTTAGCTGTTCCAGTTGTAGTCCCGAAGTATTTGATAAGCTTTTTTATGTTTTAATTTCTTCCTTGTCAAGCTGATCCATCTCCCTCTGTCTGGGTCTCTCCAGGGTGTTTTATTCTGGCAAATGAGTTGTTTCTCCCGGGAGGCGTTGCATTTTGTTGCTCACTGATCAGCCATCTTGTCTTCTCTTCCTTTCTACATTTTTCAACAACAATCATAAATGAAATATATATTTTGCATTTAATTAAAATTTGTTCTTACCAAACAAATATATTTCATCCCTATCTCAAGTGTACACTTTATTCCAGGTTGTCACACATTATAACAGAATCAAAATAATTTAACATGCATTTCTCTGACTGCAAAATGGTGGCACTATCATCATTTGTTTAGAATTTATTTAAATGTTCAATGCATAGTCCAAGGTCTGGGGGCACACACTGTACCTAAAGCACTGAATGTCAGTCCAGAGCTTAAGAACCAGCCCTGAAAACTGAAATGTAGACCAATCTAAGTGAGAGTTCTTCAATTTAACTTTCATGTGAATTTACATTATTAAAAGATGCATAATAGAGGGTGCTAATTTGGAAGTGAAATATACATTACTAAAACTCCACAGTAACTGTATCAATTGTTTATAACTTGTATCAGCACAATATATTTTCAGGAGTACTTTACTACTGAGATTGTTTAGAACTGGATATGCTGGTAATAAACTTTTTGTCAGTTTCATAATTGTTTTACAGTTCTCTTTAGATAATCTTTTCTCCACCCTGTCAACAGTGTCTGGAATAAACCATTCCTACCCTTGGTATGCCACTACCTTGGACTCTTTATTTTGCAAGAAAAAGATTGATGTTTCTTCTTTCTGACATGCTCCCTGACTTCATGTGCCCTGCGTTTCTCTTCACACCCTATTGCCCCTGTCTTTATTGTGGTGCTGTCAGAATGATCATGGCAGGATATGTGTGAGGTATGCAAGTGAGTGTACAAAGGGGGCAGAAACAGATTCTTCAACAAATAGTTCTCAACATAGCTAATAATCATATAGTGACTACTTGAGAGGAACAAGCTGTACTCTTCTAGATTATTCTTGAATAATCCTCACTAGTCTGAGGAAAGCCCCAAATTCAAAATGGATAATGACAAAGAATCACACAGGGCATGATTCAATGCTTGAGGCACTAAATCTCTACTTTCTTATCAATGTCAGCTTTACTTCTGTCAGATTCATTTGGACATCAGAGCTCTTCAAACTATGAGATTGTTTGACTTTAGTCTTGGACACTCTGGCTCCAGATTTACCACAATGGCATGGCTGGTCAAGATCCCTAGTGAAGTCATCACCTGAAGTGAGGCCAAGCTATAATTC
Source organism: Hydrochoerus hydrochaeris (assembly GCA_004027455.1). Lineage (NCBI taxonomy): Eukaryota > Metazoa > Chordata > Mammalia > Rodentia > Hydrochaeridae > Hydrochoerus > Hydrochoerus hydrochaeris. The sequence goes on from PVLA01000417.1 coordinate 340,165, forward strand.
AACTCATTCGTTAAAGAGGTTAATGACTTAACATTAATTGAGCTCTGTTTGCATATAATTTTCAAAAGAGCCCCAATAAATAGAGATTATTATTAGCTCCATTTTATGGATGAACAAAAAAGAGCTTAGGGGAAATATGAAACTTACACATAATCAAGGAGACAGTATGTGGCAAAGCTGGAACCCCAGAAAGTTTTAATTCCTAAATCTATTCTCTTAATCTGTATCACATATTTCTGAACAATACTGAGGTTAGAAATCCTATCTACAACAGGAAAACATCCAAAGTGATAAATTTAGTTTGAGATTAAAGTACTGCCAATATAGTCCCCAAAGGTGTATATTTATCTTTTTGTAATGCTTACAAAGATATTTTCAGCCCTGAACCCTAAATGCCCTCAATAACGTCATCCAGAGTCTAGGTCCACAGAAAAGAGGAAGATTATAACTAAATATACAACTATTAAGATAAAGAGACTGAGTCCTACTTTGTTTCCAAAAATTGTAAGGAGTATTATATTCTTTGAAATATGGAGATTTTATGTTGTTATCTGATTAATAATGGTCATTTCCTTCTAAACTGCATTACTTGGGGATTTTTCTCTGGATTTCACTTTACAGCTCTTATAGAATTTGCCAGCAGTGCTGCAATTACTCATGTTTTCCTTTGTGATGAAATCCTAGGGTAGATGATTGTTACCCTGAAGTTAGAGACTAGGTAGCTTCCAGTCCCTTGTTTAAGGAGCAATTCAGTCTCTGCTGCTCACTTGTGTTGTGTTATAGGAAGATCAGTAGAATCACCCACAGGGCTGAAATAGGTCAATTTGGATGTCATTGTCTGACAGCTTCACTTTAGTACCCAGTTGTCCCAACCATTGGAAGCCCTGAAAGTATGTTTGTATGTTTGTTTACAGCTCCATTGACAAGAATGGCTCTAAATACATTTCAGGGTAGTTCAACCTACATGTGACATTTACAACTCTGTAAAAATATATATACTTTATGTTTAAAAGATTTGGTATGAATGATACTCATTCTGCCTATTTCTTGAAGGAGTATGCTCATCACATTTTTTCTCTACCCTTCTAGTAAACATAGGAATAATAGCACTGCCACTGTCATTATCAACTTTGCTTTTCAGTTTTTCCACATATATATGGATTCCATAGCATATCTGTGAGACCAACAAAGTAGACATTGTCTTCCATATCTAATAGACAAGAAAATTGAGACTGAAGTGTTTAGTAGAAATACTGTGCCTAGAATTTAAATCCTTCTACTCAATGATATACTGATAAAACACTCTCCCTACAAAAGAAAGCCCCATTTTATAGCTGATTTTAAAGTGTAAGTAATACCACCACAGTTAATTTCCAGCAATCCACAGAATACTACTAAATTCAGAGGTGGGAAATCATGTGCAACACTGGCTCTGTTAAGCCAGTATGCTGACTTAAACATGGCAGAGGATTCTATGACTAACTAGTGCCCTTTATATGCCACCAAATCAAATATTTATTGAAAAAAAGTACAAAGATCAATGTCTTCAGAAACCTTAAGACTGTAAGCCTACATGATGTGGTATTCCTCTATGAGAAATCAGCTGTAGGCATTACTTCTTTATACATTGACAGGCATGAGTTCTGGCGATCCCAGGCTACAACCAAATGGAGCAGAGAAGCTGGACCTGCAGTAGTCTTGGGATGGTCTTTCATACTGGAATGACTCAGAGGTCAGTAAGTCTTTCTGTTCCAATTTCACTGACATAACATCTAGCGAATCACCTCCAGGCATTTTCCATGGTTGTCTGACCATCCCATTTTAGGCTAAGTAATGCCAAGTTTAGGAAATTAAACAAAATGCTCGAAATATATTAGAGACAGAGAAATGTGGCATATTGTTACTGTTCCATGAATCTGTTCATTGTCATGAGTAACAAAGACTTCTGGAGAATGCAGTAGAGGACACAGGATGTCCATTGACAGCAATATAGGACAACACATGTGGAAATGTGGTGTACCAATAGGCATCCTGCCAGATCTGATTTTGTCATAAATTTCAGAATATGCCCCAGGAAGCCTCCAGAACCCTAGGAGACTCAGTGACATAGGGGAGATTGAACCTAGAGGGATAACACTCTTGGCTTCCCAGAGAATGTGAGTGAAAACACCTTTGCATTCATCTGTTTTACATATTGGGGATCAGATTAAGAGGTCCTTTGAAGAAATTGTTGTATGACTTCAAAAAAGCTGGAAAACTCCAGCAAAGACCAAGGTCTAGATTGTTAATTTTCAAACAAAGCTCCTTCATGTGAGATATTGGCTCTCATAAACTAAAGGGAGCCTTTCGACTGTTCATTTCCCACGATCTGGAGAGATAATGATGTGCAAACATGCTGAGAATAGAGAAGGTACATATAAATTGAAATCAGCACAAGTCCTGTAATTCAGTGTGATCCTTTTGCAAAGCAGTGCCATGTATGGCAACCTTCCTTGCGAGTTTTCTGTCATATGACTCTGGACACCCCAGGCCCTCAGCTGATGCCTTGGAGGTCAGCCATGACTCCCAGTTGCCCAAACAAGCGCAAAAGGTAACCACCACTAGATGAAGTGACACTGTCGTAGGCCTTGTGGCTTCTGACAAGCTCTGTATAAAAACAGACAAGGCAGTTAGGAATACTAATAAACAAAACCAAAAGTTTTCAGACTTACAAACATGCAGATACCTCATAGTGCATTTGAGAGGGGAAACTGAAAAGACAATGAAAAATGCCTTTTTAAGCAGCTGAAGTAATTCAATTATTTCAAGTAGAAAAGAGACAGGATACACTGAATCAAATCATGTAGATTTAATTTGCACTGTATTGTGTTAACTTCAGGACTACTCAAAACAAATGTTAAATACTAAACAGTTTTGGAGCCAACATTAAAGGTAAAGACAGAATTATACTCCAGCAAATATTTTTAAGAGAAACATTTATCCTGAAACTACAATAGAAAAATGTGTAGGAAGAGGAAATACTGTACATATATTGTTTGTGTCATTATGTTTTCAAGTATAAAAATGTTATATGTGTGCATATATATGAATACATATATATTATATATGCACATATATATATAATTATATGTTTGTTTATGTGTATTTACAAGAATTTTATATTTCTAAAATGTGTAACTTCCTCTTTGGCTAAAAAGATTTTAAGATTGATATTATTCAAAAGCAATTAAATAGCTTTAAAAAGTTCACACCATCTTAAATGGCTGTGAATTAAAGTATTGGCTGTGAGTTAAAGAATTTGTAAAGTAAGGTTAGGATTCTGATATCTATTAGAAAAAAATTATTAAATTTTTTATTTCTTTACATTTTAATGAAATGAAATAAACACAAACAAGAATAAAGCATAAAGAAAAATTTAGCCTATCCCTATTTTATTTTGTTCTGTTATTTGCACTAAGAGAAATTACTTGAGTTATGTTGGTTGTAAATGAATGTAACACATTAAAGATAGCTGTTAACATCCTACACCAGAACATAGGCAGAGACGGAAAATATTACCCGCTATTACCCTCCAAGCTTAAATTTCACTGTACTTGCCAGGCATGTAAAAAGTTAATCTTTAGCAAAGCTAATGTGCTTAAAATAGTTAGTCTATTGTTCTCAACAAGTTATAAACTTGGATTATAAAACTGTTAAACACTAGAGATACAAAACTCAAATACACTAATTCCCTCATACATACTTTTCCTCTGCATTATTTTTCTTTTCTAAGGGTTCAGATTTTATGACTGATGTATTTAAGAGAAAAGAAATGCAAACTTTAAAAGAAAGTCAGGTGGTAAAGCTATATTTCAAAGTGGCACACACTATCTTTATATAACAATATTGTATATAGTTGCTTTGTCATGATTAAACACTTCTCATTCAAACATTTTATTAATACAATACTTAGCTGTACAGAAAGGAGGGGAAGAAAGGAAGAAAGAAGAAAGGAAAAAAGAAGAAAAAGAGAAAGAAAGAACACAAACGATCTCAAGGAATATAATTAAACATCATGTAAAACTAAATTTTACTAATTATCCATGCAAATACAGATGGAATATAATTAAAGTCTGGAAAATATTCTCACCATTAGCAGGACTTTGAACTGTTGGTGCTTTTATCCTAGTTTATGGACAGGCAATCTCAAACCCAGGAGATGGGAAGGCCTCCTGGAACCTGAACTTAGATCTTCTGCTATCAGTTGCATTTCTCTTGCCATTATCTCAAAACTGAACAGACGTCCATATTCTCATTTAAAAGAAAGTAAGGACATGATTTACAGAAATACAGACAAGTTGGAAATAGATTATTAGTTTCCACAAAAAATTAATTCCAGATTAAGTTAGCAGCTCCCATAATTCATTTAAAGAGTTCTTAATATGTTTTCTTCATTTTAGAAAGCTTTCTATAAGTATGAAGTAGCTTTACAGATACACCCAAACTTGGTGGGTTCACAAATTTTTTGTGCTTAATTGTAGTATTACAGCAAAGGTTTTAATTATGTCTGTAGTAAAGAAAAGGACAAAACCCCTGGAAAATTGGACAAAATTATTTGAAACAGCAATTGCAAGCCTTGGACATCCAAATACATGGCTGTGATCCTTAAGGGAGGGGAAAAAGGAGATGGGGACAGCATACATTTAAATGGCTTTGTGGAGCCTAAACAGAGGGCAGCTGGGTGGAAGGAACAAATCAGTACTTGGAGTGGCAGGCAGAGCAGGGATTTGTGGGTCTAGATATTGGAGAAGAAGCCGCACAAAGACTGAGCTGCAGAAACATGCATGGGGTTCCCTCGAGCCTTTGACCAAAAACTAAAACAAGCATATACTATTCCTACCCCAACAGCTATTATCTGAGCAGTGTTTGATGGTACACCATTCCAGGAGATGTTGGAATTTTAATCAGCCAGAGATAACAGAGCATTCTGAACACTTCCAAGATTAAGCTGAGACTCCAAAAAGGGAATGTCTTGTAAAGACTACCATTTCTAAAGACCACCCTAGATTTATCCTAACAAAGCTGAAACCCAAGACTTGACAACTTCCAGCTGAGCTGTCAGAAAATTAAATTCATGGCAGAACAAAGCTCATTACTCTGTAAAGGAAAACAGTAACATCCAACATTTTAACAATGTCACATCCACAAAGTCTACCATGGAAGAAAAAATTATGATATATGTCGTCTGGCTGACTGCTCCAAGTTGACAATTATTGTTTCTGCTGTCCATGTCTGCCTCCTACTTCTAAAAACACAAATTGAAAGCCAGAGAATTCCTCTTTTCTGTAGGGAATATGTTCCATTTGATTCAGTCAGGGCCATCTATTCTCATGAACAGCCCAGTGACCAGGAGAAACAGTAAACCCTACTTTTTGGACACAGAGATGGACTCATGGTCCAGCTGGGCCACTGACTCTCCTCTTTGGAATTTCATTTGTCCTATAAGAACACTGTCATTTAAGCTTGTGTGATGTGAAAGTACAGTGCTGATGGCATCACATGGACTACATGAAGTGCATCTGTTCAAGAGTTAGGGAAGTAGACATGGGACCATGATGGCAACTTCGTGCCTTTCATTTTCTCATATCAAACAGACTATGCAGATCTGCTATGGTTGAGATTCAGAAGTGCTTTTATGGGCTGGGAATTTAGCTCAGTGGCATAAGTGCCTGCCTTGCAAGCACGTGATCGTGAGTTCGATCCCTGGTACCAAAAAAAAAAAAAAGAAGTACTCTTGTTATAGATTAAGGAGTAACAAAACTGACAGGGCCTCAGATACTCAGTAACATGCATTATAACTGAACCAAATGTAACTTCCTGGAGAAGTTTGCTAGCTGAAAACAGTCTTGGTTTCTTGTTAAAAAGCACTATTATCTTGGGCCAGTCACCTCACACATTAAGAAAAAGAGAACGTTCAAGACTCTTCTTAGCTATAAAATTCCATAAGTATATGAAATAAGGGTTTTTCTAATGTCAGCTAGATAATGGGTTCATGGTAATTCACAAAAGTGACTTATTCAAGTCAATAAAGAAAGAGTATAAGATGAGAGATACAAGAATCCTGTGACAATGCTTGGAAAAAGTTCATATTGCCTCTTAATGACCTAATTTGCTGATTCTTTGACCAATTTTTTTCTCTTATTGTTTATCAGGCTAAATTAAACTAAGTCTAACAACATGAGTTCTAAAGACACTCATTATGAATAAGACAAGCCAAACAGGGCCAGGGGATTACTGTTTGTTCTCAGCCAGGCTGGCTCTTAAAGAGTTTGAGCAAGTTACACTTTTTCTACTCTTTAATATGCAAATTGCTTATGATGATGTAGGACTGATGTTATGAATAAAAAAGAAAATATTGTGCAAGTATTTGGATAAATGAGTAAAACTGTATTGATTTTCCATCTCTCTGATTGTTAGGATCACCAGAAATGTCTCAGTGAATAAGCACTCACTTTAGTTCTTAAGGTATCTCTTGATTTGTTTTAAGGAAAATATATGCTTAGTAGGAAATTCTTACTGTATTTGAAAAGAGTCTATGCTACCCATCTGTTAGACTTGCGAACATAGCAAGACTTGTTATTAGAAGTGAGAAACATAAATATTGATGAAGACAAAACCAAATGAAGTAGAACAACACTGGGTGTCTATTTTCCAACCTGATGTCCTTCCAGGTTGGGTATACATGGGCCAGAGCTGCTTCTGTGCAGAAGGGAAACAATTGAAAAAGGCATCAAGGAGACATGAAAGAGGCAACACACACAGAAACTTCATGAACTGAGAATTTTATGCCCAAAAACTCATTAACAAACATGTATGAGTTTTTATACTGTGCATAAATACTATTTTAGTAAACTCACTTCACTGATATATAAAATTGCCAGACCAACTTATTTCCATTTGTCCTTTAAATAAAGAATGACACTAGCTAATAATCTAGAAAAGATACACACATAAAGAAGAAAAGAAAAATTTCCAAAATTCCACAACACAAATATAACTGAGTCTTAATAACTAAGTACAAAAAGCCAAGACAAGCACCAGATTGGGGATCGTAGAAGTAGGAAGAGTCTTGTGCTATAGTGGGATGTACTTGGGCGTTTCTTTATCACTTGTTTTGTCTGAGCCACTTTTCCCCCTCTAGGAATGGAAGGTACTGGAAATTCCTATTCAGCAAGAGGATTCTGCGGCAGGTCTGTGTAATTCAGAAAGATGACTCAGCAAGTAGGCTTGGTATCTCCACTCTGCTCCACAGAGCTGAGCACAGTCAATGAAAGTTTCTTTCATAAATGTGATGTAAACTTCTGAGCATCATCATACAAGAGTATGAGTGATGATCAACTTGGGTCCTAGCTGAACCCTGCAGTTCAACAGTCTATAGAAAACTAATTCTTGTTCCTCTTAAACCATGTTTCCAGTTTTCCCCTTATCTTTTAAAAAAATCAGTCACCACCATTATCTGTTTCTCTGTCAGAAAAGCTTAGATGCCCTTCTTACTCTCTCTTCCTCACTGTCCCCTCCTCCTTTAATGCAGCAAATTCTATCCTTTTTTTTTTTTTTTTGATATTCTGGCATTGGTCCCTTCTTTTACCTACCCACTGCCTACCTTGATTCTCATGAATATTCTCGTAACATTCTTATGACTCTCACCACCATTTCAATATCAAGAGGAAAAAGGAACAGGTTTAAAACCTGGTAGTTCTAGGCACCCCTCAATGCCTTTATCCCCATGTTGATTTTTCCTGCGTACCACTGCCCTATACCTAAACATAAAGCTTCTGGTTAAGATTTTAATTAAAGTCAAATCCATGCTTTGTGTTACATTCAGAATCTTTTCTAGATTCCTCTTCATTTAGGCCTATATAATTTGACCTCTCCCCAACTCTCTGTTTGCCTTCTGCTTCTCTTTTGCATTGCTTAACTATTTCAATGAAATTCTGATATTCAGTGCTACCTAACTATGCCAGGTACATCCACCAGTGCTTTATATCCTTCCTGCTCCTCTCCATCATACAAGTCCCCTTTCAAGCTTTACTGGCCCAAAATGTTTAACTATACCTTCCAAGACCGTGCATTCTACTATTTGACACCTCAAAGGACATCATCCTATTCTCTGTTTTTGAATTTATGTCCCAGATATATGTAATAGTATGAATAATGTGTACCTAGGAAGAACTTTACAGTTCACAAAGCACTTTTATAGTCATAGATTCTAAAAGACAGAAGTGGTAGCAATTACTATTTCCCATTTTGGAAATAGAACTGGATCCAGAGAGGCTACAAGAATATAAATTATCACATAGCCCAAATCCTCTTCTCCTATCTTAGAAAAATGAATAAAAATTAAAATATGAAATAAAGTACATTAATAACAGCCAAGCAAATGAAGAGGTACAACTTAATAAAACAATATTTGGAAGATAGTGGTCAGAGAAAAAAGCTGTAGCAAATTAATAGCCTAAAAGTAATTTCTCTAGATCTCCAAAGCAATTCTAAGGGAGGAAAGCTTTCTTAAGAAGTTAAATAACTTTGGGGGAAAACTTGCAGATGCTGTACAATCAGAAAGCAATCTGTTATTAGTGACAATTTTTACAGAACAAGCTCTTACAGCAGAGGTCCTGACCCATCACCCCCCACATGAACTCCCCTAAAGGAGAATAACTCCTTGAGGGTTGTAGTGCAGCAGAGGAAGTGCATAGGACTGTTTTTATCTGAGGCACGAGTTCCAACACTCTCTCTAAATCACAGAATAAACTCAATGGTTCTCACTAACAATGAGATGGAAGATGATGCTGTCTTAGAAAAGTAGATCTCAATATGAAACGCTAAATAAAATTGCAGAACAAAAAGAAGCATTCAGATTAACGAACTATGACTCTCCATCATTAGTTCAGTCATCTCCTGCCTCAAGAAGAAGGAATACCCTATCACACCCAAGCCTTAAACTTCAGCTCTAGAAGATAAACAGGTTTCAGTTATGACAATCAGTGAAAAGTCATGGATACAATATTTGAGAAAATAAAGGGTCTAGTTAGTACTTTCCACACTACATGTGAAAAGGCAAAAGCAAAGACATAGTAACTATGCAAAAATTGAAAACAAGAAACATAAGAGAGAAAGAGGAAGGAAAGTATCAAATAAAGACTGATAAAAATGTCAAGAAACAAAAGAAAAAATCTGCAAAAGATGCCTTGTACTATTTGAAGAGTTGAAAAGCATGAATTTGATGGAAGGATAAAGGATGAGATGAAAAGATATAGAATGAGTAGAAAAGTGTGACCTCAGAGCTTAGGATTCAAAATAAAGACTGAAATACCACTTCTGGGGAATAAAAAATAAAAACATGTTGATATAACTTATTCAATATCTTTTTGGTATCTGGGGTATCTATGGAGGTGATTACATATTTTTGTCCTTTGGGTGGAAAGTCAGTTTGCTTGGTTTTGAGATCTACCTGGGAAATCATTGGAGCATACTAGTGGGTATATCTTGATGAGTGATCAAAGTGTGGCCTTGGTGTGGGGTGCTGCATCTGGTCCTCTGTCACTCTTTTCTGTTAATATTTCCTTGTTCTGCTCTCCAGTCACCCAGAACTAAGCAGCTTTGCTCTGCTGTGCCCTTCCACCATGATTGTTTCTGCCTTGGAGCCAAGCCAGACAGAATTCCTTTAAAATATGAGTCAAATTAAACCTCTTCTCCTTTCAATTGTAGGTGCCAGGTATTATGTTCAGCAATGGGAAAACTGACTAGTACAGGAAATTGGTACCAGAAGTAGAGATAGCATCATTAGTGGGACTGTACCTGACCATCCAATTCAGAAGCCTTTGGAACTACAGTGGTACCTTGGGTCAGGAATGTTTTTGTCCACAAACAATTTGGTTCACAAACAGAAGCATTTAGAAAAATTTTGGTTTTGTTTGCAAACTCTGCATCTGATAACAAACACAACCATGGCCATCCTTCCCACACAAACACAAACGTAGCCATCTTTTCCAAAATCATAGAGCAAATTTAATTGTGAACCAATGCACCATTGTTGTTTGCAGAAGGAGTTGTGAAGTTTTTGAGATTCAGGCTAATAGAACCCTAGGATGCTATAAGCAAAGCTTGATGGGTGATTCTGGTTGGAGCTCAGAAAATCAGAACTGTGATAAGGAATATGGATGGTAAAGGCTAGAACATGAGGTTTTGATTGAGAACAAGGGTTCCACTGGCATTTGAATCAGAAATCATGTTTATTACACTATAGCAGAAAAGTTGTGTACGTTTTGCTTTGATCCTGAGACTTAGCCAGAGATGAAAGTTAAGGGCAGTGGACTAATGAATCTGGTAGAGGAAATTTCAAAGCAGCCTAACATTCAGGCTGTGGCATGGGTACTATTGGCTACTTTTAGCCAGATTTATAGTGAGAATTTGGGACAAAAGGAAGAGCAGAAAAAATTGAACAATATTGAATATTGAACAAGAGCAGAAAAAACTGAACCAGATAACTGGCCCCCAGGATTCATTTCATGCTGCTCAGGCACTCAGAGGCCATTATAGGTATGGTCTATGAGGTTCTGGCAACTGCCTCCACTGAGAGCAGACCTTGGTTATCCATGTGATGTTGGGTTTTACCAATATGCACATTGCAAAAGTTATAGGATCAGGGGGGTCTCCACCAATATTTTAAAGGAAATCCAGGGAGGCCATGCAGGGAGCTGCTGAGGGGGTGATGTGTAAAGGTATGGGAATGAAGGGGAGGTGCAGTAGAGACCTGAAGAAGTTGGGATATGGAACATCTGCTGAGGTAAGCACAAGCTATGATGAAGCCAGCCCAGGAAAGAGACTTTGTGAGCTGCAGCTGGCAAGGTCATGAGGTGGGGCTGCTTAAGTCCTATGGAAATCACATTTTACCAGCAGGTACCTCACATGCTGGATATGGAGCCTCAGCACTTAATGTTTTCCCTGCTGGGCTTTGGTTTTGCTTTGGTCCTATTCTTTTCTGTCCCTCTACTCCTCCCTTTTGGAATGGGAATGTTTGTCCTGTGCCATTGTTCCTTATTTTGATATTTACAGAGGGTCACAGCTACAAGTTTGCCTTGAGTTTCAGAAGAAGTCTGAGTTGGACTTTTGAAAAATGCTGGAACAGTTGAGACTTTGAGTAAGGTATTATTGTGATTTTGGTTGTTTGTAGGGTAGTTCTATCCTTAGGCAGAATTATGACTTTGTACTTGTTTGTGGATTAAGTATGGGTTAAGGAGATGTGATTGAGAAGGGACAGGAATGTGCTGTTTAGGGTGGAACATCAACGAGACTGGCTTTGGCGTCCACCTGTTGGTGAGATTAGCACACTATGGGTATGTCTGTGTGCATTACTGTTGTGGCTTTGGCTACTATAACTGGTTCTCTTGCCCCTTCCTTTCTGGTGGTGTTCTCCAATTCTGCTTCCTGCTTGCCATGAACTGGGCAGCTTTGCTCTGCCATGATATATTTGCTGTGAGAGCAGCTAAAGATGAATTGAATCTCTTGAAACACAAGTCAAGCTAAACTTCTTTAAGTTGTGAGTGTTGGATTTTGTGTCCAGCAATAGGAGAACTGATTAACGCCATAGTCACAGGGATAATTTCTTTAATGAAAAAAAATCTTTGATAAATAAGGACAAAAATCATTAGAGAACTGGATAGGGATTTTGAAAAATATGGTCATACTAAAAAATAACTACAAATGGCCAATGGACATATATACTCATTTTAAAGCAGGGCAAATCACTAAAAGATTTAGCAGCAATCAGACTGGTAAAAATCAACAACTATATTAAACTTATTGGAGGAACAGAGAACCAAACAGTGTCATAAATTATTAGTAATGGTATAAATTGTTGTAACCTTGTTTAAGGGAAATTTGGCAATGTCTAATAAATATTAAGAATACCAATCTTTAACTTGGCAGTTACACTGATGGAAGTTTATCATATAGATATGTTTGCTCAATTCTTGAAGTGCAAATATAAAGTATAAATGTGTTCATTTCTTTTGTTTGAAATAATAAACTATTCCATCCCCCAAATTAGAAGCACACATATGAGCAAACTCTGTATGTCCAACAATGAGGCATTGGTTAACAGAATTACAGCACATATGTACCATGAAATGCAATAAGCTCATTAAGAAGGAATTGAAATGGGAAGAAGAGACTATTAAAAACATAATGTTCAGAAAAAAAATGTGAGATTAGTATAGTGAATGTAGGACAATCCTTCTGTATTTAAAAACAAACAAAATAACCCCAGAATATTTGTTAACATTAACATTTATATCCAACCATCAGTAAAGCATGTGGGATTTATTTTCCAAAAGACTGTGAAGTGAACTCATTTTTATTAAATCAATGCACATGCAAGCTATCAGTTTCCTCTTGTGCATCCACAACAGTCTGCTACCTGATTCCAGCCCAGCACATCTACTCAGTCTACAGTCTAGCTACCCTGGGCACCTTTAGTTCCTTGAATGAGCTATGGTTCTCCTGGCATAATCTCCTGCACATAATCTGTCCTCTATCTGGTGTACTCTTCCCAAGTCCAATTGTTTGTTTTCCCTATTCTTCCTTCAGATTTCAGAATAGTCAGCCTTTCCTCACAGAAACTCACAAATGCTTTTTGTGTTGCACTTGGTTTAAAACTATACATTTACCTGTTTGTGATTAATGACTATTTTCCCCTGCTAAACTACAAGCTCTAGAAATGTTGATAATGTGTGTGTTTCTGCTTCTACTGAATCACCAAAAGCACCTGTCTCAGAACTGTAACAATTTTAATCTCTACCTATTTGCCTATCTGCTTGTCTATCCATTATTTAACCATCCACCTGTCCATCCTGTAGTCACATTAAAATTAATTGGAAAGAACAATTAGCCTTGGTTAATATCTTAGGAATGGGGCTGAGTGAGAGAAGTAACAAAAATGAGTGAAGTCTTAAATATGTATTTATTTGCATATATACTTGGTGCACTGAAAAATTAAAATAGTTTACCATAGTTCATTATGTCATATTGATGACATAATTGTATATATTATTTTTCCACCTACAAAGGTAATTAATAATATCTTAATGTCCTTTCCCTGGGACTATATAATCATATCCTTGAATGATCTGCACACTAAAATAATTTTTTTCTTGTCAGTTCAACTCAGTTCTAATTCAAGTATAGGGTAAGTAGCTTTTCTCAAGCATTCTTCTCTGTGTTTATACACTCATGCAAAGACCATTTTTTTCTCATTAAAGGTGTTAGCAAATTCCCCCAGGAAATTCAATCATATTGTCATAGTCTTTTCATGGAAAGGAACAATGTAGGAATCAGACTCTCTTAATTTTGACTAATGAACAAAGGAGCCTCCTTAACCTAATTCACCTTAGATTACCTTCCTCTGATGACTCTACCAGTTCCTATAACAATTTAAGAAGGAAAGTTCTCAATAATTAGGGAAGGACTCTTGAAATTAATAACTTAAGGCATCTTTTTTTTTGTATCTACTTCTATTTCACCTATTGTCTAGTCCCCCTTGGAAGGCCTGCTCTTCTGAAAAATTATCTCAGCAGCAATACAGACCAAGCTAGGTCTTTTTACCCTTATACACGGCCTTTAAATATAATCTCATTCTTTAGATAGTTGAAAACAAGGGTTTTGGACCTTTATTTTTGGTATCTAAACAGGGGAAAGTCTGATTTTTAAACAAGAGAGCTCTATAGAAGGAATCTCATAGAATGGAAGAAAAACAAGAATTTTCAGTGTTGGTTTAGATTTTCAAAACTGTTATATAGAGAATAATAATGGCTATCTATCAAATTCTGCATTCTTGTGTGTTTTATACTTTCACAACTTTAAGAACCTTTGGAGGTGGAAATAAACTGTGAATTATGTTAAGGAGTCATCCATATATAGAGCAAAAGAATCTCATTTAAACAATAATGTCCAATAGAATTGGAGAGGGGAAATGATGAGGTTAGGGAAAATTCAGTAATGATCTGTTTCTTTGAAAATTTCTGACCTTCTTTAGAGGACAGAAAAGCATAAAATTATTCACCTTGAGTATAATTTCCACTCTTGGTATAATTAGAGCATACCATTTCTTATTGTGAAAATCCAGGATTAGTCACTTGAGTAGAATGAATTCCTCTTATACCACTGACCTCTGGAAAGAAGTTAAGAGTACTTCCTTGTACTCTAGCAAATTCTAATATGTACATTTTGGAATTTATTTATATTAAGTATTGTGTTCAAAATACCTGAACAATGTCATAGCAGTTAGAATAGGGGTTACTTTTGGGGAGAGACATGAAATGTAAAGAGGTAGGAAGTAGGGAGCCGTCTGGGTGTTGGAAATGTTCTAAATTTGTTCTGGCTGTTGGCTCCATGATTATTTTGCATGTGTAAAAATTGACTGAGTCAAATATTTAGATTTGTTCACTATATGATTGTAACATTTCAATTAAAATTTTTAAGATTTAAGTAAAGAAACTATTGTTTTTCTGGAAGGCTAGGCAACTCTACACTGGGGAAAGGACTTTTTAATAAAAAAAAAACTGAACAAACTTGATTATCATTTCCAAAGTCTAATAAGAATTTTATGGTCTGATAAGAATTCTATTACAGATGATGCATTGCAAATGTTATAGAGCCCCATTAATACCTGTAGGAGAATAAGAATGCAATTTGAAATGTTCAGTTTTTATTAATGATCAGAAAACAACCATCCACCAACTTGCTCCTTGAGAAAATAAACTACTTTGAAAATTTCCATCATAGAAATTTTTTTCCATAATAAATGGTGTTGGAAAAATTGGCTTTCCACATGCCAAATACTGAAACTAGACCCATGCCTATCACCATACACTAAACTAAAGTCAAAATGGATCAAGGATCTAAATATTAAAACAGAAACACTAAATCTACTGGAGGAGAAGGTAGGTAGAAATCTTGGCGACCTAGGGGTAGACAAAAAATTAATTAATAAAACACAAACTGCATGGGAAATACTTCAAAGAATCAACAACTGGGATCTCATATTACTAAAAAGTTTCTGCACTTCAAAAGAAATCACCAACAAAGCAAAAAGAAAACCCACAGAACGGGAAAGTATTTTAGCCAACAATCCCTCAGACAAAGGACTTATAACCAGAACATATAAAGAACTGAAAAACATGAAACCCCCCAAACTCAAAGACCCTCTCCAAAAATGGGCATTGGAGATGAACAAACAGTTCTCAGATGAAGATATAAAAATGGCTAATAAATACATGAAGAAATGCTCACTGTCACTGGTCATTCGAGAAATGCAAATCAAAACAGCATTGAGATTTCATCTCTCCCCAGAAAGAATGGCCACCATCAAGAAATCAACTGATAACAAATGATGGCAAGGCTACAGGGAAAAAGGAACACTTCTCCACTGTTGGTGGGAGTGCAGACTGGTGCAACCACTGTGGAAATCAGTATAGAGAGTCCCGAAGACTAGGATTGGAAATTCCATTCAATCCAGCTATTCCCTTTCTGGGTATTTTACCAGAAAAACTGAAAATGTCATGTCATAGTGATATATGTGCACCCATGTTCATAGCAGCACAATTTGTGATAGCTAAATCTTGGAAACAACCAAAATGCCCAATCAACTGCAGAGTGGATGAAAAAGATGTGGTATTTTTATACAATGGAATGCTACTCAGCTATAAAAAAGAATGATATTGAGGCCTTTATAGGTAAATGGAGGCAACTTGAGAATATCCTCATTAGTGAAATAAACAAAGACTCACATTAGTAAATATCACATTATCTCTAGTGTAAAAAATAATAAGAATGTACAGAACAATGATATCCAAAAAGTATAATATAAAAGTATAATAGATATAATAGATATTGTAAAAGTGAAAGGGGAGGAAATTACTGTAAAGGATATAATGGTATGTATAGTGTGTAAATAGATGACCATAATACTGAGCTTTTGTTAGATCATTGAGCAGAAGAGCTTGTACTGTCAATGTTTGAGTGTCTAACCACATTTTATGCTTAGATTTTGTAACTCTAACAACTATTGTTAAGTTGACAAGATGTAATGTATCAACTAGCGATTTTATGATGTTAATTTTTTTGAGCCCTGTATTCTACTTTTCTTCTTGTGTTTTTCTATTTTGTCTTTTTTTTTTAAATTTTCTTTTTTTTTCTTTCTTAAAATAAAAAGAAATTTGTTTCCAAAATTGGCTTTGAGACTCCCCATTTATATCTGCAGAAACACTCAAATTATTCAAACCTTCCCACAGGAAAATTACATACACTACAGTTCACACATACACATAACATTCGTGTGTGTTGGAGGAGCTAGATGTGTTGTAATATACTCTTAAGAGTTGGGAATTGCTTCCTCCTTTTTTCATGCAGCAAAATTTGCCCTTAATTCCTTGAGAGTTTGGGCTACAAATAAACTTCAATCCTGCAATTATATCATCATCATAAGAGCAAAAGAGTTTTTTTTTTAACAGAAAAAAAAACTGTATCTAAAAACATAGCCAAGACATAATGGAGACAATTGGAACTACCTAAAATCACTACTGTCATGGGAAGGCGGGCTGTGTTTCCAGATGAAAGTGGCTTATGAAGTCTCCAGAAAATTTCCAGATAAAACATCATGCATTACTCTGGTCCTTCTTCTGAGACATTTTCCCTAATCTTACCAAGTCTTACCCTAAATTAAAAGTACACACACCTGTTTTCTCAGTCTGTGGCCACAGTTGCAGGTCATTTCACATGAAAGGTTATGAGATGTAATATGACTTTTTGAAAGTCATCGTCTCTTATCTCCATTTAATTGTGTACTTTACACTTCTTAGGTTAGATGGTTATTATTGAATAACTCCAAGTCCACACCAATGCAAACTCCAGTACCTGTTTAAACTTTTGGGTGGAAGCTCCCTAGTCTATTTAGACAGTGCCTCTCAGAGACCCTAACCTCTGTTTTCAGTCTGAAACTCAGCTCACGTTCTCTTCCACATGACAGTTTTATATTTATTTCATGTTCTCAATATCACAACCTCTAATCTGGAGCCAAAGCAATGACTAAATTATATCTTTTTCACATCCCATAAATCTCTTCCTTTCATTTCTCCCCTCGTATCCCTTCCTTGTCCTGCTTATAATGTGCCTATATTCAGAGGCATCTTCCTCTCTGCTTGTATATAGCCTCTTCCTTTCTCTTTTCACCATCATAGTTAGAACTACTATTTCAAAATACAAATCTCACTACTTCCTTGCTCATAATCTTCTATAGCATCTAATTTCACATGAAATAAAGTCCCAACTCCTTAGCTCCTTATAGATGACTATAGTTTAAATTTCCAAACTGGTTTTCAAATAATGCTCCTAATCCTGAATTTAACAATTTTGTCATTCCCCCTGTGTTTTTCCCAAACTTATATAACATCATACTGTTTCAAAAACTATTTCTTTCAGTTTGAATGCTCTCCTTTCTCATATAAATTCCAAGATCCGTTTCAAGCAAGAAACAGTGTAATTTTGTGATTAGACACCAGACTGTAGTTTCAGACAACCTGGGTTCAGCTCTAAGTCTACTAATCAAGTCTGAGGCAAATTGTTTAACATTCTTGAGAGCCCCAGGTTCCCAACATTTGTACAAACAGGTGACAACAGTGTCTATATGCCAGGATTCTGAAGAAGATGAAACAAGTTAAAGCATAGAAAGTACTTTACAGAGTCTTTGGTACTTATCTAGCACTCATACTGGCTATTACTGCCATGGGCAGTGGCATCATCATCATCATCATCATCATCCATCATCATCATCTACTTCAACAAGATTTTTCTGCACCATCAATTGGAATTAATGGCTTCCTCCTCTTATCCACCAATGGTACTATGTCCATGGCCTTATGGATACTATTTTTCATAATCTAATATGTGATAATTATTAATAACTGTCTTACATCATAGAGAGGAATACATGCCATATTGTCAGAAGCCATATCTGAAGTATCAACAAGATATACCAAGTGCTTTGCACTTTTTTCCTCAGATATACTACTATTCATTTATGTCTTCCAAGTCTATATTCATTTAATGTCTGCAACTTGGACTTCAAATTTGAGTTCTTTCTTACTTCCCTACTAGTATTGACTAAATCTTGCAATCTACTTCTTTACCATATTTTATAACTTGATGCTTTATGGTTCAGTTAGTATTGATTTGATGAATTTTTGTTTACCAATAAAACTATTTTAAACTACAGCCTTAATCCAAATGGCCTCACAAAATAATACCTGTGATCATCCCTGAGAGCACTTACTGCACTGAAATTGTCTCCTGATTCATCTGAATTACCAATGAAATACCAAGTTTCCTGTTTATAAGAATAATTATTTTGCTATTGTTAGAAGTGGGTAGTTCAGGGTCTGCCTGGTAAATTATCAAAAAGCATATGTTGGAAACATGAATGTATTATTTTATTTCATCCTAACTTCATGCCCTTAGGTTGACTCTTCATCCTTACAAATGTCCAAAATATGGATTGTAGGCCACACTAGTACAGCTCTGAGGTTAGAGAAGGCTTGTGAATTCTTCAGTAGGATTTGGAATTCTGTTCCAGTGATTTATATGGGAGGTACACAGGCCAACAATAAGTAGGAAAGGAAGTGAGCCCAGAAACAGGATGGGGCTAAGAAAAACAGATCAGTGATGTCAGATCAGTCTGAAGATGATTGTGACTTACTCCTTGTTTACAGTGGCAAGAAGAGTTCATGGGCCACCCAGGTCCCCATTCAGGAAGGAAGGACTGACTTCCCAGCCCTGAAAGTACAGCTGGTTCTGATGGTTATCCTTTGCTAAACAGTTTCATCATGCAAAATCATACTCCTTTTCCCAAAGTCCATGTCCAGTGATTGGTTCATGCAAAAGTCTAAAGACCTAGTCCCCTAACCCAATTTGGAGCAACTCTAAAGGGCCATCATAAACTCAGCACTCTATGAAAGCTGGCAGGGACCCCCAACTGAGATGCCAGGAGCACAAAACTTCCTCTATTCAAATCTGAGTCCTTCCCTTTCTTCAAGGATGCTAATACTCAAAGATACTCTCAGGTGAAACTTTTTCTAACTAAACTTTGCCTCTAGTTGTTTCCAAGAGATTCTAACTATAAAAACCAACCATATTGAAGATGGAATGAAATTTCATGACAGTATGTATACAACCAAAGGTGGTCTATGGACCAGGAAATGCTTCTGTATGGATCTTGCAAGATAATTCCTGTGAACTTGCCAAAATTTAAAAACTTTTGAAAAAGCTGAAGCTCTGGCAACAATGGGCTGATGTTTGTACTGGCACCAGACAACTGGAGTTGAGGCACTTTGGTTCATTTAAATGGTTTCCACACTTGTTCCCACACTCTCCTTAACGATAAAATCCCCATAAATATCTATTCATTTCTTTACACCCATCCCTGAGGGCATTTAAGTTGATGTGTCACCACCGATTCTAAGATTCCAGTTGCTAATCTCAAGAAATGCTACTTCCTGGATCAGTCTAGTGCTTTCCTCAGTAACTTAACACCTCATCTGATTTTCTCACAAGTGGAAGCCTCTTTGTGGGTTGGCTCTCTATCACAGTCTTCTTAATGGCTCTCCCCCAGCAGATGCTCTGGTTGGTGAATCCAGAAATTGTTCAAGCATGCTTACTAAGTGAACAAAATTGAAATAGAAGACCTCTTCACCACTTCATGATGCTATGAGTAGAGTCTATTCATCTAGAATAGTCTGAAAAAGGTTCAGTGTGACTTTTTGGATATAGAAAGATGTTTCCTTGACACCCAGAAGCTGGGCTGTCCTTTCCAGAAAATGATTGGGTATATGTTTTAAAGACTAGCAATGGATATCTGCTATTGCAATGGTTTAAAACCCAGATGTATCCTATAGCACAGATCTCATTGATCTGACGGAAGAACTTAGCAACAAAGAGCAGGTGTTGGCTGTGTTGCCTCTATGCAGATAAATGACTTCAGGTAATTACTATCCTTGGTTAGTCAGTCAAAACGTAAAGCTGAGACTATAAAAGGGCAAGTGCTCCCACAGAGGAAAAATTATAAAGAACTGTTAGAATAATATGTGACTGCTGACACTTCACCTTTCTTTCTTATAGCAATGCTTTAAGAAAGAAATGTAGTTAAAGTTGTCAGAACTTAATTTTAACCCCCTCTTCGAGGCTGTTAAAAATTCACTCATGCTGAAACTTGTCTTTCAGGTTCTCAGCCAGATTTGGGCTTTGTTTTCAATCAGTTGTTCTCTAATGGAATGCAAAATGTCATTCAGGGGAAAAGGTTTTTCCAAGGCTCTTTCTACACATTGCTTCCTATCTCAATTCCCTGTTCCTCACCTGTCCCAATCTCTGCCAGAAAGTTAGTTGTACAAAACAAAACAAAAACCAACAACCTAAAAACACTAAGAGAGTATTAAAGGCCTTTGGCTGTGCTTATAAAAATAGCTTTGGCAATAAGCAATGCTCAACAAGTGGAAATCATAATCTTGGAACACTATAAATGTTCATAGTGATGCAGTTGAATCAACAAGTATTTTGGAGTGCTGAATGAATAAAAGATAACCAGTAATGGTTCAAATATTTCTCCATAGGTGTGACAATCTCTTAGAAGAAAGTATCAGAGATAATGTTCCAAGGCGCATTTGTGTAGCAAATCCACTGATTTGTTTAGTTTGTGTACTTCTGGCACTCAAAGCTCCCATGCTCATCCCTACAAGCCATTTCACACTGATGACAACATGCTTGTGTGTATGTGGGAAAGCCAATGATTTATTAGTCAGCTAATAAATATGACAGCAGGAATATAGGCATTGCATAGCCATAAGGTTCCATGAAGCATGAGATCCCTCATGCCTACTATCCAGTAGAAACATAGTTTAGATATATTCTCTTGTACATAAATGGCTTTGAAACACTCCCTTGCTTGCTTTCCTTATCTTAAACTACAGCAGCTGTAGTTAGACTTATTAGTTAGACTTATTATGCTGGTAGGCATATGAGACATCATCATATATAATATAGTATTTACTCTTGTAGACATTTTGCCAGTACTTTGATAGATATGTTAGGTCTTGCATGTGCCATCTTTCTCATTAGAGAAGTCCTGGAACCCGGGAAAATGCTATAATTAGCCTTTTATTATTATGTCTTTTCATAATACTTTCCATTTGAAAGCTGCTGAACAGCTACCTATACTCTGTATGTCTCACAAGAAATTGGATAGTCAACACTTGTCAGCTTTGTCTTATAGTTCTGAAGCTGTGAACCCAGGGTTCAAAGATATCAAGGGCTATGCACCCAGCTCAGGCTTAAGACCAACACAGCTGTTCTGTTTTTAGCTAGTCTCTCAGCCCAATGCCCAGCTGCTCTGCAGTACTTTCAGAGAGAGAGGGAGAGAGAGAGAGAGAGAGAGAGAGACAGAGACAGAGACAGAGACAGAGACAGAGACAGAGTTTTATTTTTAAACCCTTGGAATTAAGAAAATTATACTAAGAATATTGGCACCATTTCTCCATTTTTTAGTATGAAGAATGTACACCCTGGGCTTTTGCCAAGTATTGCTGAAATTATTTTGGCAGATCTGCGTACACCCCTGCAGATAATTCCCCCCTCAGCTGGTAGAAAAGCAAAGCTGAAATTCTGCAGAGGCCATTGTATCCAGCCTTTATCAGGCGAGGCAAAGAAGAAAGGTAAGTCTCAGGCAGAGTTCAGGTGCATTGTCAGGTGGGTAGAGTCAGCAGTAGGGTAGCGAGAAGGGGAATGGGGAAAAATTGCTGAGTTGTGGGAAAGTTCTCTGAAGGGCAACAGGGCTGCCCCAGAGATATATGTCCTGGTCACAAGGAGGTAAGGTCCTAGGCTCTTCTGGCTTCTCAGTATGGAATGCTGAGCCATTGTCTTATATAATGAGTGATATAGTCAAAGGTATAAAAGTATAAGTATAGTTCAGCTTTGGAAAAAGTTTATGGAGAAAAGTCTTTTCTCTCTCTCTCTCTCTCTCTCTCTCTCTCTCTCTCTCTCTCTCTCTCTCTCTTTGTTGCCAGGTTGTTTTGTCCACCATACTTGAATAGTTAAGTCATTTCACATTCATAGCTATAAAAATGTTTTTTATCTCACATCACCACATTATTTCTCTAATACTTGCTATTACATCTGGAAGCAGTGATTTAAATTTTGTTTTTAAATCAGCATCTTCATAGCTCCCATAATATATGTGGAATGATTGCTCAAAATATTTTATTTTTAAACTATTAAGTGCTAGGTACTAATATTTCTGCAAACACCAAAAGTAAAAACAAACAAGCAAAACAAAACAAGACAAAAATGGTTTCAATTTGGAACATATTTATAACCAGGGTATCCATTTTAATTCCAAACCTAATTTTTTCCTAATATTTAGTTTACCACTTTTTAAGCTGATTGGGTGAACTATTCATTTTCCATTTTGAAAACCAAATTCTTCTTTCACCTATGCTTTCATTTTCTACAAATTCTTTTGCTTTACACCATCATCATCATCATCATCATCGTCATCATCACCAATATCCCATGAGCACCACTTATATGCTAGGCATTGTCTTGGGAATTCTATGGGTATCAACTAAATTAGTCTTTATAGACATAATGGGAAATACGATGATCTCCATTAGAGACATGGTTGCTGCGAGCCTGGAAGTTAGGTGACTCACATGACTAGCCGTGTTGGAAGTGACACAGTAAGTCATGCTTCTTACTGAGGCACTCTATTGCCCTCATATCTGGTACACTGCTGAGTCTGCTGCTGCCTCCAAAGCACTGTTATGCGCATCTTTTGTTTAAGTTGGAAACCTCCATTTTATTACTTCCAAGTCTGGGGAAAGTATTTAACATTTGTACTATAGTTGAATTTATTGAGAGTTTGACTAATTTTTTTTCCAGATGAAAATGTCTAGATTTAATTGGGAATTAATTCTAGATTTAACCTAAAGTGATACTATGGGCCTCACCTAAAAAATTAATTTCAACTGTAATTTATCTTCAAATTATTACTCCTGAGTTTTTTTTTTCCCATAATAAAACAACATCCTATGTTTCTCAAGGAGATGTGGTGAACTGAGTGGGAACCAGTATTATATCTGAATGGGTCTTAAATTATAACCGACTGCATTTCAAAAATCAAATATTTTAGTCTTTACATATTTATAGTTACATGAATAACTTTGATACTTACATGTTTAGATTTATTTATACCAGGCCAAATTCCAGGAAAGATTTTCATAGATTTGGAACATACTGTGCTTGCAGTTTATATACTTATCTAGTTACTTCTCTTGTTGTCAGACTAAATAGTTTATTTTTAAATTATATCTATTTATATCCATGCAGTTTTGAAAAAGACATATATGATCATGTGGTCTAATACTAAATTCCATATTGGATTAATGTTTTCTTTCATGCCTAAACATTTTTAGTTTCTAATTTGTTGTTCCCAATTTTTGTGAGAAAATTATTGAGAAAACTGCTAATTTTTTTTTGGTAGAAAAATTGGACTGAATCCCATATGAAGATAAATAATACAAACACCACTACTTGCATTTCCTCACTGTCTTAGGAAAGAGGCCCTTCCATGCCTGTTATTTTACTTACCCTTGGGCTATTTCAAGGAGGCCCATAGAAGAGAAGATCAGTATTTCCTACATTATACAGAAACAATAGAAGTCCTTAGAGGATTAGACACCCACAGTCACTTGAAGAAGCAAGCTCTCCATGACCTATTAGAGCAGCTACTTTTGACTAGACCCTCACACACTTGTCTTAAGAAGGCTCCCTCCTACCAACAGTCATGCAAATACTCCTGCTAAACAATTAACTTTTCAAAAAAAGCAATTTAGGAAAGTTGGGGCTGAGGGTTAGCTTTGTGGACCATAAATACCTGCATAAACAAGTTCCAGGGGCACCTGAGAGTCATCAGTGTACAGATTTAGGTTTTAATACACTCCAGAGCTTAATCTAACCAAAGGACATAGACAAAGAAAATGTTTCCAAAAAAGAGGAAGCTATATTTCATCTTTGCATATAAGACCAAAGAAAATAAATACCTTCTGTTTCAAATAGCTGTATACTTTGGTGGAATGCTGATAGATCACCAAAGTAATAGACAGCAGTGATGTTTGCTTCGGGGTGGCAGGAAGACCCCATAAGTGAGATCCTGTAATCTGCCAATGAACTAGGGTCACTGAAGCACAGAATGATGTAAGAGAGCTAATGTGTCCAAACATATATCCAAACTCCATATTTGCTAATGGCTCTTTTAATTCTTTAGATTTAAGATTATTTTTAAAAATGAACTTTGAAAATAAGGCATTACCACTTTTTTGTTTTTGTTTTTAAAAGGGTGAAGAATAGACTATTAAACACACAACATGGGCCTGTTAATCCAACAATGAACTTTGGGACATATTTTCTTATTTCCATAACACAGAAATAGATGAAGCTCAAGGAAGTTGAATAACTCACTGAAAAGCACCCAAATTGTATGATAGAGCCAGGATATGGACTCAGGTATGCAAAATACTATACACATTTTCCTTGCTACCTTCTTGAGATAAATATGTTTACCTGAGAAATTTATGATACATGAAGGGAGTTTTCATTTGGTTCCCCAAAGCAGAGACCATAAAAGACAAAATTGCTGGCATGCGAATCACCTCTTTTAGAGCTAAAGAGGGAAGCACCGGATTAGGACTTTCAGGCTGGTAACTTGACTGATGGGGTTTCCTTACTTACTGGTGGAATGTGTTTCTAGTCCTATCTGTCACTCAACAGCAGCTCAAAACTCTGAGTATGGATGACATAACTTTCTACATTGGCCCATATTTTGCTTAAACAGCTCACAGAGACGTGGTTTATTTTCTCATAAGGAATTCTACAGAAGACAATTTCATAATCTTCTGAAATTAACCTGAAGTAGTTTGAATCAATACGAAGTAATTTCAGACTCAAAGTTTTAAAACAGTTCTTTCCTTCCAGTGGGTTGTCTTAGTAAATTTTCTTGTTGCTGAGACCAAAATATGTGGCCCCCTCAGATAAATGAGGAAAGATGTTTTTGGCCCACAATCTGTAGAGGTTTCTGTTCATACTTGGCTGGCTCCCAGGCAGGGTAGCATAGCAGAGGGTCATTGCAGAGGAGAAACATTTCATGGCAGGTAGAAAGCAGCAAATGACAAGTGACAAGCACTGACCCTCTTTCTGTCCCCTATATTTTATCTAGGCTATCAACTCTTAGGGCAGGGAACACTCCCACACAGGGTGGACTAGGCTTAATCCTAGTATTGCACCATGAATCAACCCCAGCATTATATCTATGCCCTAGATCCAGTCACCTGCAAAAAGCCCCACCTATGACTACATGAAGCTTTTGAGGGACATCTATATATAAGCCATAACACAGGTGAAGCACAAAACAATGAAATTTCATTGACAGTATTCCAGCTTTTAACAGTACTCCTGACTTACAGCTCACACTGTAGTTTAAATATCTGTGTGTGGATTAGTGCAGTAAACTCAATTCCTTTGGAAATCTTTAGTAATTAATGTTACTCTTTACTCAATTCCTAACTCCTCCCCCAATAGGGAAATATCAGATACTAAATAAAGGCTGTGTAATGTGTTCTTGATAGTTTTGAGTGTGTGTTCAGATTCTCAACCAGTATATGGGCTCCCTTAGACAAGGCAGAAATAAGTTAGCACTCTCTAATAATTCTATTGACATTGGTGTCCCATCTGCCATATTCCATGAAACTGACCACACACTCAACTTTCAGCAAGATATTAATTGTTAAAAGATGGCACTGCAAAAACTCAGAATAGGCTATCTATATGTCAAAGAATGGAGCTGGAACCCTTCCTCATACCACACAGGAAAATTTCCTCAAAATGTAACAGCTAATGTAAAATTTCCTAAATGTAATAGCTAAAATTACTAAAACACTTAGAGAAAATATAGGAGAAAAATTTAAAAATCTTAGATTACACAAAGGCTTTTTATAAATGACACTGAATGCACAAGAAATAAAGAAAATATAAATAAATTTGACTTCATAGAAATTTTTAAAATCTGTGCTTTAGTGGAGCTTTCAAAAAAGTGAAAAGACAATCCACAGGATGAAAAATATATTTACATATCATAAATTTTATAAATAACTTATAATTAAAGTACATGAAGAACTCTTAAATTCAATTATTATAAGACAAATAACCTACCTGAAAAAATGAGCAAAGAATCAAATATGATTCTTGAAAGATAAAACACAAATGGACAGGGGCTGGGATTCAATTCAGTGGCATAAGCACCTGCCTTGTAGGCATGCAGTTGTGAGTTCAATCCCCAGTACCAAAACAAACAAACGAACAACCCACAAATGGACAATAAGCATATAGAAAAATTCAGCACCATCAACCATGAGGGGAATGCAAATCAAAACCATAATGAGATATCATTTTCACACCCACAAGGCTGGTTACCATAAAAAGGACAGATAAAAATGAGTGTTGACAAGGATGTAGAATCCTTGTACACTGGTGATGGTAGTGCAAATGGTGCAACAGTATGGTAGTTCCTTAAAAGTTAAACATATGTCCAAGCAATTTCACTTCTAGATATATATACCCCAGAGAAATGAAAATACATGTTCACACAAACATTTCTGCCCAAATGTTTGTAGCAGCATTATTCACAATAGCGAAAAGTAGTACAAACTAAATATCTACCAATTGGTAAACTGATAAACAAAATGTAGAATTACATAGTTCCATTTATATGAAATGTCCCCAGTAAGCAAACCTACAGAGACAGAAAAGAGATTGGTGCTTGCCTAGGCTGGGGTTGAATGGAAGAAGTTAGGATTGCCCTTCTATGGATTTATTTTGGGGTGATGAGAACATAAATGGATTGTGGTGTTGATGGTTTGGTTTAACTCTGTTCATATATTAAATCCATTGAATTATATACATTAAATAGATGAAACATATATACAGGAATTATATCTCCATATTGCTCACATACAAAGTTCTTTTTTTCCTTTTTTCAAAATAGACCTCACTATAGAACTTGGTTCTTGGTCATGAATGCCCCTCAGAGTCATTTGGGGAACTTACAGTCCCAGTGCCTGGCTCATACCCTATACAGAATGTCTTCCTTGCCAGGAGATTTCAATGCTCAGTCATGGATGAAAAGATTGAGTGTGGCTTTGAAGAGTAAAATTCCATACCACTGACTTCCTTCCATGAGTGATTCTGCCTTATCCCTCATTAGATGACATCTTTGAAGTGAGGAGTCATTTTAGACCCTTGCCAGGAGTCCGCACTGTGCCAACAGGAACCTTTGAGGTCACATCGCAGGAGAGACCAAGACTTCTGAGAAGTCACTGAAACCCTCTGAAAGCCTGTGGAGGTTACAGAGGAGGGACTGCACTTGCGGTGGACTTTACATTTGAATAGAGCTCATTTCCTCTTTTCATAGCTAAACTGTGTATTCAGATTTCTATGGTCCTTACTTTGGAATCTCTGTAGAAGAATATTCAAGAAAGTGTTCTAAATAACATCCATGGAACCAAAGAATTTATTAAACACTTAAATATTTCCACTTTGGTTCTTTTCATTTTAAACTCCACGGTTTCACAACTATGAATTTACTGCTGGCACAATGCAATGCAATTGGATGCACAGAATCCATAATGGAAGCTTGACTAATGCTTTCCTGTTTTATCAATACCACATATAAAATATTATAGAATAACCAGTTGCATTACATTTTTAAATTTACTAATCCTTTCTTTGCTATTCTGAAGCACATCTATAGGTCAATACACCATTTAATGGAATTTAAACCAGAAAAAGACATACCTCTTAAAAAAGTTAGGAGCCAGGGCAGCCATTTGAACTCAACACACATTATCAAATCTCAACATAGAGACTTCCTTTGTGAAGGAATAAGACTAGCTGTTTTAAACATTCAGCTATTTTTAATATAATTAACACTTAACTACAGTCAATTTTAATCCACTTAAGTGGAATAAAATTTTATGCACTGAGGGCAAAATGATACACTTCTAGAACATTCTGAACATTGGGTTTACAAAAGAAAAAAGTCTGAGGATTACTTTGAAATGGACATGCCTCTACCCCATTAAAGCAACTTATAGTCATTGATGTGACATGTAATTTAGCCATATGAATTCTTACATATTTACTCCAAATTTCTGAAACCAGACCCATACCATAAAACCCCTTAAGTCATCAACAAGTATAGGGAAACTTCTAGCTCTAGTTCTTTAATTCTTATCTTTTGGCACATAACACTGTATAAATTAAAATTGTACATATTCCTTGCAGTCACTGAGTAATTTTTATCAATGTTAACATTCATAACTAAACTGACCCCCGGCATGAATGCATATTTGACCATCTTTAGCAAGTCCCTTCTTATAGTGAATTCACCCCTCATTCCCTAGAGTGCTCTTCTATTTTCAAAAGGGAAGAGAAATGTGTGAACAAACCAGCTGCAGCCACATTGCATACAGAGAGAAATTTCTGTGCTGGTAGCATCAAACCAAGGAAGAATTCTCTCTGATGGTCAATCTGCCATAATTAATCATAGCTCCACTAGAAAAATAAAAATCATGACAAAGTGATAACTCAATGCTTAATGTACTGTTTTGTGCTATAGATGCTTATATCTCAAAGGAAAAATAATGTTGAGTGGAGAGTCTCAAAATATTTTGTGATAAATACTAGTAATTAATTCTTATTTTAAAAAATGGTCAAAGAAACATGGAAGAAGGAAAACGCCAGTAATCAAAAAACTCAGATCATTAAAAATGACCCAAATAATTAATGTACATAATTTTGTTGATATTCTGCTTTTCTCAGTCTAACTGAAATACACAGTGGTGGCAAAAGTGACTAATTTGGGCTTATGACTCCTTTTCTCAATTGGTAGATGCATGAGAAAGAAACGTCTTATCAAAGGGCATACTTAGCTATATAATTTGCCCACAAGAGCAAAATGAAAATGCAAGATGGTGAGAGCAAAGCTTTAAACCAGGCACACCAACCTTCTGAGGTCAAGTCTGTGGTGTGAAGTTGCACTTGGGGAAACTGCCCCTGCTGACTGGTAAGAAAGGTAAGGCAAGGTAACCCACACCCTGATGGCTTGTCTTCTAGCTAGTTTAGCTTCTCTTGGCAGAACGCACACATTCTACAGACTCTTAAGGCTGGAAAACAGCTTAGGAATGACATGTCACTTTGTCATTTATAGAAGCCAACACTAGAGAAACTAACTGACTTGTCTGAGGTCATGAGTTTGATGACAAAGCTAGAATTAAGTCCCAGATATTCTGACCCACATCATCATTCCTTCCCCTATACTTCTCTGCTGGTCTCCAGTGAAAAAGTACATATTCAGGAAATAATTACTACAAAACAATAGTAAGGTGTTACCTCATCAGAGAGCTTCCTTTTCAACCTTCTGCTGAAAGAATGAAACACATTTATAAAAATCAGTTTTCAAAATTCATTTTCTGAGTCAATATTCCAAGTTCTACAGTAAACACACTATAGGAGAGCTCCAAACCCTAAAGCATGTTACTTTGTTGAGAGCTCATTGGAGCCCAAGAGTTAATGATCGTAGGCCAGTGTGGTTACTAATAGATAGTTATAAGGCAACACATTGGTAAACTAATCACTGTTCCTGCACAAATATTTAAGCTTATTCCAAGATATTTTGAACTTCAACACTGAGCTAGCCAAACACATTTGTAATCTGAACCCGTGGTTCTAATAAGTTATTGCCTTTTGGATGTCCTTCAGGGCGAGGGACATATCTAAAAAGATTAACACTTGAGTGAGAACAAAGACTGGTATTCTCGGTATAAGTATATGGGTTAGGTGTTTATATACAAAACAAAATACATCTCTCTTCCTAGCTCAGGTATGTGTACAAATTTAGCACATCAATAATCTGCAACAAGGACACAGTCACTAAAAGATACTGTACAAATTAAATATAAGTGAAAGCTGAGAAGATTATGAAAAACACTTAGGTGATGAAAGAGTTTAAGGTAGACTGGCAATACTAGTACAAATGTAGTGGGAAAAAAACACGCAGAAAGGCAAAGACAGGTGCCCAATCCCTTCAAATAAGACATAATGCCACTAGTTTTGGTGCCAGAACTATTTCCAGTTTGAATTCTAGGATCATATATATTTCACTTTTTAAAACTTCAGCTATTCACCTGCAAACTATGGCAGATACTAAGGCCAAATGGAGAGCCCAGATGCTTTCAAGATGTCTCTGAATACTCTAAAAGCTTTGATTCCTTCACCTTTGATTTTACCATGTTGGGCCCCCCTCAAATAAATATTCAGTGTGTGTAGGGGGGAGGTAAAATTAGTTTTGCAAGTCCAACATTTTTCATAACCTTGTGCTTTGTAGGTAGTAATAAGGAAAAACAAAATATTCTTTGGCATAGATAAAGTCTGGCATAATTACAGGTCTAGTGTTTGGAAAATGAAGACCAGATGAAAATGATGCAGAGACATGAATAACCTAAAGTGTCTGAGGCTACAGCACTTACATCTCATTATCTGCCAATTACTGTATTTATAATTTAACACAAAAAGGAAAAACACAAATGGTATGTTTTCAAAAAACATACCTTTTATCTAGACTTCAGTTTACACTTGGCCTCTAAAGGCACGATTAATGCAATGGGTTGAGAAAGGGAGTAGTTAGATTGAGCAATAAAAACACTTGATAACATGTGAGGCTATAAAAATGACTTGGCTGAAGCTATTAGCCAAAGATAAATAATACCCTGCAGGAGAAAAAGAAACAGCTTTTTCTGGATCATAAGGTCTGGTTTTTAAAGACCTTGCTTTCATTGAAAATATAACATATCCATTTAAAGAGATATTTTTGAAATCCATGATTTTACAAAATTCTTTACATTCAAAATCTTGACTTTTCTGGCAAGACCGTGTTCATAAGTTTTGCCAAAACACTGAAAGCAAAAATCACCCTTACTTTTATTGTTGTTGTTATTTCATTAGTAACCTTCCTATTATTATTTCTATGTTGTTGATATTACCACCACTACAAGAAGTATTATTACTACTAACTGGTGCCACACCTCACAGTAATTCTGCCTAACATCCTAATAGGAATAGTTTTTAGTGTATTTATTGCATTTCTGAATTCTAACGTATAGCGCTTTATTTCTCAGCCCCCTTGTGTTGGGTGGCTCTCTCTAGTGAGACTGATTCACTTTATTTCATTCTAGTCTGGCTTTGTGAACCAGAAGCTTCATATCTTTTAGGAGTCCATTTTTATGCAAATTCCCAAGTCCCGCACAAACTAGATCAGAAGCTCTAGGCAGGGGCTCACCCAAGATTCTGATGAAGAAGCTGTGCTCAACAGAGGCAGTAACTGAGGTGCTAAAGGGGAAAGAGAGATGAGAGAAAAGCAAGGGTGCACACCTGAGTCACACTTGCAGGCTTTACCTTGTCTGCTTAGGGCTGACTGCCAAAGCCAAAGAAAAGAAAGCAAAGTCTGAGGCAGGGTAAGCCAAGGAAAGGACAATCAAATCTAGAGCAGGGTTTTAGGCATGAGGGCTCCTTCCTGCCCTGTTACGTGGTATGGAAGCTCCTGTCCTAGGCTTCAGGCTCCTGGGAGGAGAGACAGCGCCAGCACTTGCCCCGAGCTGTTATTTCTTTTGCCTACTGAATATGTCTTATTTGCCACCAATGCAGACATGTCAGATGGAACTGGCTATCATTTCTAAGTTAGAATTTCTCAGATGTGAGGTCTACACATTTTGGGGTATTGTTGATCTCCAATCTCACCTAATCAATGTCTCTAGAGGCAGTAACAAACTGTCACATGACTTCTATGCAGTGTTAAATTTCAGCTCTGACATTTTTGTGGACTGATCTAACATTTAGTTTGGAAGGAGGTTTCAAAATATATCCTGTAGTTATTCTTCCTCCTTCTTTTCTGCCTCTTCCTCCTTCCTCTTCTTCTTTGTAATGTTTCTCAGTAACGAAATTAGATAATTAAAAAAAAAGTACACAAAGAAAATGAAACATAATCTGTATGCCTGTCACTCATTTGGATAAATTCAGTTAGAAAATATACCATATTATTTAAATAAAATTAGCACATAGGACTACAGAGTAACCCATTAAAAGATAATTGCACTTTATGTTACTAACCCTTATCAATTACTAGTCATTTATCACTGAATATTTAGCAGCTGTTCTCTAGGTTTCTGTTTTATAAACAATATAATAAACAACTCTAAACAAAAAACTGTGTTTCATTACTGACATCCAAATGACCTTATGGCCAACGCATAGAATAAAATTTCTAGATAAAAAAATGTGCCTTCTTTTGATGTACTTGATATATACTACCAAATATCTCCTAAACGGAATATCAAGTTAGAACCATGTCAAAGTATAAATTGGTAAAGCCATGTTGACGACGGCTTGATGAGAGGGATAAGAAAATTAACAACTTAGAATGATCTTGTTTAAGGAAATACAATAGCAAAAAATTGGAAACACTCAAAATATACATTTATCCAGGAATTAGGAAGTAAGTATCACATAGAATTTAAAACCTATGAACTAGATCTATACGTATTAGCATACATCTCTCTGAAGAACATAATGGCATAATGTCAAATGAAAAATTTTTGTGCAAGCAAATATTCCAAATGGATTTTATTTATCCAAAATATTTTAAAAAATCAAACAAAAAGATACTGTAGTGGGTGTTTACATCCACAGGAGAAGCACAAAACCACTTACTCCAGTGCAGCTGTTAATCTCTGGAAAAGAGGGCTGTGAAAGAGGTGTAGAAATTTTAGCCAGAACCACAATATTTGTTTAATTTGCAAGCAGTTTTGAAGCAGGTAAGGTAAAATGATGATACTTTCAAATCTATGACACAGTTCTCAAAATGTGGCTGAGAACCTCTGAGAGACTAATTATAATTTTCATAATAATATTAACACATTATTTGTCTTTTTCACTGTGT
Organism: Hydrochoerus hydrochaeris; assembly: GCA_004027455.1. Classification (NCBI taxonomy): domain Eukaryota; kingdom Metazoa; phylum Chordata; class Mammalia; order Rodentia; family Hydrochaeridae; genus Hydrochoerus; species Hydrochoerus hydrochaeris. The sequence goes on from PVLA01000417.1 coordinate 373,343, forward strand.
TGACTTTTGGATTGCTGGTAAAATTAATACCTGGTAAATCTAGCACAAATCAAAGAGAGGTACCACCTGTATGAGTAGTCATTTTATTCTTGCAGTAATCCACACTTCTGCATAAAATAAAACAAGCAGCTTCACTTAAGAATGTCCACGATGAAGCATCAGAAAGTACTTTACCAATTCTTAACATTTCACATTTTTGGGATTGATGGAGATGTAATAATAGAATGTAGAATTTTGTATAATTAAGTACATCTATATCTGGAAGACTGGAATGATTCAGTAAATCAGTACTTTCAAATCAATTCATGCTGTCAACAGAATCATGTGTGCATGAACGACCAACTGGAAATGCAAGATAAGTGAGTTCTAGAGTATGGAAAGGTCAATGATAAAGTTTCAGATTCCATATCACAAATACTCTTTTAAGAAATTACCACCTATTGAGTTTTGGTGTAGTATTAAAGCAGAATTTCCAGTTATCAGAAAATGTTAATGCTTTACCTTTTTTCACCTGCATAACTGTTTGAAGATTGGTTTTCTTTGTATGCTCCCAACAAAAAAGCATGTCAGAATAGAGTGCACGAGAAGTAGATAAGAATCCACTTGGCATTAAAGAGACTTTCAAAATTATAAAACAATGCCACTCTTTTTAATGATTTCATTTTACTTTGGAAAATTTAGACATTTTCATAGAAAATATTATCTGTGCCATGTTATAAAGAATTGATTATTACTATTTTAAATGAATTACATATTTAAAATTTTCTATTTGAATTTCTAATGAGGTTAACATTAGCAGTAATAAAATCTTTTCAGAGTTCTTAATGTTTTTTAATAGTGAAACTAAGTAAGTTGATAAATATGGACTTGGAGTTGATAAACTGATCCTCTTACAATATTTCTTCAGTTTTCTTTATGCATATAACTAAAAAAATGAAAATACCTACTAATAGCATATGAGGATATGTATAAGTCTCTGTCATACCAAAGACCAATCATTAAAGAAAATATAAACAGACCACTCAATGTTGTGAATGAGAGTAAAAAAATTATATCATGATTTTAATTTGCCTCTTTGTTATTACGAGTCTGAACAACATTAAACATTTACTGGTAATTTTAATTTTTAAAAACTTGTTCTTTTTAGTCATTTGCTTATTCTACCAATGTATATTTGTTGGGCATCTTGTATATACCACACTTGCTTCTAAATGTGTTTGGAATGCACCAATGAACACATCATTTTCTGTTGTAACAGTGGGCACACTGTCATCTGTGGAGCCCAATTGGGCCAATTTCTTATTTTGATGAAGTTTTGTCGGAACAGTCATGCTTAGCTGTTTATGCATTGTCCTTAGAAACTGTTGAGCTAAAGGGAAGAGCTGAGTGGTTTACACAGAGCCTGTAGTATCTGCAAAGTCAGAAGTACTATTTTTCCTTGACAGATGGTCTCCTGGATTCTATGGAAATGTGTATCTTCTCCCTACTGTTTGTGAAACCCCTTTATATATTGAAGATAGCCTGTCTTGCAGATTTTTTCTGATTTATCTATAGCCTTTGATTTTTACTTATGTTATTTTCATTATCTAGAGTTTAACATTTCATCTAACAACTCACTTAAATTTTAATATAATTGTTCTTAACTTTATTGGGGGCGGTATTTTTGAGATAGGGTTGCACTATGCAGTTCAGGCTGGACTTAAACTCACTTTGTAGCCCAGGTTGTCCTCAAAGTAGCAGCAATCCTCCTGCCTCAGCCTCCTGAATGCTGGGATTACAGGCACGTGCCACCTGCTCCTAACTTTGTAAGAGCATTGATTACTTTAATTTATTATGAATAATTTATCATTAATTTATTGATTAGTTTGCTTTCTACTGCTACATAAATTTTAAAATTATTTTTACATTATTTTAAAATTATTTTATCATATTAATGGAAGAATTCCTCAGTTCTGGTTTCAGTTGTATGAAATTTGTAAATTACTTTGGAGAAAATTTAGATTTCCAATATATTAACTCATGTTATCAAGAAGCATGGCATGTTTGTTTCTCTGTCATATCTCACCTTGAAAATACTTTATAGCTTTTTTGACATAGTCTTATAAATTCCTTTTTATGTTTGTTCGTATTTACTTTCTATTTTCATGTTGCTAATGTGATATGCAAAGTTTTTCATCTTTATTTTAGAATTGATTATAGCTAATAAATATACTTCTAAATTTTCATAATTAGATGACATACTAAACTCTTGAAAGTGTTAATAGCTTTTTTTTCTCAGTTGACTTTCCTAAATTTTTAATTTGGACAAATGGGGACTTGTCTTATTTCCCTTTTTGATCACTTAATATTTTCTCTTTGATATCATATTTGCTAGGTTTTAGAAAAAATAATTATTAGCTTACATTCCTTTTCTTGTTTCTCATTTGAAATACTTATAGAAATTTACAACTAAGCAGAACAACTAATCTTTACTTTGAATAAATACTTATAATTTTCAGTAGACTGCTAAGTCTATTTCATTAAAAGTTCTCATCAGCAATATGTATGAACTCAAGTATTTTTAGGGCACTCTAGAGATAATAGAAATGTCCACACCTAATCTACTGATAAAGTGATTTGATAGTAATAAAATTTATTGTGTTTTGTAAGAAGCAGCTCTTTGCATAATGGCTTATTACTGTTATTAATGTTTGCTAGTATTTACTTGAGATTTTTCAAACTTTAACATACATTTATAGAAATTTGGTGTTATCTTTGTTAAAATTTTCCTATCCATGAAAGAAAAATAAATTGAAATGACCACATCTTTTTTTTTCTATCCCTGGAATGCTTTACTGTTAAGATTGTGAATTTATACAAATTATAAGATATCAAAGTGATAAATAAAATTAGAATAATGGAAATGAGATATGGAATAAATGTATCCTACTATCTAGAGGAGAAATGTCGTGATCATACAGTTAAGGGCAATTAGAGACAGTTAGATTTAAAGTTTTAGCAAATGCAGGTAATTGTGAAGTGTCACCCAAGTAACAGTTTATAGAAAATGGAATAAAGTTTTCCTGCAAACATTGAACTAATTATGTTAACTTTTCCCTGAGGTCTATGGGAATAGCCAGTGGACTGAGACCAACTAGAGAGCTTTAATCCACATTATTAACACATCCAAAGAAAGAAAAAGGTCAACTCCTGGAGCCAGGCCAGTTTAAGATAAACTGAGCTCAGAGAAACAAACTTTGGCAATGCGTGCTGGGCACTGCCCACAGGAAGGAAAGAAACATAGAGTCCAGTAGCTGTAAGCGTCCAGTTATGAGAAACGTGTCCTCTAGCAATGGCACAGCGTTTCCCTAGACCTCACCAAGACCTAGAGAAATGTTTCCCAGGACAATGACCCTTTGCTAACTCTGTGCACACTATCAGCTTTTTGATTATATATTTAGCAATCTCTGCTGATTCTAGGAAAGGTTGTAGGACGTGCCTAGATCTGTACATTGCTTTTCTGCTACAAAACATTGCCCTTCTGTTTTCATGTACGGTTCATTCTCACACATAGATACAAGGGACATGGTGTAATACCAGGCCCATCAACTGAAACGGGACTTTCTTCTTTATGATACCAAGTGTTACCGAGGTAGTATCACATTTTGAGGAGCATAATTTCAAATACATTCTAATTTATGAAAGAATGAAATAGCTGATTTCAGTACTTTAAACATTAAAAACAAATCACACACAACATACTGCATTGCTCAAGACAACCTATTCATCAGTGTCTGGACTTGCTTATTGAGTAGCTAAGAACTCCAGAAACTCCAATAACATTTCCATTTCATGAGTCTTTAGTACATTTTACCTAGTTGTAACTGTCTGACATGAAGATCTTTTGGAAGAGCGATCACTTGCTCATCATTTACTTTCTCCTTGGATTAATTTTTTTCTACTAGCCCAGGGTAATAATGAATTTGGAAAGAAATTTCCTTCTCAGTTTTAGTAAAATCTACCTGTGATGAATCACTACTTTCTCCATGGCCCTCATAAAGGCATTCATGGATATTAACATTTTGAAAATACTTGACACTTTTTTGTTATTTGATTAGTGAAATCCAGTCTTAAAGTTATATTTTTTACATCATTTTTAAATGCCAGCTTTTAAAATGTAAAGATATTTTTAAAAGATCCACAATACTGCAAGTTTATTTTTATGTTAGATTGAACTATATGAATTTGATGATGCCATTTCTGATAAGGGATAGATACATTTTGACTTGTAGGTCAGAAATAGTCAAGCATCAAATTTTCTCTAACATGACTCAACTATTAAAGATTTGTCAGTCTATTTTTTCTTATAGGTTGACAGACATGAATTCATCAATTTACCAATTACAAAAAAGTCACATGGAAAAAATTGATCTTATTTTGTACTCAGTTAGTTAGAAGTAGCACTTGTGAGAAGGAAATGACATTTGTTTTATGATTTGCTGTCACTTGGCTTCTCCTATATCAGACTGAATGAAACAATATTGTGCCATTCTGTTGTTGTGATTACACCAAATTTTGACATATGCTTAGCATTTGGCTCTAAGTGCCACTGTGTCACCGAGGTTCACACTTGGATCTATACTCAAGGACATACATGTGTGAGCACGTGCATGAGCATGTGTGCAACCACATTGGGACATTTGTTTCCTGCTAACAGAAAGCCAAGCATATGCTTGAGACCAAGCTTCCTTTTCTTTTTGCCACATTTTCTGTAATTAGATGCATTAAGAAATACAACAGGATTAAAAATCAGAAGGAGTTTGTATTTTTGTAAACATTAGCCATGGTTATGGTGAAGATCTTTATATTAACTAAAACATGTCCACTGGAGCCATAATCCAAACAACTTAGTTTGTATATAGCATAGTTCAAATCATGAAAGAAAGAAAGAGAATCTTTCCCATGAAAAAATAAAAATGATGAAATAAAACAGAACTCATTTGAACATTAAACTACCCTCCATAAAAATGTCAGACTAACTGGATTACTTCCATCAGTGCTGCAAAAATGAAAACAGAAATGAAATTTGATGGTGGCAGTTGAAAATAAATTTTTTCTAGTACTTCATTCTTGTAGTCTATGAGGTTACTAAAACTCACAGTATAATTGTGGTTTGACACTTCGTACCTTTTTTATTTATAGTCTTCTAAAGGAAGTAGGGTAAACTGCCTTCTTTAAAACATCATTGAAAATGTTGTAAGTACCCCAAATGTCAAAGGGAGAGGAATACAATGATTACAAACATGAACAAATCTCTTCACGAAAACTAGGAGAGGCCATCTCTGAGGTGAATTAGCACAGATAGGCTGGATTCTTATGAATGCTGGTTTGGGTGACATGAAAGATATTTAGGTACCATTTTTATTTATTTTTGTAAGAAAGAGTTAAATAAATCACATCATTTTTTTGTAATTAAAAAGACGTGTCTTTTTAATTACAAATATGATTCCTGGGAGGCAGTATGGAGAAGCAGGTAAGGATACAGACTTTGAATTCATACAAACCTAATTCAAGTTCTGGTTTTGTTGCATATTAGTGTTAGCTGTGTCACCTTGGGATGCTAATTAATCTTTACCTCTCAGTTTCCTTAGCTATACAATGAGGATAATAATAATAACAGCTAGAATGCCATAGGGTCATTCTAAAAAGCTAAATAAACTAATCTATGAAAGCACTTATCCCAGTGCCTGACACATAGTAATGATTGAAAATATTAGAATTCTTCAAGAAAAATATTACTCATTTTTAAATGAGACAATGAACAACACACAGGATAACAGAGAAGCATTTTAGAAACTATGGTACTCATGTAGCTGCAACTATGGAAGTCAGTTTTTTATAAAATAAATCCCAAGATTCCATATGCTTTTGCATGCATTAAGAGACAATTCATGGAATCATCTTTCTATATTCTTGCACTCATGGCTCTATCTATTTGGTTTCTCCATTATTATTCATTTGAGATTTCATGTGTTTAAGAGACCTTGGATGAGGGAAGTTTCTAGAAACTACTTTCTTCATGGCTTCTAATATGTATAGTATTTTGATATATGCAACTTGAATGGAAGAATCTGCAATTGAATATCTGTTCATTCCCAGAATATAGTGCCAACACTGTTGGTAAAACCTATGGATTTCTTGGCAAGTCAGAGGAACAATCTGGGCAGCAATAAGGAAAGAATATCATTATATATAAGATATTAAGTTTTGGAAGTTTCCTACTTAAAAATTGTGGCCCAGAATTAAATGAATGTAAAATCAGAACTCAAAGACCAGAAGAAAATGGAAAGAAACAAATGGGTCTTAATGCCAGAACTGAATTGACTATGGCTTAAGAGCATCCATTAGTCTACCTAACAAGTTCTTCAGGCGCAATGTGAATATTCCAAACAGAACTGCACAGTCTTTCAACTAAAGGACTGATGCAGAGAGCTACGTTTTCATGGTGGTTACATTTTGTACTACATGTAAATTAGTATTAAAGAAATTGGTGCCAGAGATCCCTGTTAAAAGCCCTTAGATGATACAAACAAATATTAAATTCAGCTAAAATTAAATCATCATTTGAATACATATGAAAGTCTTCTCATAGTAGTGAAGAAAATTCATTGATTGGCCCATTATAATTATATATTGGCTGGCAAATTTAAACCATAATGACCCATCCTTCTAAATAAACTATTAGAAAATAGTTTCATGAATGGATAAAATGTTTTCACTTCAAACATATGGTTAATATCACAAATTCAGAAACAAAATTAAAAGTTGTTTAAATATCTTATAAAACTGCAGCTGCTCTATTCATCCATTAAAAAGAAACTAAAATGAAAATTTTTGCCTCAACGATCTGCATTGGCTGCAAAATGCAGCTCTGAGTGATAGTCTCTTCGTCTTGGATTTCTGCAGTGAATGCTGGTAGGGATATAACACAGAGGTCCATCATCATCAAAGGGAGAGATATGACCTTTGCTTGTCCAGGCAAAATAGCTCTGGGAGTGCCGAGTTGGCAACATTCTCTGTTATCATCTTTCTTTTGGCTACTGGCTGAGCATGGTGGCCAGGGTTAGCAGTTCAGCCTGCTGCTATGAAGCTGGGTTTTTCTTTTGTGAAGCTAATTGAAACTGCAACATTGAACTCATTATCATCTTGTAAACCACTCTGAGCTAACTGGCTCAGACAACCATGGTTATATGCTAAAAACCAAGGCAAGATGATTCAAAGAATTAGAGACATGAAATTCAGGGTATGTTCTAATGATCAAAAATGTAAAATTAAAACTCGGCATGTAATTAATTTACATGTAGCAAGATGGCTATCAAATGGGCAATTTTTTCAAATTTACCAATAATGTAGGTTAAATAGGGATGAGTAAGCTAAAAGAGATCTTTAAGATGTTTTACTTTGAACAGTAATAAGCCACACTTCTTACTATGGTCATGTACAAATCACATGACCAAGTAGTAGATGTCCTGGGGTTGATTTTTTTTCAAGCCCAGTGAGAGTGGGACCATTGTGTAATTAACTGGATTGTTACAGGTTTAACCTAATTGTATTTCTAAGACAACAACAAGTGAATTAAAGGTAAATAAATTTATTATCTGCATATCATTTGACAGTTTTGATCTATAATTTACAGGTTGATTTTGCTTCCTCAGGGAACATCTGGCGGTATTTGGAAGCATTTTTGATTGTCCCAACTTAAGACAGGAAGAAAGAAAGAACAATGTTGGCGGAAAGTAGTGGAGGTATTGCCGAATACCATACAATGTATATGACACAACAGAAAATTATTTAATTCAAAGCATCCACAGTGCAGAGGTTGAGAAACAAACCCTACTATGTGGGAAAACCTTGTAAAGAAGCCATCACTATTGCTTATCAGTGGTGAAGAGGTAGATTATTCAGTAAAACTGATTTTGAGGTAACTTCTTAAGAATTTGGCAGCGTTATAATCCCTACTTCTCTCCATATATTAAATTCAAGTAGAGATGTTTTAAAATGTCACCAAGAAAATTAGGAGAAAAGCAGATGAACTTGGTCTCGGGATGTGGGATGATGATTTTCTCGAATTCTCCTATGGTGACAGTAGGAGAAAGACAAATGGAATCTCAATGAATGTCCCTCTATAAAAGCCTCTCACACTGCTTTTTGTCAGAACTCCAATTTATTGAAAATCATCAAAATTCAAAAGCAAACCAGATTCAGAACATTTATGAAACAAATTTGTGTCACTATTTTTGTAACAGAGCTCATACAAGATTGTTCAAAAAATAAAAAGCTTTAGCCAATAGATAATTGGTCAGAGTACACAGAAAAAATGTTAAAAATACTATGATTAAAACATTTCAATTCATTCATGCTCAAACAAATATAAGTAAGGCAGGGACTGTAGCTCAGGGGTAGAGCAGTTGTCTAGCATGTGCAAGGTCCTGTGCTCCATCTTTGGCACAACAAAAAAAGAAAAAGAAAAAAAATAGAAAGCAAACTCAAAGAGAATCTTTTACTTGTCCATTTGCAAAAAGGAATCATTTTGCTTTAGATATGAAGGAATAAAAAGGTTTTCTTATACTACTAGCAGACTGCACAGCCTGCTGAACTCACTTGTGAAAATTAAGAAGATAAAATACAGCAAAATTAAAAAAAAAAATTACACACCCAAACACATACACACACACAAAAGTCATATACGAAGATGTCTACTGTGGTATTATTTACAAAGAATTCTGATAAAATGAGAACATTCTTATGTTCTGAAGTTATTGCTAGCAGATGCAACAGGCTTAATAGTGGCCCTCAAAAGATATATCCATGTCTTAAAATTCTATATTGTAACTCTGAGGATCAAAAAAGGAAATATATGTTTAAGTACTGATAGCAGCATTTGCCATATATATTTAATAAAATAGAAATTGAAATGCATGGTAATAACTATCAATATTCAAAACTGAATTTAAAATGTCCAGATACTTGTGGTACAGAATATGACTGGTAAATACAGGGAGGATGTGTTACTAGAGAGTCTGATTCCATTTTCTAAAATCATGGACTCCTATGGTATATTTGAACTTGCATTTAGTTTTCTAATGTTAAGAGAGTAATACACTTGTATAAACAAATAAAAACTTTGAATCTCACTAACTACCCTGATGACAACAGCAGTGGCACCAGGAGGTAATGCAGGGAAGATGCTAGATACCTGATGCACAAACTGTGGCCACAAAATGTACTTTTCAGGAATAAAAAGCTGACTGAGGATCCATGCTTGTGCTTCATGAGACGGTAGACAACACTCCCAGGGTTAAATGAGGCTTAAAGGTAAGGGTGAGAACTTATTTATTTGGTCTTCCTTGCTTCTCTGTCTTACCAGGTGTGCTACATCTATAGCACACATCTATGTATTCGATGCTGTGCAACACTTTCAAGTGAAAACAGATTCAGACAATTGTGTGATAATTCAGACCATGAAAAAATGAAGTAAATAAAGCCCATTTCTTTCAGCACCATAAAAAAGAAAAGAAAATACGAAGTAAAATAACAGATTTTTCTACTTCTTTCTATCTAATCATTGCCACTTTAGAATATGTTTAAATGTTCTCAGATACTTCATCTTTGAATTTTGCATTCAGGATATCTAAACACGCAGCAGCCACATAATCTCCATACTAAGTTGTCACATAAAGGAGTGAAATATGAAAGAGCTTTTCAGCTATGTTCTGAGTATGGCTATGTTATATCAGAGAAAAATTACTGTAAACAAAGATTTCCATGAATATTGTAATACTAATAACCTTCATAAATAGTAAAACGTATGGTTTCCTAGAACACTCTGGTAGTCAATACCCTCAAGAAAATGTGTTCAGGAATACACATTTCCACAGGTCTCTCAGTATTCTGTAGAATGTGCCATGGCACTGATAGCTTTTGTTGCTGCCTAGCTGGCTAAGGATGTGGTATGCAACCTCTCACCATATCAAAGGGAAGACATTTGGGGTTTCATGAGTTCAGGATCTCTTCTAGCAACACAACTTGTTGAAGGTACAAGTGTCACCTGGACCTCTCTGCATTTCTCCATGGCAATGAGGACATGGACTAAATATGAAAAATGCTCATATTCTAGCTCCACAGTTGCTGTAATAAGGTCTCCTCATGCGTGACAGAGAATATCATTGTTTCTGCATTCATTCATGAAGCATGGGTAGTTAATTTATTAGTTTAGGAGTGGGGTAAAAATAAATTTCAGATCTTCCAAGAGCTGCTTGAGGGATCTATTCCCTTTGATCATGAAGGATGGACTCCATGGTTAATTTAGTGCTCTCTAATCAAGTTAACTCTTCCTGCCTAGTTTGAGGTAATATTTTTTTATCCTCAAGGAAAAGGCCTAGTTATCAAGAATGCTATTTTGTTACTGGTTCTGTTAATGGAATTAGTTTGAGGCACTAAATGATACATATAGTTTTAAAAAAAATCTGTCCAAGAAATCCAAGGTATTACAAGTTATTGAGAAACTGACAGCTGGGTGTGCTGGCACACACGTGTAATCTCAGCAATTTGGAGGGCTGAGGCAGGAGGATCATAGGTTCCTGCTAAGCCTGGTCAGCCGTTTAGCGAGACCCTGTCTTAAAAGAATAATAATAAAAAAGGATTGGAGATATAGTTTAGTGCAAATACCTTGGATTCAATCCAGAAAAAAAAATTTAAAAAGAATGAAATAGAACAGAAAAAAAAAAGAAAGAAAAAATGAGACCACAATCTTATAAATTGTAAAATAAAGATTCCTTTTCAAATTAAAGGATTTTAGAAGCTCAGAACAGTGGGTATATTTTTCAAATATCTTGTTTGTTTTTGCTGTGGGAATGGCAAATGGGTAAGGAAGGTTTTTTTAATAGGATCCTTTTGTACTAAACAGAAAGGGAAGTCCATGGGATTTTGTATGACAGACCTACTAGATATTTGATGACTATTTTTCAAAAAAAATAATTTGGAGTCAAGTTCCAACAAGTACAGTACATATTCATAGTGCTCACGGAATGGAATATTTGAAATACAAACAGTTTCATAAAATGTTGCATAATGTAATTATGTTGGATATTTAGGTGTATGATTGCAAAATTCCAGGACAGTTTCCTTGAGGCATGTTTGAAAGTCTGTTCACCATAGTGCCTTATACAAACATAGTTTCTGTGTACTTTCTCCCTGTGTGTGCTTTTGTGTAAGTCAAGGAGCTGCTAGGGACACATACTGTGAAGAGATGGGGCTGCCAGTTTAGAAGATGAGACTCTTCAACCCAGAGAGGCCAGGGTCCATATAAAACAGAAAAAGGTACCCAGCAGAAGCCTTCCCCAGAGTAGTATGTGTAACTGGATTACTGAAGAAATGGAAATGTCTTGAAGGACTCCAGGGCCTCCCAAATTTTTATGGGAGCTGGATTTCAAAAACTGCTTGTAGGATGAAGTGTTAAGGAACAGTTTGAATGATTAAAAAAGAGAGAACAAGAACACTGGTCTGCTGGCATTGTTGGGAGTCAGCTGTGATCTGGGTAACACATTCTGTCTACAACACACCCCGTGGCATAGTGATGAATTGTACTTTGGGTTCCTAGAGGACTTTCCCTGCACAGAGGTCTGCTCCTCCCCTCCAGGACTTTGCTTATTGGGCCACACAGTAACTTCATTCAACCCCCAAAGGAGCCACCCAGGCTGGAAGGATAAAATGGAGTTTCTCAAATTCTGATAGTTAGATCACTTGGCTTAGAGTCACTCTGGCTCATTAAGAATGCAGATTTCTCAGCTAATCAGTCTTCTTAGTTGAGCCCAGGAATCTGCATTCTAGAAGCACTGGCCTCACTAAAAAATGGGCTGAATTTCTGAGACTTAGTGGGCTATGTAGAGTTCATTTCTATGAAAAGGTAAACAGTAAATATAACTTTGCTTTGGTACTTAATATTGTTGAATATAGACTAAATGCAACCAAGGGGTCTTTTCTTTTCTTTTCTTTTCTTTTCTTTTCTTTTCTTTTCTTTTCTTTTCTTTTCTTTTCTTTTTAATGAGAAAGCAGGTATTTCTTTTGTGTCAGAAAGGAAAGAGAGTTTATAAGCCCAAAGGGCATTTTAAAAATCTATTTTCATTCATGTATACTGACTTCATTGACTCATTAAACTTATAAACCAAACACACACACCACGATGACTAATTTGCTTGACTGGATGCCCCCCAAACTGATATGGCCTATTGACAAAGTACATTTTCTACAACTGTTTAAGAGCAAATTCCTTAAATACATATCAGTGTGCATTTATGTGAATAAACTTGTGACATGGCCTACTCATGTAAAATAAATAAGAAAGTACAGAACATCAATGCCATGATACATGGTGCCTCTCTGGCCTCTAATTTGGAACTCCTTAAAACAACACTTAAGTCTTTTGATTTTCTAAGTTTAAAATATTGAAGAAAGAAGCCTATAGAGGTATGTCATCAGAATTTAGCCATTTCTCCTTTTGAAACCAAGTTATTCTCCCCTTCCCTTATGAGTCTGTTACAATTAAGACCCTGAAGTCCTGGCTGCCAAATCCACCAAGGCCCAACTGCTCATTGTTTGCCTATGTGGAGGAAGCCCCCGGGAAGAAAGTTCACCTACTGCTTCTTACCCCTCAGCCTTTGGTAGTCCAGTCAAGTGCAAGCACTCTTTTCTTTGGCTGACAGGGCTTCTGCACCTGAAGTCTGTCTGGAAAACTGTTACTTAGCCTTTAAAACCAAACACAACTTCTCTTCAAACTTCTCTTCAATATAATCCTCTCTGATTCTGGCGACACCCTCAGTCCTCACTATATGTGTCCAGGGCTTTTAGTTTATTGCTCAAAAGCCTGGACCTTGTTCTAAGGGACAAGGATCAGCTGACACATAAAAGACAGGCTCAGGCCCAAGCTATTTCTATTGAATCAGTTAACTGATTTTTTTTATTTTATTAAAAAATAAAGATTTCATAATCAAGAGAATAACAACAGTTATTATACCATGCATCATTATTTTCAATGTAGTTGCTCAGAGTACAAGACACAAGCCATAAAAATTCTTACAAAAAAAGAAACAAACAGATATTAACACAAATCTTTCATTTCAACAAACTAACATAAGCTAGTAGTATAAATGAAACCAATTGGCATAGAAATTGAAGTATTTTTAAAACAATGGAGTTGGTAGTTTGGGCGAGTATTTGAACTTCTGTCTCTTCTATTTTGTTCTTTACATGCATTTTTTATATGACAGAAACGTGACATGAGGTGGTAAATGGCTCCTTATTGGTATTTCTGGAACCCAAGTGAGTTCTAGAGGTTGTTAACCCCTCTAAAAAGGCTTTCCTTAACTATGAACAATTGAGCCTCCATGAACTTCACACATGCCCTCATCAGGAAATGACTTTACATTACAGCAACAATACTGATTAGCTACACTAGAAAAGAGAGTTTTTTTCAAGCTCTGACCTGTTTGCAGCGAAAGCCATTAACGAAGTGCTTAGTGCATGCCAGCACTTTACATTTGCTTTCTCCATTAACTCTCACTGCTACTCGTGCCACTGGCTGAGTTGTTCCACAGTATCCAGATCCACAAATGAGGAAACAAGGTGATGGAAGAACTAAGTAATTTACTCATCAGACCTGGTTAAGTCTCAGTGTCACATTCACTCTCAGGGTGCCTGACCCAAAGCCTACATCCCTTTAACAACACTGTCCTCATTTCATATGATGGGGTAAACCAAACATTTGTCCTATTCTTTCCCTTTCCTTCATTACTGCTGTCTCCCAGATGTTGCCTACTGCTTGAAGTAGATCTTGCCTGTCAGCAGTTGTTATAGTTTTCTGAACCTTGTCTTGCCACCCCTTTTTTGTGGTACTGGGAGCTGAATCCAGGGTCTTTGCAATGAGCTACATGCTCAGCCTTTTATGATGATGAGCAGGAGGAGAAGAAGGAGGAGGAGGAAGAGGAGGAGGAGGAGGAGGAAGAGGAGGAGACAGAATCTCAGTTGCTAAGTTACACAGGCTGGGCTAGAACTTGAGAATCTTCTTCCTCAGCCTCCCTGAGGGCTGAGATACAGTAATGCATCACCACACCCAGCTCCTATTCCCCTTTTTATGGTTTGTACATTTATGTGTACACACAAACACACAATATTTCTGTGACCTTGCCTAATGTTACCTGGTTGAATAAATTATGAGACATTCAAAAGAAGTTTTTACTTGTCTCTGTGTCCTTGTACTTGAGATAGAAGAATTTTATCAAGCTCTTTGTATTTTATGACCTACTGAACTCCAGCACCATTGCAAAGTGGTGCTGCTTCTTAGTTGAAATTACGGTATGCCAAATGAACATGTCGCCACTTTAAAATAAATTTTACAAAGTAATGGTTCTCCCATTCCAATACACACACACACACACACACACACACACACACCCCACTGATAACACTTGAGAAAATGCAGATTCCTAAACCTTACCTTGCAGGGATTTTAAAATCTAGAATGAAGTCCAGGAATCTGTACTTTAAACAAGCTCACATTTATGGTTTATATTTAAAATGTTTCCCCAAATCTTCATGTATGTGGTAGGCCACTGAGTTGTTAGTTGAGAAAGCCATCAGGAGTGCAGAGCTGAATATGCTGACAGGAGGTGGGGTCTGGCTGAAGAGGCGGTCACTGAGGCCTGGCCTGGAAGGGTTTATCTCCCTTCCCTGCTTCTCTCTTTGCTCCCTGCTTCTGAGCCATCAGTGAAGTTTGCAGCTTTTTCCCACCAGCACCTCCCATCATGCCCTTCCTGCCTTGAATTCAATTGACTACGGATATAATCCTCTAAAAACCATGAGCCAAAATAAACCTTTCCTCCTTTAAGAGGTGGATTTCAAGTATTTTGTCCCAGCAAAGAGTAAGAAACTTAATAAGTAGTTTTAATGCACACATTCTGTAATCCATATTCTGAGAAATCAACAACTTTAAATTCTCTAGATCCTTCTGAGTGAACTTCTGGGACTACCTTCTTCACATAACAGATTTAACACTGTTAAAAATGGCTCCCTCTCCATCTTCCTTTTCTTTACATGTTACCTGAGTGTTTCCCAAGACTGGAGTATAATGTGTGGTTCAATAGAAAATAAAAATACGAGGCCACTTGTTCAAAATTAATTCAAAATTTCAAAATGGCATCATAGAGTAGTAAAGTGTGGTGGGACAATTCTGAGGCAATGCACAGACCACTTACCCTTGTAGCCTACCCTCACTCTGACAGTGTTTCTGGAATGAACCTTCTTTATTCAGTAGAAGTTCATGATGAACACTGGGGCACCGGCATGAAAGCTTATTGTATTCAAACCCCAGCTGACCATTTGATCTCTGTGGAACTTTCACAAGTCAAAAATCCCTTCAATGCTTGTTTCCATTCTTGTGAATGGATCTAATGATTCTACTTTCCTTGTTGGGCCCAAATAGCAGTTAAATGCAATTTAAGCAGGAGAAATAACTAACCCAGGACCTAGTATGGAGGACTCAGATGTTGACTCTTATTATATGTTTTCCTTTCACTTGTCCAACTCCCAAATCTTAAGCTTAACTAATTTGTGACAACTTCCATGAATAGTTTCACTCAAGGCTCAGTGCTACTCATCCATGCCAGAGAACAAAGAGCTTGCATTCTCAGTTACTTTAATGGACACTTCAAAACCAAGCAAGAAGGTCTGCCCTGAGTGCAACATAAAATGATGATGTGAACAAAATTAATGAAGACATTGAAATTTATAGATTGGATTTGTTTTAGAGTACTTTAGCATCATTATCTCATTTGATGCCCCTTCACCCAGGACATCCTATCTACAGAACACGTTAGCATCTCCAGTTTACAGCTGAAGAAACAAAGTTTCCAAGACATTTAATGATTTGCCTCAAGAGTCACACTTACCTCATTCCTGGTCCATGCTACTGCTGGCTCTATACACAAAAATTTGGTCAAATTAGCAGTCACATGTTTGTCTCCTATTCGTGAGTAAAAAACTGCATTCCTACTTCAAACAACAAAAGCTGCACAAATAATTTCACGTGGTTTTCATTTTTTAAAAAAATTGGACAAGAAAATAAATCACTCATTTTAAATTTAAGCATCTTGGAGGAGACTTGTAAAATTTTTAAAGCTTCAGATTCTATCTGTAATTATCCAAAAAGCCTGTACGTTATGCCTAGTAAAGCTTATGTCATCTCCATTAAAAGTGGACATTTAGGAAACTTACTGTCATAGATGGACAGTCATCCAGAGTAAAAGACACACAAGGGAGGTTGAGGCAGGAGGATTACATGTTTGAGCCCAGCCAGGGCAATTTAGTGAAACTGTCTCAAGATAAAAACTAAAAGGGGTTTTTGTCAGTGTAAATACCCTGAGTTCAATTTTTAGTATTGGAAGAGATGAAGAGGTGGGGGGAGAGGAATATCAATGAGGAA
Organism: Hydrochoerus hydrochaeris; assembly: GCA_004027455.1. Classification (NCBI taxonomy): domain Eukaryota; kingdom Metazoa; phylum Chordata; class Mammalia; order Rodentia; family Hydrochaeridae; genus Hydrochoerus; species Hydrochoerus hydrochaeris. Next base: position 389,856 of record PVLA01000417.1, read on the forward strand.
TTATGATCATCTGAGTTGGGGCTAGTATACGTATTTCATCTGTGCAATAATTATAGAAGCATTGCCATTTTCCCATCCTGCTTTGCAGGTAAAGCAATTAGAAGGGGGCGTGGAAAACACTAAGCCAGGCACGCACTGCCTCCCTGTGAAATTTCCATAAGAAAAACAGGCTCCTTTTTCACTTCCTTTTATTTAGAGTTTCTAATATTCCAACTCCCAAGTGAAAACTCAGGGTTTCTGGCTTCTGTTTTGTTTGTTTGTTTGTTTGTTTGCTTTTTAACAAAATGAAGGCTCGAAGAAGGATTTACATCTATTTGCCACCCTTTCAGCCGCTGCCCTCCACTTACTTTCTGAGACTTGATCTTACTGAGTGGGGGCATTCGACTTTAAAGACTTCAGACCTTACCATTCAGCCTCCTTCAGAATCCTCCAGAATCTGGTGACACAGAAAGTAGTTTCAAAACATAGCCACCATCAACTTTTCTCTTCCCACCTGCCCCTCTCCTGGGTGAAGTGGGCTCCAGGTGTCCCCCATTTAAATCTAGGGAGGCTCTTGTAACTTGCTGTGACAGAGTAACGCAGAAATGGTGCTTCCACTACTGGGACATTCTATTTCCCCAGTCCTGGGGATTGAACCCAGGGCCTTTGCACTGAAGAACAGTGCCAGCCATTTTATTCTTTCATTTTGAGATAGTCTCCCTAAATTGTCCAGGGCTTCAGTTCATGATCCCCTTGCCTCAGTCCTTCCCAGAGTTCTGGGATTAAAGGCATTCTGGGACTTCTTAGCCCAAGTCTGAGAAAGAATTAGAAGCAGTTGCGGCTTCTCTTTTTGAAGACAGCTGCTTGCTAGAACTCTGACTATCCTAAGACCACCATGTTGTGAGGAAGCCCATATTACTTATGTGTCAGGGCCGCAGGTCACTAGATGACTGAGTTACTACTTACCGGGGCTCCCACTCAGTCCAGCCATCAGCTGAATGAGGCTGACTGACCCCCAGTGAATGTCAAATGGGACAAAAACTGTCCAGCCATCCTTCCTGCAGTCCTAACCCACAGAATTGTGAGAAATATTAGATCATTTTTATCTGGAGGCACTAAGTTGTGGGATGATTTGCTATGCAACAATAAATAACTGATACAGCTTCAGAAGGGTGATTGATAGTGAAAAGGAGAGGTAAAGAAGGAGAAAGGTAGTCATTTCTCCTAGTTTTCACTGTTCCAGCATTAGAATTTCCTGAAAAGTGGAACTTACAGATAGTATTTCTCCAGGGAAGTAAATTTTGCATGTCCATGAATTCACCTGCAATGCACATTTGGAATGCAACTAAATTGTCAGAGTTGGCAATTTATAAATGCACTTCAGTTGTCATTTCTGACCTGTATGTGACATTAAGTATCAGTGTTATTTTATATGTCAGACTAATGCTTTGTGAAGCAGATATGTAATACCGGTTTAGTCCTAGGTAATTCCAAGAAGGTGAGTAATGGTGTTATACAAGTGTCTGTATATCTAGTGGAGTATACATATTTAGTGGGATTATGGGTAATTTTATGCTAGTCAATGCTTTTTATGGTAATCTATTTACTGAATCAGGTTTCATTCTAAAAGAAAAAATTGAATACCCAGTTATACAGGAGATACTCAGAGCTTTTACTTACTTCCTCATAAAAGGTTCTCAGAGGAAAATTCTCTGCTCCAAACCAGCAAAAGATAAGATATTTAAATAAATAAGACATTATAATGAGAATTTTATAAAAGTGCTTTCCAGGGACGTATTAAGCTCTTCAATGGCGAATCATTTTAGTAAAGCTACCTGCTTAGTTACTAAGGATCTTCAAAGTATTTATAGTTCAGTTGATTTAAGATCAAGGGAATTAAATTTTAATTTCTGAAGTTAGTAACTTTTAAATTCTGAAATTCATAGGAAAAGAGTGGTGTGGTAGTGTGGTGGTAGGCACTGGTTCTCAACCCTGACTGATCACTAGAAGCACTTGGAATCCTTCCATTTCTATCCTCTCCCCCTACACAGAGGTTTAACTTAATTATTCTGGGGTGGGCACTGAGTAACAGGAATTTTTAGTATTCCTAAGTGATTGTATTGTCCAGCTAATTTTGAAAACACCACAGAATGACTGTAGGGTTTGGAATCATCCCTCCAGCTTAAGATACAAACATTTACGAGTTTTTTTTTTTTTTTTTTGTACCGGGGATCGAACTCATGACCTTGTGCTTGCAAGGCAGGAGCTTATGCCGCTGAACTAAATCCCCAGCTACACTTGCGAGTTTTATAGCCTGGCTTTACATCAGTAATTCTCAAAGTAAAGTTTCTTATTAAGTCACATCAGCCGTACCTTGGAAACTTGAAAATTCTTAGATTCCAAACAGACTTAGTGAATCAGAAAATGTAGGAGTGAGGTCCAGCCTCCGGATGATTCTGTCACAGTGCACCGTTTGAGAACCACTATGCTGTGTGATAAGAAAATGGCTAATGACACTATGGCTCAATGTCCCTCATTGTTTCTCAACCTCTAATTAAAATTCCATTAATAGAGCTCTTCCACTTGTCAAAATATCTTGTTGTTAAAGTCTAGGGGCAACACTTCAAAACAATTAAGTGTATTGCTTTCTTTCTGATTCTGTAATTTACTTTTTATATTATAATAAAAAAGAAAAGCACATAGAATTAAAAGAACTGTGATATCATTTTAAGGTAACATTATAACATTTTGATATGGACATTCTCTTTACAAGAAAGGATCACGTCATACTTATTGTTTCAAAACCTGAATCTGCTTTTTTCCTTATCACATTTTTTTGCAACCTACTATTTCAAGAAACATTTTTACATATCCTATTTTAGAAAAAAGTTGCTTTGTATTCTATTATATGAATATGCCATAATTTAAGGAAATCTTGAGCAGTTGCTTGAAATTTTTGCTCTTATAAGTCATATTTTCACTATATAAAAGAAAACTTTTAAAGGAAAATGCCCACACCCACGATGCTATTCCTGACGTGAGTCTGCAGATGCAGCACCGTTGGGTTCAGGGGAGTAGCCTTCTAAGATTGCTGATGCACAGTAACAAGCAGCCCATATAAAAAACTTAGCAGTGGATCAGTAGCCTTTGCACCATAGTAGATGGCACAGATCATCATTTTGCTTCATCTTTGTTACTTTATAATCAAGATGGGTTCACATTGTTCACTTAGAAAGGTTAAAATTTTTGTCATTGTGTTTTTATTTCTAGCTCATTTGTATTTCTTCCCCATTTTTCTTCATCTATTTTTTAAAATGTAAATATTCATTTTTTTCCTGTCAAAGTGTCAAAGCTTTTCATATATGAAGGGTTACTTTTACCAATATTTTAAGGCAAGAAAAACATAGTAAAAACTCAGTTGAGTAGCATCAAAATGTCTTAATTTCAATTTCTTGTGAACAGAAATTAACTATAAATAGTTTGGACAAATTACATTGTTAGAAAACAAAAAAGCAGTTTTCCTTTCCTATGAGAGTGTTATGCTGAAAACATTTAGCCCTTCTCTGATGATCAGAGATCTGTGGGTGCCTTCAGGTGTCACCTCAGTACAGAGTGACCATTCTGAATTTTCCATTGTATAAAGAGCCTGTGATTCAGAAAACCCTAGCCCTGGCTCCTCAGGTCACCAGGTGGATGATCCAGACTGAGACCAGTAATTGAATCTCTCAGAGTGTTGATTTCCTCATCCTTCAGACAGAAATAAAAATAATCTCCACTTCATGTGGTTACTGGGAGAGACACTATACATAGTGGTTAAGCACACAGATTTCAGCACCACTTGAATTTCTACTCTACTTTTAGTAGCTATGTAACTCAGACACATTTTAAATCTCTCTGCTCCTGAGTTTCCTTATTTATAAAATGAGGATAATAGAATTTTTAAGGGTGGTTGTAAGGTTTAAATGAAAGATAGCCAGATAGTTAAGGATAGAGATAAGGATGGAGATAGAGACACTATGCTGATATTAGCTATCTATGTTGATATTATCTATTTATCTGGCATTTAAAATAGCACCTAGCAGGTAGTAAACTCAGTGTGTAAGCACAATAATCCTTATAATCAGATAAAAAGAGCCTACATAATACATGCTCTCTTTACAGCCACACATACATTGTTGGTGGGTGCTATACCTAAAAAGTCCACCAATTTGTAGTTGTAAAACATTGGCCTGAATTTCTACAAACCCAAGACATAATGTGGAAATGAATTTCTGAGTAAGACTGGCATTTACTTGCTTTTCAGTAATTCGACTTTTTCTACTAAAAATTTTGTTTGTGTTAGCCAGATACTGACTATAAGGCTAATGTGTAAATTGTTAACTTGGCTTCTGCTCCAGGCTCACCTTTGATGGGCAAATCAAAAAAAGTTCTGTACCCAAGGTGCTCCCAGATAGGTTTGTGTCACATTTCTTTTCAGAAAGCAGAACATTAAATGGACTTTTGAGAGTCACTGTCCTTAGTTCAGTTAACTAAAAGTCATGTTCTTTGATTTATGCTTTGCAAAAAATAACAGGGAAACTTTTAATGTGAACTTTTAATATGAATCATCATACAGAAGATGATTAAAAAATTCCTTCAGCATTTTGATCATTTTATCAGATAAAACTCCTACTTTTGTCCCTATGATTCACAATGTGTAAAAGAAAATATACCCATATGGAACATGCTTGTGAATTGAAAATAAAGCCAATGCCCAAAATACAAATCAAAAACACTGTCTAGAACAACAGTCCTCAACTAATGAATTAAAATGATTGCTGGTTTCTTTAAAATATTAAGCCCACCAACGCTTGCCAAAAACCCCTTGGCTAGCTAAGAGCTTCAAACTGCATTGTTCAGCTGGAGTTTGAAATCCTTCCATTCATCACTGACATGTGAGAGACAAGACAAGGTTTTTGACAAAAAGGGGATGAGGCGCCAGATGGTTTCCATCTGTATCTCCATTGATTGTACAATGAAAACCCACCTTCCCTAATCAGAAGGCTGTGCGATACATGGAGAATGAATACCCAGTGTTTTTAAAGAAGCATAATCGCCCCTTCCCAACCATAGATGTATAAATATTAATGAACACAATCTGGTTCTAAGCAAATTTAGCATGAACTTTTAGCAACCCTCCCTTGACAACTTCCTCCCTTTTTAACTGAATTAAGCTTCTAAGTTCTGTGATTAAAAATAGCAAACCCAGCACTGAAGTTGGATCTGTAACTGAGGAAAACCTCTTCTTTTCAGCTAGTAACCAGTTATCATAGCTCACACCATTGTGTGCCTTTTATACATACAAATGAGTCTCGATTTGAATGAGTATCAGGTGTGAACAATGAAACAGAGTCAATAAAATAGGCAGGGCATTGATTATTAACCTGTAATTTATGCCATGACTATTTCCAAAGTGACATGAAAGAATTTAGAGGTAATTATACACAATATTAAAAGAGGGTTGCTGAATCAATTTCTATATCATATTTTAACTTTCTGAAACACCAACAGAAATTATTAAGACAGTTTTAATCACTAACATTCAAGTAAAAATATTAGATGCCTTCTGAACATACAATATCTCTAGCCAGGAAAACCTTGTTAATCTTTTTCCTTCTTGACTCACACTGGTATTTCTTAAAAAATATTAGACTTGAAAATTTCCATTAATTTCTTCCTTTGCTTTCATTTCTTTTAGTTCAAATGAGGAAGTTTGCATATTTATTTTAATTTATGTGCCTTTAATCTGTTGAAGCAGGGAATTTTCCAAGAAGGATATTCCATATATTCACCACTAAGAGTTCCCTGTGGATCTAAGTGGTCAGAATCTTAAAGCAAAAACCAGGCCAAAGATAATATGAAAAATTGACTCCATATACTTAGCTTAGTCACTCATATGAATGAAAGAAATTAAACATTTTCCTCTCCCTTAATATACATTGTTTTCATTCTGTCAATAAACATATTTGTATTGAACACTACTGTGTTTATGGCCTTGGGGTAGCCACCAAAGATCAACAGGTCAGACAGTATTGCTGGTGCCAGGCACAGGTGATATTTTAGAGCCACCTAGCAGATACTAGGTATAGAATGTTCTTTTCTGTATAACAGCAGCATCATGTCCAGAGTTCATAGATGTCTCCATCTCAAGAGATAAAACTCATCTCTTAGCCCCCTGGTTCCCTTTGGAGAATACATTTTCAGTGAGATTATTTACCACACTACCATCAACACAGCTATTTAAGGTTTAACTTCACAAGTTTTGCTTTGTTTTGTTTTGTTTTGTTTTGTTTTTGCTTTTCCTAACCCAATCTGGGTGGCAGCACATGATAAGATGTCAGGGTAATACCAGTAAAGCTGGAGAAGATAGCTGAAGCTTCTCAAGAAAATGCTGAGCACATCAAAATGAATTTTTGGTTATATTCAGGGCAAGAAGAACAGGAAGGGTTAGATGGTGCAATGTTAGCACATGACAAAGAGGAAGGAAAACTGGTTTCCTTTCATTTATTCTCTAATTTTCATCAAGAATGATCTTCAAACTGCAAAGAAGACACCTTAAATGGTTAATTTTAGTAGAAAATGGAAAAACTGAAATTGAAAGTGAACACATACGAGTGTTTATATCTTTAGGTCCACATGCATTAGATCTCTAGAAGTAATGGGAAAAACCAAGTAAACTTTTTTATTTTTTGTATGCAAGACAAGTAAATTTTGTCCTGATTACCAAAAAAGGGAGCTAGCACTGTGTGTGTGTGTGTGTGTGTGTGTGTGTGTGTGTGTGCTGTACACATATGTTGCAACTCATGTGGCGAAGAAGGTGGTACCATACCCACCATAATTCTGGGTATCATATTTAAACACATGGGTAATTGGCATAGCCTTACAAACTGCCAGTGGGGTTGGAGATTAGAATGTGGCCTGAATGATAAAGAATGAAAAGATAGGTTAGCAATTTTTAATTATTTCATCAATGCCAATTGAGAAGCCGGTATGTAAAAATATGCCCTGAGCTCTCTCCTGTCAAATTTTTACTGGTGAAGATAGTAGAATGGTTGTAGACAGTTGACATAATTATATTTCAAAGTAAATCTAAACAAGTCAGTGAAGGTGAATTAGAAAAAAAAGATAAGGTATTGCACTGAAAGTAGAATATATTTTAGGACATGTAGGGTACAGGTTTGGAAGAGACCCAGTTGATAACACTTTACAAGAAAAAAAAGTGAGCCTGTAGAATAATACACTGACAAACATGAAAAAATTTTCAGAAAGATCTTAGAGAAAGAACAATAGGACATATTCTTTGTTCTCTTCACTCATTATTAACTATCACCCTGATGGCTATGGGGACTTTATCATATAAAAGAGATGATTAAAATATATACTATTTACATTTTTAAAAATTTATTACAGTAAAAAACAAATCACTATTAACTCCTTCGAAATATTCTCACTAACTTTGAACACACATATACCATCATTCTTGCCACCTTCTGAAGCAGTTCTGGAAATTCTTTTTTGTGTCTTTATGAGGGGTGACAAAAAAATACCATGTATGCTGCTATCAAGTGCCATCCAGTGGAAAGGCAGACTCATGAAAGAATTGCAGTGTGTTCTTATCCACCTGTAATTCAGGACACAGAGGCAGTCATGATATTACAATGAAAGACAAAAAAAGTAGTTTCAGAACTGCTTCATAAAATTGCAAGAATGATGGAATAAGTGTTTTCAAATCAAGGAGGAATATATTGTGAGGGATTAATGACAAGTACTCTTACTGTAATAACCATTTATAGAGTAAACACTCACTTATTTTTAGATAATTCTATATACTAACATGTGCTATGAGAAACAATTATGAAGATCAAGATATAATTCTGTTTCATCATTGATCCGCTATTGGAGTCTATCAGGATGTTCCTCAGAAAACTTGCTAACCCGGAACATATGTGAACTATGGAATGAAAGATCCAGGATCCTTAAGAGGAATTCCAAAGAACAGAAAGTGAGAGAAGAAAGAAAGGCAAGAATGAGGTACCAACACAGAAATAGGCAAACTAGTCAATGAAACAGAATATAAAGACAAAGCAGTCTCACATATGTGAATACAGTTTTTCATTTATGAGTGCCTTAGTACTGAAGATCAAAGAGGAAACTATGAAATGCTCAGCAAGTCATACTGGTGCAATTGTTTCTCATGCAAGAAACATAAAATCAGATTCCTACCTCATACCATACAACTCAACAATTTTATTTCAGATGAACTGTATACTTAAAGGTAAAAAAATTCAAAACTTAAAGAAGAACATATAGAGTAAGAAAAGGATTTCTTCAGCAAAACTCAAAAATTACTAAGCATAAAAGAAGAGATTAAAGTTAACATTAAAATTAAGGCCCAGCAATATGGCTTCTACAAAGAAAGATCATGAGAAGAACTGTTTGGGCATCAATTTAGTGGTGATGGAAAAATACACCATCAGTGTTCACAAGGCTATCCACAGGGCAGGCTTCGATTAATCTATCCCTCAGGGAAAGAGATCTGGAAATTTGCTGTGAGGGAGGTGGGAACTCCATATGTGTCCATACCAGCACTGTGGGCCAATGGAATAAAGAATGCTTCACATTGTGTTGTTATGCAGTTGTCCAAAAAAAAAAAAAATACAACGAAGATGAGTTTCACTAAACAAGCTCTATTCATTGGTTATTGTTGTACTGTTATTACCTTCAAAAATTTGTAGTCAATTGTGGATTAAAACTAACCACTGGCTGTCAAATAAAACTGTAACACTGTTCAAGAAAGGCAACATATGTTCATTTAAAAATATAATAAAGTGAAATGACAAGTCACAAGTTAGGATACTTGCAACACCTAAAACTGACAAAAAATTCACATTTCTGTCTCTCCCTCCCGCTTAACACCTACAACTACTACAAAACAAGACAGAAATGGGCAAAGAAATGAACACTAGTTCATAAAATAGAAAGTATCAGTGGTAAAGATAGGAAAAGATGTTCAACCTCATTAAAAATCAAGGCAACGCTTTTCAGACCACAATATGCTGAACTGATAGCAATAAGAACTCTAATGCACTGCTGAAGGGAGTATCAACTGGTTCTTTTGTGAAACAGTTTTGAATTATATCCTAAAGAATGCATTTACTCTCTGATCTATCAATGGTACTCCTAGAGAAACTCTTACTCAACATGGACCAAAAGACAATTCACAGTGGCAGGAAAACTCATAGCAATATTTTTTGTAATAGAAAATCATTGGAAATAAATCGTATGAACAGGAAATAACTCAAACGTCCACATATAAATGAACAAAATGCTATATTTACACAATAGAATATTATACAGGAGTGGTAAGTGGGCAAGTTCTATCTTTATATACTGGTTTGGTAAATCTTACAAATACAAATATGAAGGAAAGCATATAGGGCAATTCTTAGAGAGTCCAAAGATAAGCCAAATTTTAGAAAATGTATTATTTAGGGAATACATACACTTCACTACACTAACAAACTAACACAAAATACTACAAAACTTTTAAAAATCCAAGTAATAAATTCAAAATTCCAACACAGTAGTTATTTCAGAGGAGGAAGCCAAGAGACTGGAGGTTATTTCAAGGAGGAACACTATCAACATTAACATTCTGCTTCATAAATGGGTATTGGTTTCATGGGTGATTGATTTCATTATTTAACTGCATAGGATGTTCTAATATGCAAATGTATTCATAAAATAAATTAAGAGGAGAGAGGAGAGACAGAAAGAGAGAGGAGGAAGGGGAAAGGAGAAAGGGAGGGGGAGATATGGAGACAGACACAGGCACAGAGACAGGAACAGACAGTAATGAAGGCAGATCTTCTTAAACACATGAACCGTGGCTACGTGGTCTGTGGCAGGAAACTCAATATGTAGGGCATGTTTTGCCTTCTTTGTACTTCATGTGGGTTACTAGTCAAGTTACATCTTAAAAGTGAGTTATTTCTGGAAATTAATTAAAGTAATTCAATGTCACTCACACATGGTTTTAGAAATACATTTTCCAATTAAGAGAGGTGAACCTCTTATCAAATTCAACATTACTTAAACTACGTTTCATCATCATGTTTGATTTTTGTAACTGTATTTTATGAAAAGTATTTAACAAACTAGAGAGTGTCCTTGAAAGTTAATATAGATGATGGTGAAAATACAGGGGTGATGAAAATCCTTTTCACACAAATGGCTATGTAAACTTGAATTAAAAATAATAGTAGTACTTGGAATTGAACTCAGGCCCTTCACACTGAGCTAAGTGCCCAGCCCTTTTAAAGTTTTTAATTTGGAGGAAGGATCTTGCTATGTTATCTAGGCTGGGCTTGACCCTGCAATTCTCCTGTCTCAGTCCCTGGAGTGTTGAGGTTACAGGCATGTTCCACCACAGATGGCTGTGCCCTCAAATTTGAAATATTCAACAGAGAAGAATTCATAAGAAGTATGATAGCTGACTTCAAAAATTACAAAGAAATGTCATGAAGTTTAAAACATTTATTTTTTTCTTGTGCATATAGATTGGCCACCCACTTCCAATGGGCAGAAATGTGTTGAGCCTGAGTTAAGCTTTGAAAATTAAAATATCTCCCAGCAGCTAGCTGAATGACTAACTCTGGATGGTGGCCTATTACAGTCCAAGAACTCATAAAGCAGTGAAAGAATGATATACTTTTAGAAGTAATTATAACATCCATTTGCCTTAGAATGGATTATATTTTATAATTCAGACCACACATGTACTATATAACTTATATTTTAAAAGTCTAATAATACTATATCGTGTTTGAGTCTAGTTATATCATTTGTTATTCTTTCTAAGTCAGTTCCAGAGATAGTGATAAAGAATGAATGACTCCATCCTTCACTGACTACCTAATTCTATGAAAGGCAATGTTTCTTCAGTTATAAAATGGGATAAAATAGTGTCTGTAATAGACTGAACAATGCTCCAGCAAATATGTACATATACTAATCTCTAGAACCTATGAATATGTCTCCATAGATGGCAAAAGTGATTCTTCAAATGGGATTAAGGTTTGTTTGTTTGTTTTACTAAATTAAGGGGATTATTTTAGTAGTCACAAATTCCTTATAAGAATTTAAGGAGGCTCAGAGGCACAGGAGAAGGTTATGTGACAGGGAAACAGGGAATGGAGAGATGCCCTTCTGAAAACAGAAGAAGATCATTCTGTAAGGCTGAGGAAAGAGGATCACAAGCTCAAGCAGAGCCTGGGCAATTTAGTGAGACTCTGTCTCAAAATAAAAAATAACAGGGTTGGGAATATAGCTCAGTGCAAAGGTCCCAGACTCAATCCTCAGAACTGCAAATAAATGAAATATGAAATGAAATCAAATGAAATGAGAGTAAGAAGGCATATGTCAGGAACAAGGCAGCCCCTAGACACTAAAAAAAAGCAAGGAAGTAAATCACTTGGAGCCTCTGGAAGGAACTATTTCTTCAGATCACTTGGATTTAGCTGTGTGAAATTAGTTTCTACCTCTGACCTCCAGAACTAAAAGAGAATACATTTGTGTTGTTTTAAGCCACTAAGCTTAGGGCAATCTGCTATGGTGACTATAGGAAATTAACACACTTCTCAGAGGGTTTTGGTGAAGATCAAATGAGATAAACTAGTACAAAGTCCTTGGCTTCAATTACTATTACTATTGCCATCCACCTAATTTGTGCAAAATGAAGGCTCAGCTTCACAATCCACCATATCAGTGTCCTCAATTAGTTTTTCTCATAAGTCATTAATGAGGTGTGGTATAAACTCCAACTGGTAGTCAGGAGTCCACAGCCATCAAAGGTGAAGGTCTTGAGAGCCACTCAGCTTCTCTAGGACCCCATTCTTTAGCTAAACTTAGAGGTTGAGTCCTTCCAGCCCTAGTCTTCAACTAAATCTATGATTACATAGGCAGTCCAATAAATGGTTGCTGAGTCTACCTCCTGAACCCCATGTTCTTCTGTCAGAATTCTCTAATGTCAACTGCTGCTGGGTTATCTTTCTTCCAGCACTGATTAATCATAAGATTTAAATTCCATGATTAAAACCAAAAAGGAAGATGGAAAGTGAATTAGTGTTGTTCATTTAAATCTGTGCTTTAAAAAGATATTCAATGTTTTACAATTTATTTTCTTAGCAAAAACTCCTAGCTTTAAGAGTCCAGATGGATTTCCCTGGCCTCTTCTGTCTTTAATTCAAGGTGGTCACTTTCAAGAACAGGGCTGGCTAGCCATCTTCACCAAGTGTTCTGCCAGACTCTTATCCTTCTAAGTAGCAGGACGCTTGACACACTTTCCCTGTTGTGAAAATTGTAGATAACAGTACATGAGGAACAAATATGATCAAAATAGAACTGATACCAAAGTGCCACTGAAACAAGCCTCCTTTCAAACATCCACTTTCTCTAACTCACAATGGAAAGAAATTCTGTGAAAAAGCTTGGCCATCCACAAATTATTCTAAAAATGCAAATTTTTCCTATTTATTTCAGTTCAGCACAGGGTGGAATAGTGTGATAGAGGGACTCTTCACTCATCTGCAAAGAAACAGTTACTTTGACACGAGGGAGTCTACACAAAATGGTTTTGAAAGACCAATAGCTCTTTTCCAGTTGGAGAAGATGGAAAAGGGCATTTGGGGGAGAAAAAATGATACACACAAAAGTAGAGAGGCATCCTCTAAAATAGGACGAAGTCCATGTGTTAGCATACTGCACAGAAGGGATATATGATAGCAAAAGATGAGGGTGAAGCCAAGTCCATGCTTGCCATACTGGACATATGAAATTTTATCATGCAGTGTTCAGCAAAAGAGACAGCTATCATCAGGGATGCAGCATGTTCAGATTTTTTTCAAAGAGAAAAAACACAAGGATGGAACAGTCTAGGTCTGGGAGAGGAGTAATAAATGTGGGGATAGAGGGAAAGTGCTGAAACTGGAGAGATCTTCATTGAAAATCAGCTAGGTGTTGGGAAGAGAAAGTCTTTAATAACCTTAAGGTTTTCATTTCCACTTTGGATGACTATGTGCAAGGGAAAAGCTATTGAAAATGAAGACAGTGGAACAGAGAACAAAAGGTTAGAGACACTAACTTGTAAATAGTTGGTCAACGGAAGTCAAAGGGAAAAATCAGAACCCTAATAAACAGAGCCATTTAGTCAAAAGTATGCAAAGGAGAATAAAAATGTGTGGGCAGAGACACACAAACACAAGCAAAAAGGAATAATTTCAGAAAAATCCAATAGGGAAAGATGGCCATCGAGAGTGTTGGTCATCTGGGCTAATAGTGGCAATATGGTCCAGTGGGACAAGCACAAAAATAGGTACCACAGAGTCACATCCAAATCCCTAGGTACCTCCTGTCCTTATATGGAAGCAAACACTGTCTCTATCCCTAGCATAAGGATATAACTTTCACCACATGTGACATATTTCTTCTATGAGGTATAGGCATGTTTGCCACTTGGAACCAAGGAGACTATGGCTTTCTCATAGTCCCAAGAGGTAGGAGTCAGACCTTGCTTCCAGCCACACCACTCAAACATTTAAAACTAAATCAGTGCCCAAAACATTTTTTTAGAAAGCATAATAATATGAGTAATGTGGACCCAGGAACAAAACCAAAATACATGCAATATGCACACAGCAGATGCAAGGCTGGCCTCTACCTCCTCAGTCTTCCCAGAAAGAAGAGATGATTAGGCTTTGGTATAATTCATTCTTTTTCACAGGAGGAGAAATTAATTGTAGCTTAAGTGACTAGAGAAATCAAAGCACTACAGTACATAAGTGCTTATGTACAACAATAATCATTAAATGTGCCCTTAAGAGCAGAAGTGAGAAAAGCAGGGAATGGAACAGAATTTTTAAAGTGACATGAGAAAGGGATTAGATATACTGCAGGGTGAGTCAGAAAACAGCAGAGTTCTTGTTTGAGGAAAGAGGGGAAATAAATATTGCAAATAACAATCAGTATGTATTGGGGGTGGGGACAGATGCAAAAAATTGTGCTGTTCCCTGTAATAAACAATAGAAAGAGATCAAAAAAGGCAATACTTGCTAAGGATAAAAAACAGCAGAAGAAAGAAAGTTGGCAAGAGAGTGAGTCACAGGGAGTAAAGCCCAGCACTATGAAGAAATATAAGAATGGTTATACATGATTCTGTGTTCTCTGTGGCTGTTGGCAAACAGTTTACAGGTGCACAGCAGTAAATAAGACAAGTTTTGAGTCAGGACTTGACTGAGAAAGAAAGTCAAAACTTCAAGTTCAGATTTCTTAGATTGATCAATCAATAGACAGACAGACAGACAGATAGGCATATATTTCTGTTTCTTGAGTTTAAAAAAATATTTGCTTGAGTACACTGGAAGATCAACTACAATGAGTGGTTTTTAAAACTTTACTCTGCAGGCTGACTATCCAAAATAATGACACTTCAAGTTATCAGAAAGTAATCTGCATTTTAGTCACTCTGGCACCATCGTTGAGCACTGATTCTGAGAATTCACTTCTATTCTTAGAGCATCTGTCATTTCTGGGTCTAGTGGCCTGGACAGTCGTGCCCATCTGATCACATGGTTCCAGATTCTTTGAACTGCTCTGAGCACTTCTCATATACCAGGAAGAATTCTTCTCTGAATAAAGTATAATAGCAATGTGAAACTCCTAGTATTATGATAAAAAAAACAAGCTAATCAATTCTAAAAATAGATACACAGACAGAAACATTTCAGTTCTCAAATTTGGCTGTGCAGCAAAATCAACTTGGAAAATGGATGCCATTAAGTCCTGTTACTGAGGTTTGGCTTAAAGGAAATTAGTCAGTATTTTATCAATCAAATGTGTATGGACCAGTATCTTTTTCTGAGTAAGCACAGAAAGGTATAATGAATCTTACAAGGATCTTACTGTCTATCTGTCCCAAACCAGAAAGGACATACAGAAAAGAATATGAACATATATGGAGATCTAAACAATGAATCTCCCCAGCTTGAAATAGGTTTGCCTTTCTTGGAATTCCTAACAGAATTCTGTCATTCACTAATAACACAGATCATCATCTACATAAAAAGTAGTTTTTATACATAAGTTCTATTATGTTGCAAGCTATTCATGAGCAGGACTGCTTCTTAGTACCTTAGCTGACTAGTGTAGTGCATCCCTGACTTAGAAAGGAGTTCTGTTCTTGGAGAACATTCCTAAACCAGATTTGTTCCTACGTCTGATAAAGTGAATCTCACATATCTTTGATGCAAATATGCAATGTATATTGCTTTGTGTTTCCTAGCAGTCTCCTCCACATCACTGCTGCTTTTCCTCTTGCTCTGGACATCCTGGGCTCTGATTGAGCACAGTACCACTGTACTCTATTGCACTGTACAGTAAAGCACACAGCAGCACAACAGTGACAATGTCCTACAGACATGTGAGCTACTTCCGTGATTTGTTCTCATTTACAAATATTCATAGTGAAGTTCATTCATGTCTGTGAAAGACTAAAATTCGAATATTCATAAGACAGGGACTTACTGTATCTCAATTTGTCAAGGGCTAGATACTTTCCTAAGATGCCCTCAGATGCACCACCTCATTTGGTATTCACAAGTCTGTGAGTTAGGAGGAGCAGGCCCCTCACACTCACTTCATACATGAGGAAATAAACTAAGAAAGGTGAAATGACTTGAAGTTCATAGAGGGGCCCAGTTTAACCCTAGTGCCACACATGAAACAACATCAGTGCTGGTTCCCAAACCTGGCTTCTATCTCCCACACCAATTTGGCCTCCTCCTGTCCCACACGCTGCCTTACAGAGTTGGTAGGTAGATGGGTGCTCATTGTGAGGATGCCTGGAAAGATGAACAAGGAAGAAGGATATGAGGCAGGTAAAAAGACACAAGGAGATAGACACCAATTGATCTTCATGTCTTTCTAATCTGATAAGTTCCTGGAATATTGTTGCTAGATATTGAATGACTCCCAATTTTTCCCATCTCCCTAACAGTCAGCAATGATGTATTGTCAAAGGAAAAAGAAAGGTATGTATGTGTGTTTATACCTATGTATGTGCAAATATCCACAGGTACATTCTTTTTATAAAGAATAAATCAGTATCACGAGGCCTAAATAATCACTGGTATTGGACTAGAGAGGAGACATTGGTCCAGTATTTCTGGAGGGGCCCTTGGCCAGATCAGTTGGGGCATGGTCTTGGCACATGTCTTCTCATCACTCAGAATATAAGCATAAAGGGGTGGCACCTTGTCCAGTTCTTGGGACTGTGTAAAAGGGCAAATGAAAAGGCAAATGGTCTGATCAGGTAAAGAAAATGGCTAAAAAACAAAAAGACTAGCTATAAATTCCCAGTGAAAGGCCAAGGGAGTCTCTTAGGTAAGGAGCCCCAGAAGCAAAGGTGAAATGACAATTTTTATGCAATAGGTGAAATGTACAAGGAAATATAATAGGGCAGAAGAAAGGCAAACAAAATGTGTCAGAAGCCCAGTCTAACACCATAGGGCACTTTGCAAAGCAATGCACTTGGAGATCATCTTGTACAGAGGCAAGGGGTTGAGCTGTGGTACCTCAGCATCAGCCGGTTAGTGGCAAGAGCTGTCCCTCGGCATCTCTGGATGAAGGAGATATCACTGTCAAGAGCAAGGCTCTAGATGTGAGTGCAGCTGTGAGGAGCTGGCAGCCAACACTACCAGCAGCTGGAGGGCAGATGCAGTAGTACAGTGAAGGTCTGGGTGACGCACTAACAGCGCCTGCAGCAAGCAGCCCTCAGCACCTGGAAGAACTGCATTCTATTCCCCACAGGTGGTCTTATTTAGAGCTCTTTACCTTCTCCTGTGGAGATGAGGGCACCTTAGGGAGCCAGCCTCTGCCTGTGATCTTCTGCAGTATCTTCCAACTTATAAAATTGTATCTATAAATTTCTGCATCTTTAACCTTTAATGACACATTATAACCTCCACATTTGTCTTTCAGCCTATTAGTATCTCTTGTGACAATACATGCAAGATTCACGCAATATATCACAAGTCTGTTTTTCTCCACCCAAATTTCTATCAGTAAATCTCAAGGTCGATGTGCTGAGTAACTCCCAAAGGTTATTCATTCTACTTTGTTATTAACCATGTATTTTTAACTTATAATTTCCAATCACCAAAGTCATAGAAAATAGAACTAGTGCTTAGACACCTTCTTTTCTACAAGCTAAATAGCTACAGCTAACACTATTCTACCATATAGGATATGGCTCCAAATCTACTCAATCCTCTGGTCCCTACCCATTGAAAAAATTCCAGTTTGCTCATGACCCCATTTAAACTGGTGCTCAGGACTATCCTACCTTCTAAGAGTGGTGTGACCCAAATGGTCAAAGGAGGAACACTCTTCTTGTTCTGGACATAGCAGTTCAATAAACACAGTCTAAAATTAATTTCATGATTTAAATAAACACTACTATAAGATTCATTATGCTACTGATTTACACTGACTTGTAAACAACTAATCTGCATATTTTTGCATGTTGTATCTCATTCCATCTTTAGTTTCCAGACTGATTTTTTTCTAACTTAAGTTCAATCCCATTCCTCTGTATCCATGAATCAAAAATATTTGTAAAGAATCATTTTGTGCAGGCTTTCCTCTTTGTCATTATCCTCAACGCAATACAGCACAACAAATATTAACTTTGCATTGCCACTGTATTAAGTAATATAACTAATCTTGCTATAACTTAAAATATAAGGCGGATATACACAGGTTACACACAAGTATTATATTGCTTTGTAGAAGGGACTTGAGTATATGTAGATTTTGGTATCTATATCCTTGAACCAATCCCTTGAACCAATCCCTTAAAGATACTGCGGAACTACTGGATAGATTTTTATACCTATTCAATTAAAAGTCAATTTGGCCCATCATTTCAATTTGAAATTATCTCTTTGCATCCTAATTCTATGGATGCAAATATTAACCCTGTATATTCCAACTTTCACGCCAATCACAATTTTGATACTACCTACAGCCTCATCAAAATTATCAATAGTAATATCTAGCTAGAGCTCAGAGTGGATCCTCATAGCTCACCGAAAGAGACCCACCCTTTCAGAATCTACTCTACTACTCATACAACTTGATTCATGCTTTTTCCAAGAATCACTTCAAATTTTATAGTTAACTCATTCTTTCAGATGTGTGCACTCATAGCCTAACTTTTGAAGAATATAAAATAAGTTATTAATTCATAAAATGTTGGCAATTACATGTATTTTATTAGAATATAAAAACAGTATATGAGATCAATTGGTAGTTTTATGAATAAAAATAATCCAAGGAGACAAAAGTTGAAATACAGAATATAATTTCAGAATAAAATGTTATTTTTTTTCCATGTAGAAGATGGATGATAAGTCTGAAGGGATGAAAGAAATGAGGCTGCATGTGTACATATGGAGCACAACTGCTTAAGGAGAACATGTAAGAGTAAGGGAATACGAGAAACTAAATGACTGCATAAGTTATCTATTATTGTTTAACAAATTCACACAAATGTAGCACCTTAATACAACAAAGGTATAATCTCATATTTCTGTAGGTCAGGAATCCAGGTTCAGATTGGCTCAGCCCCTCAATCATGGTCTCACCAGGCTGAAACAAAGGTATTGGATCGAACTTCAAACTCTGAGGCTCAGAATCCTTTTCTAAGGTCTCTGGTAGGCAGGAGAATAGAGTGCCTTGCAGTTGTGAGGCTGAGGTCCCCACTTTGCTGTTGGCTGTCAGCTGGGAGCCATTCTCCCCTCTTAGAGGCCACCTAGCCTTTCCTGTCAGGTAGCCCTCACCACAGTATGGCAATATTCCCTCATAAGGATGGCAAGTGAAATTCTCTTGATTCTAAGACGGAGTGCAATACTGTATAAAGTAGTCATTACATTCCCAGCTCCCACCTACAGCAAAGTAAGTATCAGTGTGTGCGCACTCCAGTGGGTCCAGGGAGTCTTTGGGGGCTCTCCCAGAATTTCACCTGCCATGATAACATGGCTGAGGCACAGTGAAGAACCTGGGTAGGGGAACATCTGGAAAGGCTCTCTGTGCTCTGCTGTGGAGTCTGAACTTTATCCTGAAAGCAGTGTAAGCATACGAATAGTGCCTTTCCCTCTGAGGAGGTACAGGAAAATGTTATTGTGAAGAAAGCTTGGCACTTTGTCATTGAATGAACTGAGACCAAAAAGACTGAAGCACAGAAAAACTCGTATATACACTATCTATTAATATCTTATTGACTCAGCTGCCTATGTGACAACTATGAAAACACAAAGCTCTACCTGGGGGCAGTTGCTATTGTGATTAAATGTGCCCTTCACATACTATTACCAGAAGAAGCAAAAGATTTTTATATAATTAGAGAACCCTTCTCCTACCCCATGAAATGAAAGGACTTGAATCTTTACCTATAAGTCACTGTCTTCTTCAAGAAAACATCTTTATCCCTGACCTCTGAATACAGACATCTGCAGATACAGGATCTGCAGATACACTGGTTTTCCACAGTGAAAATTTTTGAACACAGTAATTCTGACTTTGTGGGGTTTTTTTTCTTTAAATATGTGAAGTATCTTTTACTCAGGGATATAGTTTCTTCTAAAGGCTGGATAGCAGTCCAAACATTACAAATAAAAACACTTCAATATTTAGTTTGTCTTGGTTTTCTACTCATAACTATGTGCATGTACTGTAACCTTAAGAACAATCACACTATTTATTATTAAATACAACAATCACTATACCTACAAGCCACTTCGTCTATGCCAGGTGTTGTTCTCAGAACTCATTAGCACAGGTAGATGAGAACTTTGTGTCATGCCATTTAATAATTTTTGGGGGGTTGTGTATGTTGTTAGTAGTAAACCTGGCATTTAAATCCAAGCAAATTTGTTACAGGTGGTTCAAAGTCTTGGAAAGAAAATACTCAACAATTGCATTTTTAAGGGTGACCTTTGAGGCACTTGATAAAAGATTACTGACTAATGGCAAAATCACAGTTCTATCAAAATTGGGGTCTAATTACTACAAGATTATGAAACAGAAGTGAGGCACACAGAAACAGCAGGATAAATAAGTAACAGAGGTAGTTATTAAAAATAAATAAGTAAACCTCAGTATTAAACACTCAGCTAAAAAGTTGGGAAGCACAGACAAAAATCTTAGAAATTCTGTGGTGCTCAACTCCATGCTTATTATTTTTAATGTATTTACAAAAGGTTAATCTTTAACTATAACATGAATTAGCCAAACCTGACACAAGCAGAAATAGAAACAACAAATAGACCAACTGATTAGAGAAAACAAACAACAACAAAATCTTAAAAATCATAAAGCAATCTCTGGTTCAAAGGTAAGCCTGGCACAGAGAATTTCTGAGGAAATTTCTTTCAAATTGTCAAGGAAAATATAATTCCCATAGGTCCACAGCACAAAAACATCCTAATTAGATATGGAATTTGACATCATTGGAAGTTTAAAACTTCACACTTCAGGCTGGATCATTATGCAAATAGATGCAGTACTATCTGGAACAAATGTTTTGTTTGTTTGTTTTTGCAGTGCTGGGGATGGAACTCAGGGTCTCACACATTCTAGTTAAGAGCTCTACTATTGAGCAACACTCCCAGGCTCTGAAAAAGTATTGAAGACAGCAGTGAGTTCATGAACTATTTCATCATGATCACAAAGAAATGGTACTCAAGAAAGAAAGAATGATTAAATATTAAGAAATCTGTGATTATGATGTATCATTTTAATAGCTCAAAGACAAAACTTAATGCAGTAAAAAAGAATACGGTTTTCTATATTAAGTCTAGTATTAAATACATTATAAACAATTCTTCTCGGACTGAGTGACAATGTTCTCAAAAGATATTTGTATGATTATTCTTACATTACAGAACAAAATGTTAAATTGGAAGAGATCAAATAACTTGCTCAATGATATAGAATTCTGAGAGGAGGCAGTATAACTTGAACCCAGGTCTGTCTAGTCATAAATCTTACAACCTGACTTCCATATTATATTCTACTCATAGTGCACCAAAATTATCGAAAAGGCATTTTATAACATTTTGAAACTTTAAAACAATTTCTACAAAATTTTCATCATATTAGAAATGTAGTAAAATTTCTTCAGTATGGTTAGAAAAAGCTATCATAAAAACTAACTTAAAACCAGGTGGAGACAAAGAACGTTAATGAGTATTTTCAACATTGAAAATTCTGGGTAATGTTTTAAGACATGATACTCAAAGAAGAAGTGTGTTTTTGGAAAGGTAGTAGAATCATTTAGGTATAACACAGTTATTTACTAATAAAACTCAGGAGAACTAAGTGAAAAACTCAGTAGCATTAATAAATGCAAAGAAAAAACAAATATAAATATCAGGAGATTCTATATAATAATCACAAATTAGAAAACAAGAGAAAGAGATCCCAAAATAATTAAATAAAAGATATTTAATATTTGGGAATAAAATTTATAATATATGGACTTCTACAAGAAAAAAATTTTCTGTATCACATCACATCAGACTTGAACAAAGCAAGATATTGTAAAATGAGTGAAAATCATGGAAATGTAAATGCTTCAAAAAATTCATAGTTGATGCATAATTCCACAAAAAGTACATCAGGATTTCTTAAACTTGAAAATTAGTTACCACATTCACCTAGAAGAATGTTTAGCTGGTGATTTCTAAACTACGTCTAAAATGCAGAATAATAAAGAAGCTAGTGTTCATGATGTCAGAAATGAGTGAGTACAATACAAACTATCAATGGCCATAAAACTGTAATGTGTTTACCCAAATAATCAACACACTGTTAAAGAAACAGAGTAGACATCTCATATACATAAACACATGTGCCCATTCAATTAAATAAGAAAAGAGGGTTCATTCAATAAATGGGATTGGATTAACTATCTGCATAATTTAAAAAATTCCTATCCCATACTATATGTTAAAATGTATTACAAGTAGATTATATGTTAAATTTTATAATAAAATTATAAAAGATTATGAAAAAATAAGATGCTACTTTTTAGACATTAGGCTATGCCAAGAATTTCTAAGTAGTAGAATGTGTCAGAAAGTATATTTGAAAGTCAGAGCAAACATCAAAAACATTCATATATCAGGCATAATATCAGGTAAACTCCAAACTAGAAAAATAGTTTCCAGAAAAAAAAATGTCTTAAATGCTGAGTGTTTTTGAGTGTGAGGAGAAACAGACATTGTCATATACTCCACTAGGAATTTAAATTAGTATCTCTGGCCATATCTAAAAAGAATCATAAAAATGTTCAAGCTCTTTGATTTTATCTCCTAGGAACTGTTCAGTAAAAGCAATTGAGGAAGGGGCAGAAGATGAAATGCAAGGCTATTGAAGGCCATATCATTTTAGAAAGGCGCACAAACATTCAACCATTGATGTGTACCAAAAAGTGAAATAGTATATCTTTATAGTTTATAACAGTGATGGTGAACATTTTAGAGACAAGTGCCCAAACTTCAATCCAAAACACATTTATTGCAATGAACCAACGCTGCAACTAAACCTGAATACAGTACTGAGGTCTTAATTTAGGAAAAACGACGTATACATCTTTTCATGGTTTATGTCAGGGCCCCCAAGTGTCATGAATTATGGACTTGACCAAATCTAGCATTTGTGATTGGTTGGTTGTCTAGTGCTCTGATTGGTGGTGTGAGTGCTACACCCGCCTAGGGGTGGAGCCAGCATATGATGTAACAAAGAGAAGAAGGTGTGTGTCTATCTTTTGCCAGTTCAGCCATGAACGATGCCCTGCCATGCCACCCTGCTGCTTGGAGCCAACTGAGTATAGACTGAAACCTCCAAGAATTGTAAGAAATAAACCTTACCTTCCCTAACTTTGGGCATCAGATATTTTGTCTCAGCAATGAGTAAAAAGTACCTAAGACACATCTACTGTCTTAAAAGAAAAAAAAAATGACACATGTGCAAAAAGTTCACCACCATGTTATATAGTCAGGTTTTGAAGAATATTTAATATGATAAGAAAATGCTTCCAGTGAAGTGAACATAAGTAGAATATAAAAGTCTAACTAGACCATGGTTCTGGTTCTGTAGCATAACAATATATGAATAGAAAACAATCAGAAGAAAATATATCATTTACAGATACATTTTCTCCATAACCTCTGTTACAGAGGTTATCTCAGTATGAGACTAGGTAATTTTAACTTTTGACAATTAACACAAGAATGAAATTTATTAAAGAATAAAAATAAAATGATTGTTGACAACAAAACAAAACAACTAAAAAAAACATCTCACAAAACCAAACACATTGGACATGATGTCCTAAGAATACAAGGAAAGTTTTGGCCTTCACATCCCTCTAACTTTATTGTACTACAGAGGAAATCAGTGGTATAGGTGCTCCATTATGCACCTCAGCCTCTAAAAGGAACTGTCCCAGAAGCCATCTCTGCTCCTTCCCATCTGGTCTTTTCCTGCTCAACTCTGCCAATCTCCACTTTCCTCCCATTCAAAGTCTGGCTGCAACAAAACAATCCTAACACAGGAAGCAAATCTGGAGGGAGGTCAGAATACTGGGTGATTATCAAGGGAATGATATGTGTCCCTGCAAAAATGCATACTGCTGCTGCTGAATTATGGTTCCATAACATCCTCACTGGAAAGAGGAAAGCTGTTTCCCCTAAATACTTAACATTCTAAAAATTCCTGTAGGGCCTACTATGCTGGCAACATGAAATCTAGTTATCTCTCTTGAGGTGTAATCAGGGAGCTTTATGAAAACAATCTCATTTGATCACTCAATAATTAATAATCAGCTACTATTTACAGGATGTGTTAGGATTCTTGGCAATAAAATGCTAGTGTGCACATCATAATGGTTCTAGAGAGGACCACATTTTTATCCTGGAACCTGTAAATAAGGTACTTTCCATGGTAAAAGGGACTTACAGATGTGACTAAGATAGAATTTTAACGTGTGGTCCTTACCCTGAGTTATTGGTGGAGGGACAAAATAATCATAGGGGTGTTTGTAAGGAAAGAGGCAGAAGAATCAAGAGCTGAAGATGTGAACAGAGCAGAGGTCAGAGATTTGTGGCTATGAGCCAAGGAATGCAAACAACCTCCCAAAACTGGAAAAGGCAAAGAAATAGATTTTCCCCATGGCCTTCAGAAGAAATGCAGTCTGATGTGTATGTTTTGAAATTCTGTCTTCCAGAACTTCTAGATAATAAACGTGTGTTGTTTTAAGCTAATAAACTGGCTGTAATTATTATTTTTTTTTACAGCAAACAAACACAGTAGGAGTCAATGAAATTAGAGCCTTAGGGTTATGATTAGGATTATCATAATTAAAGAATTTCTTATTTTCAATCAGATTTTCCCTAAGTGTGTTATAGTCAACTTCAGTCCCACAAGATATTCCACAACTAGACAAATACACTGAATTGCTCTAACTAGACAAATATACTACATTACCCTCTCAGAAACTCATAATTTACTTTAGTAAAGTCAAGTATTATTATCGTTAAGAAGTGTTTTCTATTTTTATTTAAACTCTTCCACATGTATGTGACTGACCACAGATGTTTGTAAACAGCTATTTGCATCAGTGTTGTTAAAAGCAACAAATATTTATTGCTTTGCAGGCCTACCATGTGCCATGTACTGGGCTGGATTCTAAGGACACAGAATGAACCCATTCTTTTGTTGTAGTTTAAACGAGTTTAAACAAATTTTAATAGACTCAATCAATCACTGTGATGCTTGAAACATGCTATGTTTTTTACTTATCTTTTTAGGGATTTCATTTTATCTTATCCAAAAAAGAAGCTACATTATTGTAAAGCAAGTAGATGCCTTTAAATATTAAATCCTAGAAGCTTATACTTATCTTTCATGTCATCTGTAATAGTTAATAGGACATACACATATTTATTTTAAAAAGATATTTTAGGAAAAGTGATAAGTGATTTTTGTTATCTAGTTTGACAAACATATAAACATTATTACTGATACATAAAGCTCATTGTTTTAGGCTGTTCTAGTGAAGGATCCCCAGATTATATTATCCAAAGAACTTTCTGATTAATATGAATTTTCAAAGCCATGAAGGGACAGTTAGCCCTATGGTGACCCACCACATGTGTCAGGAATTTTCTCTTTCAGTGCCTTGTC
Source organism: Hydrochoerus hydrochaeris (assembly GCA_004027455.1). Classification (NCBI taxonomy): domain Eukaryota; kingdom Metazoa; phylum Chordata; class Mammalia; order Rodentia; family Hydrochaeridae; genus Hydrochoerus; species Hydrochoerus hydrochaeris. The sequence continues at coordinate 415,179 of PVLA01000417.1, forward strand.
CCTCTGTATCCCCTCTGCTATTCCCTTGCTTGTTGATCTCAAAGCCTGGTGGCTTGGTGGTAGTATTTGTTTAGCTTTCCAGATAGAGTAGTAGTACAGTTGGATCTTTTGGATCCTCACTGCATCAAGAATAACCCTTCAGAGTATTAACTGCCACCCTATTTTTTCAAAGGGTATAAGTAAAAGTTCAACATATGGGACATTTTAGCCCAAACAGGTTAATCTACTCTTGTCTTTGCAAAATATCCTTTTCAACTTCCCAGTCTCCTATGATTACAGAGGAACTATTACCTCTGATTTGTAAGAAATTAAGTAATTTAGAAATAAAAGTAGGTCAAAACATTTCAACAACATATATTTTAATCATGAAGTTAGTAAGCAAAGTCCCCTCTTTCAAATTACTTTTCAACTGGAACCAACCAATTTTTAAAAAAACTGTGCACTTGTTTTAAAAATTCAAGTAGGAAAAAATTGAAACATGTAATAAACATTATCAATTATAATATGTAGCCATGAGAAAATGCTATCAAAGCTTTTTAAGTACTACTGAATATTCTGTATAAGCTATCATTGTGTTAACTAGGTTTAACCATAAAAAAATCAACTCCTGAAAAAAAAAAAGTCAACTCCTGAACTTAATCTCAACAACTCAAATGAACCTATAGGAAACCCAAAGACAGCTTTCTCATTCATGTCCTTCTGTGCTGTAATGAAGGGGTTTGATTCCAGATACATTAAAAATCTGGTTCCATTAGCAATTAATTCTAAGATCAATTGACAGCTGCAAGTTTTTAGTTTGATAACCATCATGACACAGGGACATCTCTACTTCTATTTTACTTCAGCTCCTCCTGAGTACGATGAGTGATTCTATAATTCTTTTCTTTTCAATAAATGATGGTAGTCACACTTTACAGAAAATAAAGACCTGTGTACCAGAACCCTAAGGACTGAGTCCTGGAGGGGAGAGGATGATGAATCACCAATGAAAATCAAGAGAATTTTGAGAGAGTCTGGTCATTTCTGTGTTTGGCATATGTCAAGTGTCAGTGCTCTGTAAATATGTGGAAGGAAGGATTCATCATTCAGGGGTCATCCAAATGGAATCACAGAAGTGTGATTTACAAAAAGAGAAGTAGTTGTTCTTGCTGACCAGTAAGATGGTCACAGGTTCCAAGGAAAGAGTATTTGTCATCAAGCTTGGGAAGATGCCTTGTCAATGTTTACTGAATGAAATGGTCTGAGTGACTCCAATTCTCTTTTTTTAAAACCTGCAGTATGCCTTCTGCCAAGCACATATTGTAAGCAGAGAAATTGTAAGACCTTCTCAAGTTCTCTTGCTTTTCACTGATGAATTATCAACAGGACAGGAAAATGACCTAATAATGATTTTTAAAGTTGCACATATAAAAGAATCAATGTGGTCACATGAAAAACAAATGAAGGTCAAAATGTTATCTAAAAATTCTTGCAAAAGACTCTATTAGAAAAAGTTACTTAACTGTGAGAAAGGCAATGCCACAAAAAGTTCAACAGAAAGATATTTCCAATGTTGGTAATATTAGTGATCACCTTGTATAACTATATAAGCAGAAATACTGCACCAAGAACTAAAATACACAAAAATATCTTGTACTTATTTGTTCCACTGACAGAGAAGCAGCCTTAAAATGAGTCCTTATAAAATAGACTGGAGTACTTTCCATCTTGCCAGAGCTATAACCTAGAAATTTGTTTCCCAAACTAACAAATACCCCATTAGGCAACTGTAATAAAGTTACCAATATAGAAAGTCTTAAGCTTTGAACATTTACAAGATTTACATCATTTGACTAAATGTGTATTAAGATAATCAAGAGTTAACAAGCTCTGGATATGAAAGCTTCTATTGGAACATAAGATTCCTTCAGAGAAGAAAAGAAGGGTAGATGCCTTTGGAGAAGTAAGAGAAGGCAACGGATCATAAGGAAGGACAATGTGCCACCAGTTAAAAATAAATGACAGAGCCCACAGAAAGACAGGCCAGTGATTTGAGAATTTAGAGAAGGGAAAACAAAACTGCAAAGTAAGGTCAAGGATAAAGGTAAGACAGAAAGATACCAAAATAGACATAAGTTTAAGTGTGAAGGCAAAGACAGAATTCTGCATTTGACAGAAGAGAGTGATGAGAGGTCATGTGGTTCTTTAGAGGGGTAACAAAGGAGTGGCTGTAAAACTGGTCAGTGGAAAAAAAAAAGGACAAAGGTGAACTAGAAGTTCTTTTAAAAAAAAATGATTACAAAGCTACTTACAGGCATATTTTTCAGTACAGAAATGGTGAATAGCATTTCCTGATTTATATCTGTTCTCAACCATTTTTATGGGTTCCTCTATGCACAGCCCATTTCTGGAATCAGAGCAGATCACTTTCATATTAAAATGTAATATGTTGTACCACTCTCATATTAACCATCCCCAGCAAGCTCTGATTGCTGATTGACAGAAATGGGCATTTTTGACAGGAAATTCTCAGGACTAACTAATCTATGATAGAGAACACCACCAGAGAAGAGACAATGGGACTATATTTGAGCCTAGCAGGGTAAGAAAGTAAACTGTTCTTCCTGCTTATTAATAGACCAATATTTAATCCAAAAGCTATAATTTGTAGTGAAATTCTTTTGTTTTCTCTTCTGAAAACTGAAGATCAGATTAATGGTTTTCTGCATAATGCTTGTCTAAAAATTCCACTGGGTGCATATGTTTTAAAAAGATGAGAAGTTTTTTTTTTTTAATTAGGGAACTCAATCTAAACAGTAGTAGCCTTATCTTTTAGCTAATTACTCTATAAGTGAGGGTATCTTAACCGAAAGAAGGTAATATACTGATAAAAATTTTTGCACAAATGATAGTTTTAGTAATAATTTGGAATAATGAGAAGAAAGAAGATTAAGCTTGGATGAATAATAGGAAGCTAAAAAAAGATATTAATGTAGCTTTTAAGCTCTTAGTGGGTCTTAACTATTTTGATTTAAAAATAATCATAGAGGTAGAAATAAGACAATCTAACATCTAAGCACTCAAGTGAATATCATAAGAATGAATAAGGAAAGAAAGGAAGGGAGAAGGAGAGAGAGAAGGAAGGAGGATGCAAGCTGGCTAGCCAGACTAGAAAGGAAATAGAGGGAGGACAAGGAAGGAATGCAAATCAGATGCCTTTGAACAAAGTATCCCAAGTTAAATATTTTTATTTTATACAATTGAAAATCTGCTTAATTCCTTACAACTGTAGCTTGGGAACCACAGTCTAAGAAGTCTTTAATTCTAGGAAAATAAGGACTAAGTACTTACATGGTAACAGCACCATATAAATGAAAACAGACTCCATCTTTCCACTTTGGCCACCTTCAAAAAAGCTGATTTGTTGTGATAGTTATTCTCTCTGAATTTTTAGTCATGAGTTTCAAACTCAAGAGTTTCAAACTGAAACACAACTCATTGTAAGAAATATTTTCTTCTGCCTTTTGTATTTATGTACATAGCACACATTATTTCTGAAGCATACATTATTTTTACTCTTTAAAATATGCCACTTGATATATCTAGAAGAACTTTTGGTCTCCATGCAGAACAAACTCAAAGAAAGGTTTCTGAGTTGTGTAATAATGAACTTCATCTTTCTGTACAAATTAAACCAGGCATTATAAAGTGTAGGTGAACGAAAAACTGAGCAAAATAAAGAGATTCACTGACCAATCTGTATCACACTCAGCTTTAATTTTAATTTTTTTTGAGACAATAAGATACATACAGTCAACTGGCATGAAGATCACCAAATAAAATACTGCAATCTTAAAATGCCACTGACATGTAGTTAGAGTACATAACAGCTTCGGCCTAGTCCAGTAAATTCTTCCTCTTTATTTATTTTTATTTCATCCCAAACCAAATTGAAATAATAATAATAATAATGAAGTAATATATTTTTTTAAAAACTAGGCTTTCCACACCCAGCTATTGTTATAGGAAAAGTAACACACAAAACTCAAAATTCCACAAATGATTTCTTTATGATAGGTAGGAACTACGATAAATCTGTCCTTTAATTATTCATTAGCCACCTGCTGAGAACATTTAAGTTACCAAATTTTTTGCACCAGGAATTTTCTGATTTTCATAGGAAAGAGCCATAAGCCATAAGCCACCACAAATACCTTTAGCTTTCTAAGTCAAAGCCAGAAGGGAGCATTCCTGGTTCAGGGACCTCCATTCATCTTCTGCCCGCCCCTGCCCCACTGTTCTTATGGGAAATGATAATTCCTTGCAAAGTAAATAACTCCTCACTCTGAATGGAACAGCTCATCTTCGCAGTTCCTGTTACAAGCATAGACCTTTCCGAGAGTCATGTAGGGAGTAAATCAGACTTATAGTCGATAAGCACAAAGTCGACCTTTAAACTCCAGCCTCTTATAAAGGGTTGAGTTATTTCATTTTGTGTTTATGCAACAGTTCCAGGGGTCACAGGGTCTGAGTTTATTGAGGTGGAGTGGGCCAGAAAACCTTGCTTCAGCTTCCATGTTGCAACTGATAGAAGAGGGGGCTGGGATAGCAGGGGCCCCAAGCCTCCATTCAAGGGCACCCAGAATCATGGGTGTTAGGCCACTTTTTGGTGTCTTTAGCATCTATAAGTCTAGACTGGCTGTCTGATGATGAGAACTATCAATTACAGAAGAAATGAGAAAGAATCTTAGGGACTGGGGAAAAGGATTTATGTTTTGCTTTTACTTTGTCCCACTACCTAACTGAATGATAGAATTTGAGGTAAGAGGAAAAATCAGTCATTCTGATTGTTTGTTTAAAATTAGTATTTTATTCATAATATTTTTTGCATTATTTTTTTAAATAGTGCATTAAAATATTTTTCTTGATTACTTAATTGTTTAACACTCTTAAATTTTGTGTTCAAGGCAATGCCCTTACTCCCTTGATCCTAGTCCTGGCTCTGACTTGTCCCCACACTGTTCCAACCTTGCACTGTCATCTAGAAATAGAAATAAATCTAGATGTGGTGGTGGAGATGCTGACAGCTGAGGAAGGAAAGGGAGAAAAGCACAAAGTCATACAGAAGAATTATTGAGCATGTACTATGTGCCAAGAATTGTGCTTTTCTTTCCAATTTTCATTTATGAGGACGATCTGCTAATTTCCCCAGTTGAGGTTATAAGAAGCATGCTTCTTTCTACTCTTAATTTCTAGTTTCCAAGCAACCAGCACCACATAATCACCTTGCATTCAAGCAGGAATCTGGGAGCTGTCCATGATTCCTCTTCCCTAACCCATGGATTCTCTTACCAGCCCTTGTAACTTCTTGCAGGTAGTAAATGGAGAAGTAGAGTTCCAAAGGTGGTCTCTTTGGTAACGTCTTCAATGCTTTTGCCATATTTGACCCTGTCTCAGGAAAACCTGGCTTGTCAAATTATTCTCTTGTCCTAATGGCTAGTCCAGGACAAGGCTGAATTATTTCCAAGTGCTGACCATTTTTGCAAATTTATACACTATATTTCAGTACGATATTGAATACAAGCTCTATCTCTGGTTAGGACACTGCTCTGAGAATCAGATTGTAGCTGTCTGACATCTCTACTCAGATATCTCACACACATCTCAGGAGAACATGCCCAAAATCAGATTCTGAATTTTTCCTTCAAACTCTTCTCTCCAGTTTCCTTTCTTGCAGGAACTAGCATCACTTACCACCTGATACTCAAGTCAGAATCTTGACAAATATCCTTGACACTTCATCTTTCCCACTCAAACCACCATTAATACACGTTTACATGAGTAGTAAAACAATGAAAGCATACTAAATTAAAGCATTTATTATATGCTAGGCACTCATATGCATATACAGCATTATGAATTCATTCTATTTTAGTAATAGTTCCATGGAAGGGGTCCTATTGCTATATCTTTTATTACTAAGGAAATAGTGATAAAGGAACACTAATTTGTAATCACATTTCACTATTTCTCCAAAATGATTCCAAATTATTACCTTGTCAACTTTCCACTGCCCATTTTAGTCCAATTTTCCATCCTGTTACTCTAGGAGCTATAAATGCCTCTGAAATGGTCATCTTGATTCTATTTCTACTTCATTTCCACACATCAATCTTTATGCAGTAACCTATTTGCTCTTTCTAAAGTTTATATCAAATCATGTGATTTCCTCTGCTACAATTCTCAAAATTATTCACCTACTTTCTGAATAAAATTCAAATTCCTTAACGTGGCCTTTGAGGTACTATGTTAACTAGCCACTTTCCCCCTTGCCAATTTAATTTCCTTCCCTTTTTTGTTCATACTGTCTTTTTGTACCATTGGCCCTCTTGTCTTTCTTAAAACTCATCAAAGGCTTCCTGACCTTGGCCTTGGTTGTCATGGGTTCTGTCTGCCTGCAATGTACTCCTCCCCCTCTGGAGGGCTCCATCTAATCTTCTTTATGTCTCAGAGAATTCTGACTGCACTTTGCCTAAATTAGGTATCCCTATTCTTGGCACCCTTTCCTCTTCCTTCATTGGAATTTAAAAAAAATAGGTAACTCTACATTACTTGTATTTTCACTTTGTCTATAATTTCCAGGAACTACAATCACGGTTTGTTTTATCCACCATTTATCTAAGTTTTTAGCACAGAGCTTAGAACACAGGTGATGCAGTGAGTATTTGTTCAGTGAGTGAATCAACTTCCTTTGAAAGCTTAACTGAAGATACCACTTACAACATTAATATCGCTGATTTTACTAAAATGGAGATTTTAAAATACATATATGCAGTCATATGCCACATCACAATGCTTCAATCGATGACAGATCATGCATACAACAGTAGTCTCAGGAGATTCCATCCCCTAAGGACATGGTAGCCATCCTAGTTTGTGTAATTGCACTCTATGATGTTTTCCAATGACAAAAACTTCTAATGCAGTTCTCAGAACATATCCCTATTTTCAATAAATATATGGTTTAAATATATAAATACAAACATACCTTTTTGTTTCCAACACGTGTATAAAATTATTGTACTAAATATTTAATATTTACAAATAGAAGCAACTAAAAATTTCTAAATGATTTTTAAAAATCTTATAGCAAATAGAACTTAAAAAAAAAACTTTTTATGTTGTCATCATGGCTGCCAAACCTATTGAGAAGAGAATCAATCCCTCAACTGCTCTTATTCAATCTCAATATATGATTGTGTTCCATAAATATGTTTGTGATATACTATGGGTAATTTCAATCACATAGCCTTGATGATTTTTTTCCCCTTTATAATTTAAGAGACTGATTTTTCTCATTGGTACCAAAATAGAAACATCATGTTTCATGTCCTGCTGTGTCACGAGCATTTTAGGGAAAAAAAAAAAAAACCCAGATTCTTTGTTTTTCTGTAAAATAGAGTCTGAACTCAAGGTACCTTCTTGTGAGATTCCAGAACACATTTTAAAAAATGTATTCAAGAACGGAATATAAAACAGGATAACAATATTGCAAAACATATATCTAGGGACTTGTATCTAGAAAATACTAAGAATTCAATACTAAAAGTAAAAATGAAACTTAAAATAGCCAAAGAATCTAAGAAGACATTTCTCTGAGAAAGACATAAAAATGGTTAATAAAAGCACAAAAATATGCCCAATTTCACTAGCCATGTGGGAAATGCAAACAAACTAGAACTAGATACCACTTCATACTCACTAGGATGACTCATTAAAAAGACAGGTAAAGACAAGCATGGGCAAGGATGTGAGGAAATTACTGTTATTCACTGCTGATGGGAGTGTAAATGGTGTGGCATGCTGGAAAACAGTTTGGAATAGTTTTAAAAGGAAAAAACGAAGTTTCTATATGACCCAGTAATTCTTCTCCTAGATATTGACCCAAGAGAACTGAAAATACACATCTATGCAAAACTTGTACCCAAATGTTCATAACTGTATTACTCATAGTAGTGAAAAGTACAACAACCCAAATATCCATTAATTGATGAATATATAAATATGATGTTCCCATATAATGGAATATTGAACAATGAAAAGAAGTGAATTGCCAGTACAAGCTACAACATGGACAATCCTTAAAAACATGTTAAGTGGAAGAAGTCAGTCACAAAAGGCTATATACTGTATAATTCCATTGATTTGTCTAGAATAGCCAAATAGAGACTGCAAGTAGATTAGCAGTTGTCTAGGTCCGAGGATTGAGGTGGAGAGCAAATGCTAACCAGTGGGTTTTTTTTTTTAAGGTAATAAAATTATCTAAAATTAGCAGTGAAGGTTAGAAACTGTGAATATACTAAACATCACTGAACTGAATACACTTTAAATGAGTGAACTGCATGGTATTTGGATTACATATCAATGACTCTGCTTTGTAAAAGAACCGAATACAGTGTTTACTACACTTTAAAACTAGACCTATGTTTGGCATTTACAAGGACAAATGTGGCTTAACTAAAGACGATCGCTAATTTACTTTTGGGCAGAGATGAGTTTTAGACGAAACTTTCTCATAAAGAATTTATAATCTTCTTTTCTTTTCATAATTCCTAGTCTCTTATCTTGGTCATCAGTAAGAGGTAAACCTGAAATCCTAGCACCAGATTTATAGAACTTTAGAGAACAAAATGTAAAAGATCATGCCATTTCTGATTTTAGAGATAAAAAAACTGAGACCAGGGAGAATAAAATTCTTTCCAAGGTCAGAAAGGTAATGAGAATGAGAATTAGAGACTTCTCCCAGACCAAACTTTATTTTTTATATTTTCACTGCACCAGAGAAAACGTAGAGTACTGAATGTCATCTTCCATATCAGCTCTAGCCCACAGTTCTCTACAACTGAATCTCATGCAGGGAAGAGAAATTCTATTTGAGCTATAAAAAGGACAAAGATGAAGTGCACACAGTGATGGCTTTTTAATAATTGATCCAGTAACCCTTGACTGAATGCTTGGCCTTACACTAGCCACTGTGGGAATAAAGACTTACACTGTTTAAAAGACAGCATATCTAGGAAGTTTAGGTTGAAATATATAAATCATAGTCAGGTCTTCCTAGGTACTCAGCATTCAGGGCAGTCTCCTCCGTAGCTTAGCACCTTAGCTGAGATGGAAGGCATCCTCAATGAGAAGTTGGACTTGGTTTTAAATGTGCTCTTCGACCTTTCCAGAACAAAAAACATCTCCCACTTCTAGATAATATGCTTTTCGTACTATCCCTTCTCTGTCAAACTCTTAAATTTGAAATCCCAATTTATACTTCCCAATTTTGGGTCTTCCGTTATTCCACATTTTCTTCTGCCTGAGAAATGTGAAATATGTGTAAAATGGTTGTTTCTTAGCATTGCTATGAGCAACCATAACTTCAGTTAAATCATTACTTATTATTCACATTAAAACACTGCTATCAACACAACATTAAAACATATCAGACTAGTCAATCTCTTCAGATAAGAATTTTGATCCTAAAAGTTAATGTTTTACTTGTATATTCCTTGGCTATCTCCCCACTCCAATTTTCCTCTATTGTAGAAAGTCTAAACTATCTTTAAAATTCTGGCTTTATTCCAAGGGAAACTTTTATTAATAGGTAGAGAAAAGAAAACTGTGTTATGAGAGTCGACGTGCAAATTTATCTTTACTCCTTCACTGCACCCGGCTGATGATGAGTTGTGAATGCAGGGGCGCGGTGCTGGTTTCAGTGGCCTGCAGAGTGTGGCAATACTGTTGTGATATTTCTGTCACTGCTCTACTTTCTATAAAGCATTTCAGGGCACTTTAACAGCTGCTTCACTGAATTTCTCTGAAAATGATTATCGGCTCACAGAATTCTAAGGAAACACAGTCTTTTTAGATTTTGAGAGAGAGGCATTTAAAAATAAATTGAAAATGTCTATGAAGCTTATAGGAGTACATTCATTGAATGTTTTGGTTGTAACTGAATAGAAATTGCCTTGCAATCTGATCCTTCTCTAATTTATGATACATGAAATAGTTTTGTCTATGATACCATCTTGCTATCACAGTAAGCAGTTTATATATTGTCCACACTTATTGATAATTCTCTGAGATTTTATTTATTTAAATCATTAGTTGACATTTATGCTGGTATAGTAAAGAAGCAAAGATGGTCAATTGTGACTTCACCTAACACCTGATTTGTCATTCAAGAAACAGCTTAATAGAAGAGGGGGAAAACTAACACAACTTGAGGGATTTTGTGTTTATGTGTGTGTCACACATGAAGAACATCACCTAATTATGTTACTGTAAAACTTTACATTAGACTACACACTATTTGGAAGACAGAAATCAACCAGGCAAATAGGAAGCAAAACAGGATGAAAGGAAAGAAAGAAGGATGGTGGGTAGGAAGGTGCATTGATTCATAAAAACTGGTATCAGTTGCCAACATTTGAAAACTTTGAAATGTGACACACAAATTCAGTTTTTGTTTATTAAAAAAGAGAAGGAGGTTGCCACTATGAATCTGCACTGTCACCAGATAACATTACTGACATATAGCTGCCCTGTTTGAATTCACTGGTCCCTAATATTTTCCTCTAGCTACTTTAAATTCCTTCATTTACTGATTTCTAAAAGCATCCTGCTTTGAGACTCTTCTACCATTCTTATCACCAAAATGAACACCTGGCATTTGGTTAGAAGGTATAAAGGTGTGATTGATGAATAAGAGATTACCTCTTCTGGTCTGGAAAACTATTCCCTGGCATTTTAATACATCTTCCTGAATCATCAAATGGAGCACAGATCTTCATTTATAATTTTTTTTTATCAGCTAACCAAATATATGGACATCTGCAGCATAGTCTTAAAAGGCAGCATGCTCATGGCATAAAGATGGGGAAATTGGGATTAAAGAACATTGCTGAAATTAAATTTGATATCTGTACAAGTGTTTTTTTCAATATTCCTATTTTCATTATTTATATTAAAAAGCAATACTACTTTCACATCACTACCTCCTTAAAGAAATCTTTAATTGATAGCCTGCTAGGAAAAATGAAAAAAAAAAATGAAAAGGATTCTAAGCAATTTGCTAGTCCTCTACTCATAAACAGCAGATCAGACTTCGCAGTGAGGATATTACCTCACAGGCTGGGTGAATTTGAAAGCCAAGTGGTTATGACTGTGGCAATTATTCAGTATTGTTTCAGTGTTTCAAAACAGAGCTTCTCAAACATGAATAAACCACCAAGACTCTTGTTAAATGCAGACTCTGGTCCAGCAGGTCTGAGGTGAGAACTGAGATTGTGCATTTCTAACACATTCCCAGGGAACATCCACTGGGCAATCCAAGCCCCATACTCTGAATAGCAAGATTCTAAATAAAATATCGGGGTAAAAGAAAAGAAAAACACCTTACAGCTGATGACAGAAGTGACTGTGGTCTGATCATACCTGCTACCCAAACCACCTCAGTATCATTTCCTATCTGTACAAGATGAAGCAGCCAGATTTAGCCGACTACATCTAAGCTCTCTGTAGAGACTCCTACATTTGGATAGTCCTGGCAAAGGAAGCCTCGGAGGAGTTTTGTTTTAATCAAACGATATTTGAGGTTATTTTGGAGACAGTTACAAAACACTGAAATTATGGCTTATGTTCAGAAAATTGCATTTGAATATCAAAAAAGTAGGTGCTTTCTTTTCTCCAACTATAACATCATTGCTTCTCAGCCACGTATATATTTTTAGCCATTTTTGGCTATTTGATAGGGTACTAGTTAGGGCATTGGGACTAGTAATACAGCTATTGGTTTCAATTTTCTCCACTAATATTTCATCAGTGGTAAAATGGACTGAGTCAAGCATCCTCTCCTCCTTCACAGTGCAGTAAGCATTGGATTTGTAACCTGAAACAATGGATGTATTTATTTTAATTAGAGACTATCTGGTCTAAAGAAATGAAGTAACTTTGGGTTTAAAGAACTCTTTGGCCTTCTAAAAATTTTCTAAATTATGAAACAACTACAACAGTTTTCACATAGAACTTCAGATACATAAGGATTTTTATTTAGCTATGTTCATGACAATAATGTTAAAAACTGAGTACCTCTTTAAATGGTCATTCAGGGTCATTATTAGACTTCATGGTACGTTGTATCAGTTGCCATGCAGATATCAAAAATAATTTTAAGGAATGAAGTTTTAGGTTCATTATATGAAGAAGTCCATAAAATTATAGGAAATCTGATTCTTTTTTGTGCAATGATGAACGCAGAAAAATGCCTAGACGGAAGCACACTGATGAATGGCATGGAAACAGGAATGTTTCTACAAGAAGCAGCAATAGAGTCTGTGATCAGAATAATAACAAAGGGTATTAAAAATGAATGGTTAAAACTTAAAAACATTTTAGCAGTGTTATCTCCTAAAAAGGGTCTCAGATGGCAAGGGCTTGGGTTTGAATCTGAGTCACAAGTGCACTTCAATGAGAACCTCAGATAAATTACTGCTCCTCTTTTGAGCCAAATGTTGCTCTTTTGGAATTGATAGAAGTTTAATAAATGATCTTTATGTCTTTTTTCAGTCTGACATGCTATAGCTCCCTATGTTAAAGCCACATATAGCAGAAAAAAAACCTTTTTTTTTTCTCAACCTGGCCCCAAATGATAAGTAGTATTATGAGTACAGGTAGGTGGAGACCTTTTGTCTTCAACATTTTCTGTATTGTTGAATGTAGTTTAATAATAAAGATATTATTCCTTTGATAATTGAGAAGGATAAAACAAAAAAGATAACATGAAACAGCTAAGGGGCTCAGGGTAAATTTAGATTATAAAATCACATATTGCATCTTTAAATGCATTAACATTTTATTGACCTTAAAAATCAATAAAACATTCACACAGCTGACAGCCACAATTTGAAATAAAGGGCCCAAGTTAAAGTGAATAGACTCTCACTATGAAAAGCAGATAGCTTTCCTAAGAAAATTCTCAGACCTAAGTCCTTTAGAAGTAAGTCACAACTATCAATATTGCTTGCTGTGTTGCAGGGATGAGGTTTGTCTGACATCATATGTCTCATCCAAAACACTAAACATCATAAAAATATCTATGTGATTAAAATTTGCTTCATGGTAATAAGAATCAACAAATTCAGTTTACCTGAATCCTCAACATCCAAAGAGCACAAAACCTGTCTTCAACTTTTGGCTCTGTGTTTAACATGAATGTGCTAAATCCTATTTGCCATCAGTTTTGTAAGACACAGAGGACAAAAATTCCTTCCTTTCCTCCTGCCCAGATCCTTCTCCTGGAACCTGTCAGTTCTTCAGCTGCCAGTGAGAGTTTCCTCAGGGTGCTTTTCAAATGTATTTGAATGTGGTAGCAGTGACCCAGAAGCCTGGGAAAAATCTTTGGGTGTCTCAGGCTCCCAGCTCCACCCTCTCCTGGGCAAGGCAAGGCAAGAAAGTGGAGCTCCTACCCAAAAGCCGATCAGACGCTTTACGTGAGAAAGACCAATTTTCCATCCACACCACATAACATCACTCCCATCACTGCTAGGGGTTGCCAAACTTGGCTTTCCTCCTGGACACTGGGGACACTCACCCCCCAGCATCTACTTGGGCCCTGCTACTGACAGAGTAGCTGGGCCTTGTTAGTAAACACATGGCACTGTTCCCTATAGCCAAGGCCTTTGATGCCATTTAACAGGAAAGGAAGAGAAGCAAAGGGATTAAGATTAAGGTTTCTACATTACTTTGTGCCTGGAAAATGAGTTGGTGGGGATGAGGAGAAAATCTTCTCAAACCAGCACCTTTCTAAATTTGGTGGAAAATAAATTGAAATTGGTAGAAATTAAAGACTTGTTTTGCTATATTTTTCAAGGTACAGGTAATTATGTTACTGCTACATGGAGTTTAAAAATGAAATAGTCTGCTTGGGGAATTTTTTACTCTGACTAGAAGTTGCCTCAAGGGTATGCTAAGTTTGACCTAGAGTGTCACGGTGGACAGAGTACTCAGGAATTAGAAAGATAGGCATGGAAGCTATTGGTCAGGAGGTATTGCCAATTTTTCTCCTTGGTGAACACCTATAAGTGCAATATGACTAATTTAGGTCACAGTACCACCACTGACGTCACTGATGAAATAATCTGTCTAGTGAGTTCATCTTTAAAAATGCCCAAGAATATCCTTAAGACAACGTTGCATTAATTTGGTAAATATGGTACATCTCAACACAGATGCACAGCTAAAGCTGTCTAGTAATTAAATTTTGACTTAAATGATCAATGGTAATGACACTTTTTTTAGGTCTCACTTTAATATCTTCTGTCTGATATGAATCTTACCATTTTAGCTTTACAGTAATTGATTTTTACCTGATAAAACTATGTCTATTCCATGACTTATAAATGCTTTGTTTAAAGTCTGAAACTTGTAGTGTATAGCTGGTATTTGGGGTAGGGATATAGCTCAGCGGCATAGGACCTGCCTGGCAAGCATGACGATCTGAGTTCAATTCCTGATACAAAAAAAAAAAAAAAAAACATTCTGGAGTATACCTAGATTTTGTATTTTTATGCAATCTGGCAGTCTTTGATTTCAAAATGAAGAGTTTAGTTCACTTGCCTCTTTTGTGACCATTCATATAGACTTATTTCAATTGCCTTTTGTGCTATTTTCTATTGATCACACTTTCTCTTTAGTATTTTCTTTTCTGATTTTTATACTGAAATAATTAGTTTTATTTCCCTTCACTTGTTAGAAACCCAACATTTTATTTCTGCAACTACCTCTAAATTTGTATACTAAACAAAATCTAAAGAAAATTATTATCTCTGCCTTATCTAAAACAATGCAAGGACTGGAAAATATTATTTCCATCTCCCCACTACCCCATGCTACTATAATAGGTTGTATATTTAAAAAAAAATCAAAAATAGTTCCTATTACTGTTGCTTCACCAAAAGTGGTTGTTTATAGTTCTCATTACACTTATCAATTTGCTATTTTCCTCCCGCAACCTAGATCTTTGTTCTTGCTTCAATTTTCTTGTCATTCAAGTATATCCTTTAGTAGTTTTTTCAGCAAGGATCTGCAAGTAGTTAATTAGACATCTTATTTATCTGAATAGATTTTTAATTCATGCTCAAATTTAAATTATACTTAATTTTGCTCAGCACTTACAATATACACATTCATTCTCTGTCTGTCTATCTCTGTCTCTGTCTCGTCTCTATTCTTACTGATAAGAAACTAGTTGGCTGTGATTCCTTTCCAAGCGCTAATATCCCCTCTACATCCCTTTTATATTTGATTGTCTGCATTCTCATCAGGACAAGTCAGTATGAATTGTTTTTGTATATCCTTCCTAGGACTGAAAGAGTTTTCCTTTAACCTGAACCCTTCTGTCCTATCTGTATGTTAAATGATTTGATCAGGGACTTTTACTTTATCAGGTTTATCCTTGCAGACAGCTCAAAGTGTCAAATGATTTAATAAGATTTGTTATGAACAACTACAGCCCCAACCCTCCTCCAATTCTTCCTCCCTAGAGATAACCACACTGACCTTCTTCATTTATTTACAGGAAGGGGATTTTACTTCCATGTCTACAAAAACAAGACTGTATTACAAGATGATATTTCATTTTTAGGCATTATCTGCTCCCTCTCCACTATGGAAACAGCTCCTTTCCCTTTCTTGATTAACATATATGAGCATCCATTTGAATGCATTTGTTAATAAGGTCCTCTGTCCCCTTTTTTCTTTTGTTTTTATGCTTTCTTTTTTCAACATTTCTCTCATGATATTTGGCTGCTCTGACCTTAGTTTTGTTTTTATTTGCTTTGATTGCCTATTTGCCATTTCCATCTTTAGCTTTTCCTTTCTATGGGAAATTTTCTCCACTTTACCCTTTACTTTATAGAGCAATATAAATGGGAAAAATTCAAGTGATTCCCAATTCGGTATCTTTGTCTAACTTCTTGGTGTGCTCATATTTTCCTTGAAAGACCTTTTAAAACTATTACCTAGAAAGTGAAGACTTGACTCATAGGGTTCTGGAAACTCAGTGTGGGGCAAGGTTTGGGAGTCTCTACATTTAGTATGTACATGTTTGTCTAATTTCTATTTATATTACTCTTCATTTCACTATGTCTAGAGGTCCCCAGTCTAGCACACTTACAAATACAGACACACACACAAACATATACATGTACCTTTACCATTCTGACTACTACTTATTCTTCAAAATAAATCAAACATCATTTTTGTTAGGATATTTTCCATGATCTCTCAAACAAGCACAGACTGAGAGGTCTCACTGACCCAAGGTTTCCGTGTGCCTTATGATATACCCTTCTGCCTCTGTGATCACCTTGATAGACATCTTTCTCTAGAACCAGAAGGATCCATCTTGGGTCCTTTGTTTTAGGGCACAGTTTCTAGCACTTAAATTATCCTTTCTGATGGCTTCTCAGTTAAGGGAGCTTCTTTTACATGCAGGAGTCACACAGGAGCTGGGAAAAGCACCTCAAGTAAACTCCACTGTCATGGGTCTTTGGCATGAGCAGGAACACACCGTGGGCTGTGCAAGTTGCCGACAAATGAGGGGAAGCCTCGGCAGGTCTTTCCTCTCACATGCCTTTGGGTGTTCTAGATGTTCTTATTAGAAATATACAAATTAGGGAAGTATTCAAACTAGTTTTTAAAGTAAAATGAAAATCCGTGAAAATGTTACAGTTGCCTCACAATATGATGGTGACTGAAACATACGAGAGTAAAAATTCTTACTAAGGGAAACCAAGATATAAGAAAAATCAGGCAAGAAATAGCCAAAAAAAAGAACACATCTTATTTACTTATTTAAAGGGAAGCAATGAGAGCACCCCACTATGAACAGGTAGAGTGAAGTATGAGTAAAGAAGGGAAAAGTGGGGGTAACTTATTTTTATACCTGCCTTAATTGTGACAGGCAGTATCTTTCAGAATCTGAACAAACTTCAAGTGGGCACATGAATGCAAATGAATCAATCTGATAAAGACAGACAATTAGAATGAATGAAACCAATTTTTTACATAAAGTAAAATTTTAAGATCAGAATGTAAGTTCAGCCTCCCCTTCAAGGTGTAGATGTCATCTATGACTATCTCCACAGGAAGTCATCTAGATTCCAAGAAACACTCCCAAGACCAAAGCCCTGACATATCCTTGGATCTCATCATTTATGGGTAATCTCTGATCCCTTGGGTCACAGGTCACTCACACTAACTTTGTCTACTATCCCTGGTTTTGCTTGACTGTCACAGAGGCCTAAAAACCTGACAGTGGGTAGATTCTTTAAATATGCTCTAACTCTTCAGAATGACCTATCATTAAAGGGTTGCCCCTATTTTTAAGGTAAAGAGACTGAGTCACAGAAACTTTGGGAAGGTTACTAAGGACTTATAGCCAATTATCAGAGAGCAGCCAGTAGTCCAGAGGCAATATTGTGAAGTGCTTAAGAACTTGAACTTTAAATGGCTGCCTGACTCAAATCCCAGTTCCAACACAAACTAGCCATGTGACCTTAGGAGCAGTTCAGCCTCTCTAGATCCACTTTCTAAGGTTGGTAGGAGGATTAATGAATGAACATATGTAAAGTATTTGGAACAGTGCCTGGAAATCATAGGAGGGTTTATTAAATATATAAAAGAAAGGTAGAATTGTGAATCAAAGGCAGGTTGGTTGGTATCTAATGCAAACACCCTTATCTTGGATGCTTCAATATGTCAATCTCTCAAATGTTTAGAAGTATTACTTACTATGTCTTTGAAGGTTTTCTTTTCTCCATATTTATCCCTTTCCCCAGTGGTCCTTAATACTACCAGGGTTACAAAATATTGTCTATCATTCTGAACTTTCTAAACTTTTGACTGAAAGTGAGACACAAAATTCCCACATATTACAGTAAATTATAGTAAATTGATTGCCTCCATAGCTTTAAGCAAGATTTTTCTTCTAATTCAGCGCTTTCTAAAGCAAGTTTCCAGGAGCATCAGCACCATTTGGAAACTGTTGGAGATATAAATTCTCCCCCTCCACTTCAAGTTTACTGAATCAGAAACCCTGAGGATGTGTCCCAGTAACTAGTATTTTAACCAGCTCTCCAGGTGATTATGATGCAGCTCAAGTTTCATAAATACATCTTTCATAGAACCTAAAACTACAACAGTGGTTGAGGTGCTCACATTGTTTATTAGATTAAATTGATGATTAGTAGTCTTAGAATCTGGTCCTCCAACATATGTCAATTGTAATTTTGTGGTTTCGGACCCTGTCAGGTGTCCTTGATCTGGAACCACTATGTCAGTGCCTCAAAAATCTGTCAATCCACTCTCCATAGGTGGACATTTGGCTCTTCCATTCAGCTTTATGATTCCTGATCATTTGATAAATGTCATCCACAGTCTCATGATATCTCTCACAGGCATAACTGAGGGAGAAAACTGGTGAGTTTTGTCAGATCTCCACTTATAGCCTGTTGTTAATGCACAAAAATATCTCATATGGTTTCTCAACTTGTAAAACTTCCTATTATCAGGCTATGTGACTCCATCTTGTATAAGAGGACACCATGAAAATCTTGTTTTGCTTTAAAAGTAAAAGCTAAACAATGGATATCATTATGAGTAGAGAAGCTACGGTATCCTTAATTTCCTCCTAAGCTTCTCTTTGTCCTTTCCCTTTTCCTATCTTACTCCTTCCTTCTCCTCTTGCGAGGAGAAAAGCCCTGAAAGCCAGTCATATTCTCAGAACATAGGGCAAAGGCAGTTCTAAGATCAGCTCCTTTTTTTTTTTTTTCAGATTTTCCTACTCTTCATATTCCTAGACTGTAGGCAATTAAAATTTTTTTCCATAGAACTGAATATTGAAACTCAATGACATTAATAAGCAACTTTTACCCAGGTCATCTCATCTGATTAGTTGGGTTACCCATACTTATATTCCAGTCTATCCACCAAGGTTCAGACTTTGCCTGCTAGGTTATATTGCTATTTCCGTGACTATACATGGCAAGCCACATAAAGATGTTGAGAAGATCTCTAAGTCCTCTTAACTTACCATTAATTTCAGAGAAGAGTAATGTCAATTACTGATGAAAAAATCCCATACATCCGTCCACCTGAACGGTATCATTTTGAAACATATATGAGGATTTAGTACTTGGTCTTTTCTATAAGAATCTCCTAAGTTTACAGACATGTCTGGTAGCAATTTATTTCATCTTGGAGCCTACAGGTCCCTAAAAAGGAATGCCAACTCTGCAAGGGGGCCTTAACACAAAGCCAATTGTCTCCTCCTACTCTCTCTGCCAGTCTTGGCAAAATCAAGTCTTAGACTTGTTGAAGAAGGTGATTCATCTCTGTACGGAAAGAATGCCAAAACCAACTGTACAAAAGATTTGTTTCTTCAAATTCTTAATTTCTGAGGACCTTATGGTCATTTAGTGTAATGCAAGTAATTAGGACCTTCCAAATTTGACAGAAAGTTGGTTAATAATGGAAGAGAACATTTCTCGGGCCTTCTTACTAGCAGATTTCAAAGGAGTCCAATAAACTGATTGACAGAAGACCTAATTCTTGGTGTAATAAGACACACAGGCTCTGGATACCTTCACACAGTAGTTTTATACTGGTGATTCCACTTTTCTAATTTTTTTCCTTGCTTGTAGACCCATCAGAAACTTGTTTATGGTTCTCCATCTGCCTTATCCTCTCACATACAAATCATTTCCTTCCCATTCTTCATGTCAAGGGGCTGACCAAAACTTTCTTAGAGAACTGAAACTGAGGATAGATCATGATGTCAAAATTATAAATTTCAGAAATAAATACAAGTTAGGCACTTTGAAATGTGATAGTTAGTAGCTCAATTTTATTTTGAGAATCTAGCATATTCTTAAATGAGTTCCAACTATTTTGACATTTCAATTTTAAAAGTACTATTAATGATGCATTTATACATAGTCTCAGGACTCAATAGGCCTAAAGAAACAAAAGGCTCACTGTATGCTTTGCTTTATGTGATCACACTAAATCTTGGAATCAGGAATCACTCATATGTATTTTCTTTATTACAAGATTTAGTATTAGAAAAAACAATCAGAGCATGTACAGTACCTCTCCCAAGAGCATAAAGCATGACAGCAAAGGCAACAGAATGGGGCAATACCAAAAATTTAATCATCCTTAGATATGGACACAGGGTAAGAAAACACATGACACTTGGTCTATCACGCTTTTGCTTTTCATCAATAGTGAATATTACTAATCAGTCACAGCACTCTTCATGACTAATCCCAGAGAGCTGATCCATAATATTTCTCAAATATATCAACTATAACAATTACCAAAGCCTATTGAAATTGGCACAAAATTATTTGCCATCCTAGGCTTTGTGACAGGCCTACCAGAATTTGTAGGATTAATGGCTATTATTTTGGTTCAGGTTTCTTATGCAAAGAAAAATAAAGCAAAGCAAAACAGTACAGCTAATAGTAATTCAAATTCCAGACACTTCCAAGAAGAATCCCATAATCCAAAACTGAACACTAATTTTTTTTTTGATGTTTTAGAAGTCTTCTGCAGACCACATGCATTGTGTGTAGGTAACTGTGGGTGTATAAGCATAGGGAGAAGATGACATCTCAAACATTTATAGACCTGTAGAGTTAATTCAACTGTGTGGACTTCCATCAGATAGCTGCATGCTGAAATGTCCGCTTTTCTTATTAATTTGAAAAAGTATGTATGAAATCTGCTTGCTGTACTGAAGATAGAAGAAGGACTTTAATACAATAAACAATACTTTTTAACTACAGGAACATTACATATATGGTAAATCACAAAGAAAAACCACTAACTAATGTGCAGTTTTCTATAGCCAATGTTCTAAAAACAAAATGCTATATTTGGCAAGGGCCTCAAAATTGGTCATGTTCTCATTAGTATTGAGGGCAACAATCCTACTTTATACAACTGTAATGATAATGCAACAAGAAGCCAAAGCCTGAAATATGAAATTTAAAAATTTATTTTCAAATAAAAATTTACTAAAATATATTATGGAAAAAATACAAGTAGCTTCAATTGAATATTATGCAAATCAATGTTTTATTTTATAAAATTAAAAACATGGTTTATGAAAAAAATTAAGTACAATATTGAGGAATGGTAATTTATTTCATTTAGAAGTCAATAAATGTAATTTATTACAAGTATGGTATCTACAATATTCTTTATACTGGTTTTGAAATTATACAGGATATGTTAGAATTTCTTACATTCCATATATTGAAACAACATATCATTTGTATGCATATAAAAAACTCAAAGGGCCATGCACTATCAGAATTATGGCACTAAATGATTAGTCCTCAAATAAACAGTTTCTTATTAATGAATAAAACCACACACTTTAACATTTATATTTGATGGGGAAAACTAGCTACCTCATATTTTATACCACAGAAAGTATTTCAAAATTTCACCTCAAACACAGCATTATAAAAGAATACAGGCAATTTTTCTTTAAAAAATTTAATAAAGCAAAGAGTCTGTAAATGGACATATTGATTACACCAAAAAATAATAAAGAAAATATATTCAGTGTTGCTTCAAAGTATACTTTAGAACATATTTAATATAATGTTGCTTTATGGGCTTGGAGTTTAGCTCAGTGGCACAAGCACCTGCCTGGCAAGCATGAGGTTGTAAGTTCAATCCCTAGTACCAAAAAAAACCAAAAAAACCCTTCAAATAATACACTTCTGTCTTTCTGAGGATCCACTTGAGTCAACAGTCTGTTCATGAACATCGGAGATGAGCGGGCAGGCCAGGAAGAGCATGACAGATGCCCACAGAACTGCAGAGAAGTTACAAGGAGCTAGGCTGGCCAGCTGCACCCTCCTCAGGCAAAGGCATTTTCAAAGACAACTCATTGTCTGGCACAGATCCTGTCCACAGGATTGAAAGACTTCCCTGGAACTGTATCTCAGCCTGGCATTAGCACCCTCCTGCACAAAGCGCCTTGGTTTCACCCTGTGGACTAGTTCTTTCCCACACATGGTGAAATCTGACTCTCCTGGGTGCCAGGCTCCCCTGGCCCTCCCTAGGATCCACAGCTTGCTGAGCGACTCCCTTCTCTTTCCTCCCACAGAGGCTCAAGTCTTCAGAAGGGCTGCTGTTAGACACCTGCAAAAGGACGGAACAGGTCTGAGGGGCCCTTTACCTAAATTTCTCTTGTGCTCATTTAGACTTGTGAATTTTGAGTAGTAAACTTGAAATGTTTGAAACAATAAATTTAATGTTATTATATTTTCAAATACTGCAAAGTTAGCCAGGTATGATGGTGCACGTGTACCTGTAATCCCAGC
This sequence comes from Hydrochoerus hydrochaeris, assembly GCA_004027455.1. Taxonomy (NCBI): domain Eukaryota; kingdom Metazoa; phylum Chordata; class Mammalia; order Rodentia; family Hydrochaeridae; genus Hydrochoerus; species Hydrochoerus hydrochaeris. The sequence continues at coordinate 437,612 of PVLA01000417.1, forward strand.
ACTCGGGAGACTGAGGCAGGACTGTTATAAATTTAAAGCCAATCTGGGCTGCATAGTGAGGTCAAGACCAGTCTGAACTAGATAGCAAAACCTTGTCTCGAAAAATTTTTTTTTAAAAAAACCAAAATTGAGTGTTAAAGAAGTATAAATGACTAAGTTTTCAAATGATTTTTTTAGTTTGTAGAATGTATGTTTCTGAAGATGGCCAGCACCTTTGGGGTACTTTGCATAGGAAATAATCTGGGGGTCTCTTTGGGCTCAGAATTATTCTAAGTTAATGTACATCCTTTCGTCAGTCTACAGTTATTTTCTTCTTTAAAATGAGGCTATAGCTCAGCAGCATGGCACCTGCCTGGCAAGCACAAGGTCCTGAGTTAGATTTCTGGTACTATAATAAAATACAATACAAAAAATAAAACAAAATGAATGTTTCTTTAAAGATATCTTTTGGGAACTTGACATACTCTCTGATAGAGTCTTATTCTCTAAAATGGAAAAATTAACACCCTTATCTTATTTTGCAATTGAGATAAAATTTTTATCTCAAGTTTATCATTTTTATTTGCTATTCAGACATCTTCTTCAGGAATCTGAATTGGAAACTATACAATCTCATTGTCTCAGGTCAAGTGAACATACTTCACCAGACGCACACATTTGAAAAGTGGCAGAGCTATGTAAAGAGATATATTAGGTCTCTGTAATTGTAGTTTTCAAGCTACTTTTTTTTAAAAAAAGTGTAACTCCAGTCAAAATGCTATTTTGAAATGATTTGGGACATACATATAATGGAGTGCGTAAGTGTATGTGTGTGCATACAGGCTCCCAGCTTTTTAAATGAAACAAATATTTCAAAAACATGTGATACCCTCAATTCTTGGTACTCTGGTGTTTTTTTACTTAAAACTTCTTATTGATTGTGACTTAGCATGTTGATTCAAGGTCCGCTCAGTATAGATAGCAAAATTTGAAAAGTTATAAACTTAGCTCTAAAGATATCCGTCAACAAATAAGTTTACCACAGTAACCACTTTATAATAAGCGCACTTTTTCTTTTCAACTTAATTAGGAGAGAAGCAACAGGAGAACAAATCTGTTCTAGAGCTCTCAGGTGCAATGTAAATCTTGCTAAATGCAGATTCTGGTTCAGCAGGTCTGAGCTAGGTTCCTGGATTCTGCATTTCTACCAAGCTCCGGGTGGGGAGGATGCTACTGGTCTATGGGCAGTACACTAAGGAATGAGGGGATTGAATTCAGTCAAGGAGATAGCAAGGAACTGCAAAGGACACGCCCCTGCCTTACAACTAATGCTGCCAGAGCAAGAGCTTTGCCCCTGTGAGCCAGTCCACAGGACACACACGGCACATAGAGCAGCAAAGAAAGGTTAAGTGGATGCTTCAGTGCATTATAGAGACTCCTGCACCCTAAGAATCCTCCCCTCCACACTTTTACCCTAATTTGTTTCTCTATAACCTACCCCTGCCCAAAGCAGTACAAGCAATGATACCTGTTTTCAAAAGATTGGGACTCACTTCGGGATAGTGTAGACAAGTGGCACAAATGTAGACAAGTGGCACATTAGGCAAAGCAGGAACAGGTTACATAAAACCAGCAAAGGAGGATGCCAACAAACAAGAGTGTGAAATATTTATGAACACTTCATTTAAGGGACTTGTTAAACTGTGAAACTCTCCTGTCAGGGTGGATGGCACACATGTGACAGAAGGCAGTCCTCTAATTTAAAGCGTGGTTTTCATACTTCTGATCTATCATACTTTGAATTCTCCATCAAAGAAATGTGGGGGGCTAATGGCAACTGTTCATAATACCACGCTGGGTTTCTGTACTTTCCTCCAGAATTTGGAGTGTGCCATGGATTGATGAGGTAAAAGTGTACTTAGTTTCGAAGCTGTCTTTTATGTCACCATTTCATGTACATAACTGGAGGGAAGAGGAATATGTTGCTCACCATTATCCTCAGGCATGTAATTGGCATGTATTTGGTGCCAGATAAATGATCAAAAAAGAATGAACTGATGAACATAATTTTAATAATAAATGTTAAGTCTTAGCATACAGTTTATTAGCTGTTTTTTCATGACAGTATTTGCTTCCTGAGCTAAGTAGCAACTTTTAAATATATATATATATATACATATATATATATATATATATGTATATATATATTGGCTTTTTCTAATTTGCATCTTTCCATACTGCAGATGAGGGTAGTCAAGAGAAAGGAGAAGATGGGCTGAGGGAGGGTGGGGAGAGAGAAACTTGTTGATTTCCATGTGGAGTTCCTTCCACCCCATGATGACTAGAATCATAACAAGTGGCAATTATAACTGATAAGAAATTTGGGGGAAAAGAGGGACTGATATTTGGAAATAAGGTTTAAGGCAGTGGCTTTTAGTGGGGATGACTTTGGCAATGTTTTAAATATTGCTGATTGTCATAAATGAAGCTGGACGGGGTCAGTGCTAATAGCATCTAGATGACTAAAGCCCAAGGGTGCCACTAAACTTCCCAGGATGTACAGAGCAACTTACATAACAAAAAACTATCTGCTCCATGTTAACAGTGCCAGCACTGATAAATCTTACTTCAAGAGAATAAAAGGGCATGAAAGAGACAAAGAACAGATGCCATCAGGTGACCAAATTCACTTACCAAAACCACTTGGCTACTCCCGTGAAAGGTAAAGTCTTAGAGACTGTGGGAGAGACATGGTGGGGCTAAAAATGGTCGTGGGAGATCCTATTTCAACAGCTCCCTCCTGAGCAGGACTTCAACCAAATGCTGGTATGTCAGCTCCACTGTTCCAAGTAAACGTAATTTGTATCTTGTGAGCAACCAACAAAACTCACAGGACACTAGCAATCTGTGTGTGGGCATGGGACTTACACACTGCCTGGCATGGTAATGCCAACGATAAGAACGGCTGAAACAGAGGAAATGTTGCTGTCACCCTGACTGCATCAATGCCCACTGCCTTGTCTTCTGACTGTCAACAGCTGCCTTCTTTACCTGGAGGCTTTACTTTGGCTATCAAGTTGTAGCTCCAAGGAGCCAGGGAATTAGCTGCCTCTGGAGGCAATCCTCACCCAGTCCCTGACAGGTTTTGGTGAATATACAGTCCCTCCCTTGCCACTCACTGGACAACCATGTGCCACGTGTCCTAAGCTGTCTCCCAGAATACTCAGTGTAACTGGGTTCCAGGTCCCACAGTGAGAACTGGTTTGATCATGCCTGCATTGTTGGCTGTAGTGCCTTTTCTGGCTCACTTTCCTGCTCTCCTATTGGTGTTTTCTTCGACTCCTTCTAAAAATAACTTGCACTTGAAGTTTCTCTGCAGGGCTTGATTCTGGAGCACCTACACTGACAGGCAAGTCTTTTAGAGGCATATTGGGCTGGCAGCACTTGCTTCACAGGTGACTCTTCTATAAGAAAGGGTCCACAGTATCTTTTCCTCAGGAGAGCTCCAGGATGGCTAGAAACTGGCTGATTTTTCCATCTCAGTGTCCTTCCTGCACATGAGATGCCTTTTGAGCCCCCAGGCTCTTGTCCCACTTCTTCCAGACCATCAGAAAGACAATTTCAGCTACATTCCATTCTCTACCATTGAAAGACTAAGCAAACACTTTTTGTTCCCCTCTCTAGGGTGGCAGGGATCAAGTGACTTGGGAATATAAGCATAATCCCTGATTAGTCACCAATGCCCCTACAGTCAAATTTGTACAAGAACTCTAAGAAGTGACAATACTTGACTCAAACTGGATCTCATTATAGAATTGGGAAGAAGCAAAGATGAAGAGCAGTGGTTGCCATGGTTCAATGAAACTTTAATGAATTAACAACGGGATTTAAAACCACCACACAGCAAATACAAAATAATTATTTTAAGCACTGCAAAACAATGAAAAGAAATGAATTGTAACACCCCCTCAGGATGATGTCTAATCACTCATTTTCCACGTAATGGGAATCCAAAGCCACTAAACATCTTAAAAAAAAAAAAAAACACAAGGCCACAGAAAGCTTGGAGCAGTGAATACTGCCACAATGGCTCTGTGTCCAAGGGACTCCTCATTTCACAAAAGGAAATTTTAAAAGCTAAATCACTTGACATTTTTCTCAGAATGTTGTCCGGGCAAAAACTTGAACTTGCCTCCTCAGGAAGTCCTTACTGTCATACAAGTTAGAAGTGAGGCTGCCACACTGGGGTCTATTCAACAGTAAGCCATCCATAAGAAGGTCTCCTCAGAAATTATCTGTTTGTGGATTTTTGCTGGGTTTCCTCTTTATGAAGAACATCCACTTTGGGCCCTAAAATCTTGCTGACCTAGTGAGAAGAGAAAATCTTCTATCTTAGTTCTGAGTGGATTTTTTTTCCTAAGAGAAAAGAACAGCTGAGCTTTTCTGTAGGACAACCTATTCCCTTATTTATAATGCAGGACAGGAGGGCCTTGTAAGTGTATATTCTGGTTCATCTGAGGACACTCAGTTGTTCATTTTAAAATTAGATTCATCCTAATTATATGAAAACAGCCTACATGTGGCTGGCCAAAACATCAGGAAAGCATTACTCAGCGCCTACCTGCCAGCCCTGCCTGCTAGATAGTACCGAACTTTTTTAACATAGCCCCTGCCCTCTTGGCACTTAAAATCTAGTAGAACAAAAAATCTCATTGATAAATATGAACCTTGGACACTGAACAGTGAAATTTTAAAAATACATATATATATATATAATATGACATATATGTATATTATGTATGTATATATGTATTATATGACATATATATTATATGACTAAACATATAATATACCTAAGGGGTGAGGGACACTGTCACTGAAATAGCATGTGTCAGAAAATCACAATCAAAATTTCTAAACCAATTCTAATTAATCAGGGATTTTTGCAACTCTTGAAATTATGTGGAAACATTTTGTTGTATCTTGTTTTCCTTTGTTTTTCGTGTTGAGGATTGAACCTCAGAGCCATGCATACTGCACATGGCAAGCAAGTGCTTTACACCCGAACTTCATCCCCAGCCTTATTATGCCATTTTATACAAGGGACTTGATTATGGATAGCCACCTTCCTTATAGGTACTCTAGTCCCTCTCTCTCCAGTGTCTTAAGTAGCAATAACACAAAACCCATACCCTGACCCTGCTTCCTCCCTCCCCACAATACACCAGGCCTATAAGGGAATGGGTTTTTTTTCCTCCATGCTTTGTGAAAGGATATTAAAATAAGGTTCCACTGGAGGCTGTACTGTGGGAACCCTGAGACTCAGAAACTCCAGTCATGAACCAGACACACTGTGCAGTGACAGCATTATTTCTCCCTCAATTTGGAATATCAAGAATTATTTCGATCTATGTGCTATGTTGGAACTTAGGACACTGGGAAACAAAGCAACCCTCTCGCCTTTCTGGTAAGCAGCTGTGGCTCCAGCAAGCAGCGGGTGCCCCAGGGAAAGAACAAGCCAGCATCTCCCGGAAATCTGCACCATGTTGGAATTTAGGGCACTCGCCTCCCTGGTAAGCAGCCTTGAGCCTACCGGTGGAGAATCAAACATGCCATATCCCCCTACCCCGCCATCCCCGTTAGCAAATGGGAGCCAGAGGTCTGAGCATCTCTTGGGAGGTTGACCATATGTAATATCGCAAATATGGGGAATTTCTTTCTACCATCTCTTTGAAGGCAAATGTTGTTTTCACTGTTTTTCTTTGTTCTGATTAATTGTATTGCTGTATTCAATATTCTGTTTTGATAAGTTCTATAATGTTCTGTATTTGGTTTGATTTTGCTATACCTGATTGAAAGGACAACTATTGTGAAGATAATGAGATATACTATGGTACCTATTACTGTTATTCTGGTAACCTGCTATGAAGTTCTGTACCAATTTTACTGCACTGTCTCAGTTGGCTTTGTTCTGTTGTATTTTACTACGTTCAAAATAATAAAAACTTAAAAAAATAATTATTTGGATCTATTAATAATATAAATTTAAATTTTCAAAAATATTCAGACTATTTTACAAAAAGAGATCTATGAAGAAGATTGATAATTTTTTTTTAATCTTTTTGTGACAAGGTCTTGCTATACAATTCAGATTGGCCTTGAGCTTACTTTGTAATCCAGGCTGGTCTCGAACTTGCAATGATTCTTCTTCCTCAGGCTGAGTGTTGGGATTACAGGCATGCGCCACCACACCCAGCTGATAGCCTGAGCTTTAATATAAAGACATGCTATTATATATCAACATACTTATCATTAATTATGTGATAATCTAAAAGAAATTTGCCCTTTGTGTTTCCTTCGTTTTTGTTTCTTTTTTCATTATCCTAGGGAATGAACCCAAGGTTTTGTCCATTTTGTGTAAGTGCTCTACCACTGAACTATATCCCCAGCCCTCCTTACTTCTTAGAATGAGACATTTTAATAAAAATTAGGTGATAGGGTTTTCAGAACATAGTTAAAAGGGCTTCTTTTTCTTATCATTTATCTTATGTTTATTATTCATGTTTCTCTTGTATTTTCTTAATGAGAGGCATTTCTATAGCCTAGCTAGAAAACAAGCAAACATCTTTTCTCACTAACAGAGAGGGGCCTCTCTTGAGAAAGCAATTATAGCATAAATACTAAAATAAATACTAGGATAGCTGATATTTTTAGTCAAGGTATCTTGTGATGAATCATTTCAACACTCTGAAAGTTCTTAAAAATTATTACAGGAAAATGGCTTCAATACTTCTGTTCATATACCAAAAGTCAGCTCTGGCCTCTGCTCCCTAACACTTCTATTAATTAATGATTTTTTTAAAAATTGGAACTAAAATGTACAATGCCTTAATATTTTACATTGATGACATATTAATAGTATTTGAATATACTCAGTAAAATATAGGATTGAAGTTAAACTCACTGGCTGCTTTTTATTTCTTCAAAGATAAATTTCAGGACTCCTTTCAGAGGCTGTGTGGCTCACATGATATTTTCACGGGACAGTGTTGAGATATCAGGGATAGCAAGTTATAACCCACCATTTGTTTTTATAAATAATGTTTGATTTGTACACTGGTATTTCTATTAATTTACCTATTGTTTATGGTTGCATTCTCACTGCAATGGCAGACCTGATGTTTCAACAGATATCATATGCCTTAAAAAGTTGAAAATATTTATTATATGGCCCTGCTTCAGAAAATGTTTGTCAACTCCTGGGTTAAAAATAACTGTGGTTATCTAATGTATCTATAATTATCAATTCATGACTAAGGAAATTAAAGTTTGGACAGACCAAGATAGACGTTGTTTGAAATATGTTTATTCTCAATCAGGTGGTATTTCCACAGTGCTATCTATCTATCCATTCATTCATTCATACTCTCCATCCATCTCTAATCTTGCTCATTAAAGAAATAAAATAACAAATTAGTAAGAAAAATCAACATTTAATGCTAAATAGTGGATTCCAACACAACCATGTCAGTGTAATTTCAACATAGTCATGTAATAGCTTTTGTCAGAAATGAGTATTGTAGGCATGCACATATGGCAGCAGAGAAAGCTATACAGTATGAATAGGGTGAGACATGGTCTTTAAGCTTCATCTGAAAACACTTTTAAGGAAATTCATTATTTAATCTGTTTTTAAATTAAATTTGAAATCCTCCCAAATATTACACAAGTCTGCTAAAAATACTCATTATTGGAATTAAATTAGGGGAAAAAAGCCACAGGTTGCAGAAAGTGAAATGTGTTCCCAAAGACATGACAACATGTGACTACTTCAGCTCCAGCAGTCATCCATTGCTCTGGGTCTCTATCTGGGTGCTACCTCCAAACTCTCTTTCATTCAAGACCTATCCCAGAGACCTCTTTTTTAAAAAAATGGGATTTGTCAGACATTCTTCACTGCCTTTATGTTATCAAGTCCAGTCCATCTATCTTATATGCCCAGTAAAGTCCTCATAATCTGGTGGTGCCTTTCAGCTCTGCTCCAACAGCTTTGTTCATTGTCTGTACACATAGTTGGGGCTCCTTGCAATTCTCCAAATGTTTTGCATGTTGATACTCACTTCCTAAGTTTGTGTTTTGTGTTCTTTCTTCCTAGAATCTTCCTCACCCCAACTATATAGTAACTATGTACACAGTACTTACTATATCATAGAGGCTATTGATATTATAATTGTTAAATATTAATACCACCACCACTATGCACAGTTAATATTTAGAAACGCTAGACTGTATATCAGGCATAATTATTTCATTTAATCTTCACATAGTATAGCAAAAAAAAAAAAAAATAGCCATACAATGAAGCCATGTGAAGGCACAATATGAGCCACATATTTCCACTACATGATCCTGGTTCTTAACCTCTATCTTACTGGTTCAAGGTGGGAATGGTTTTGCCTCCCAGTCTGGAGACAAGTTTTGATTGTCACAATTAGCACTACTGGCATCTTGTGGATAGAAAGCCAATGATGCTGCTAAACTTCCTAAAGTATGAAGGACAGTTCTCCACAGCAAAGATTTATGTAGCCTAAAGTGCCAATAATGCAGAGATACAGAGGAATTATCTGGCCCAAAAGGCGAATATGTAGTTTCTGCTGTTGACAATTACTACTCTATACTAAATTGCCTGTCCCTTGGGCTGGGGATTTAGCTCAGTGGCATAAGTGCCTGCCTGGCAAGCATGAGGTTGTGAGTTCAATTCCCGGCACCAAAAAGAAAAAAAAAAAAGTAAATCACCTGTCCCAGGAGACTCTTGAGAATTTAGCAAGAATTTTCAAATATTTGCTATTGTATCTTGATACCTACCATAGTACCTGGAATCTAAAAGATTCCCAGTATTTATGATGGATGGATGAACAGATGAGTAGACTGACAGGTAAATAGACAGACAGCTCCAGGAGAAAAAAATAATTATACTAAGGTTTGGCTTTTATTGAAATTTCAATGAAGAGAAATCAGAAAAATACTGTTAATTAATAATAAAAGAACGTACATAGAGTACTTTTCAGAGCTCACTGTTTGCCTTATGTTTATGAAACTACACAGTGTGTGATCAAATTATCAAGTAAAATGTATAGGATTTTTTTTTCTACAATGCCTCAAAAAGATGACTTTGAAATCCCTTATAAGTACAATGCTACAAGATAAATTGATAGATTCATCCATCACATAGGTTATAACTTTTTAAAAAAAGATTTTCTATGTAAAGTTCCCCTGGTTCCTTTTTTAAAAGAAAAAAAATCAAGAGTATACAATGCTATGCTTTACCCTGTTGTATATATAATTCAGACATGACTATGACATTATTCTAGATCTTTAGATATCAAAAGTGCAGCAGAAGTTACAATTAAATCTACAAACAGAAACAGTCATAAAAATAAACTATCCTTGGCTTATAGAAATTGACAGTGTAAATATTAGAAATAAAGAAAGATATGTTATGATTACAGCACTGTTAAATCAAAATAATTCAATGGCATTTGCACAGAAACTGTTAGTTTTCTTTTTAATGGGAAGGCAAAAGGGTCCCACAATGAGGCCAGCTACCACTCCTTCAAAGTATCACTTATAAAATGTGGTAGCAAGTTAAATGCTCCTCAATAAATTGTTTCTCGTATCCTCTTATATCAAACTTTAGACACAAAGTTTTTTCCAACTCCTCTCCTCTCCTCTCCTTTCTTCTTCTTCTCTCTCTCTCTCTCTAGATGTAGAATGGTGATCTAATAACTTTTGCTACTGATGTCTCCCTTCTTAGACATTCATAATATACATCAGTATAAAAATGGAGTCTGAAGGTTTTGCATAAATTATTAAATTCAGGATTTCCCAAGCATAACTGAGAACAGAGTAAAATAAGCAAATAATGAATAAGATGAGGCTGTATGAACACATTCAATTATAAGAGAAGAAACTGAATACGGTAACAGGATTTGTGACTTGGGACATTATAGTGACTGATGTTTATCACCATGGTTTGGTATCCAGGGACAAGAGAACATGACACACTTTTCACAGAGATAGACTCTACATGTATGGACATATAGGTTGGTCAGACATTTATGGTATATAGGAGAGAAATGTTAAAAAAGATGTCAAAGCCCAGGAATATTATGATTGTTATCATCAATCATTATTTTCTGAGCCACTGTTCTGGGTAGATATTACTGCAACATAGGAAAACAAAATTCTAAGAGAGACAAATAATAAATATCACAAGAGTTAAATACAGAATGGTTCCCAAATGTCATACATTATGACATAAGCCATACTTTACTGTATGACATTCACCATACATTATGACATGAAAACCAGGTCTAACTTCTTAATTCTCCTCAGGGCAAACTCTCCTATGCCTCAAAGGCTAAGTAAGTGTATTCTCAATGAAAGAGGACAGACCGGCTTCAATCTGCATTCCTTTGCCCATGCTTTTGCTTCAGTGAGCTTACCACTCAGGACTTTTTGATAAATCTAAACATTCTTCATCATAGAAGACAACCATGATTCCCTAAAGGCTCTATTTTAGAACTAGGCACTTGCATGAGTAACTTAATTTAAATCAATCCTTTCCTAATTATCATATGTGCTTCATCGCTAGTCCACTCTTAAAATATATATATATTATGCACATATTTTTGTATGTCTATGATAAAGAGCAATCTGTGAGTGACTTTTTTTAAAAAGCAGGATTAAGAAAAATAAAAATTAGAGTAAAACACATCAAGATGATATTACCACTCTACATACATAAACTATAATACATAAACTAGAAGTTTCCTCAACGGTGAATTGGGCCATGAATTTGACATTCAGTTTTCTGTCCCTAGAATATATCTACTAAATACCATTTAATTTGGGGGAAGCACTGATCAACAGGCAGCTCAAGTTTATATTTTTCAGCCAAAGATTCAAGTGCAGGTATTTTGCGTTGTTAAGAGTAGATCCACATACTGTCAATTTTAATGTGTCTGAGGCAAAAGACATGATCATTTTTATGGAGGACATCTGTGCTCATTGGAAAACATTTTCTAGGGAGTAATGTTGGAGGGGTCTGATTGTCAACGAAGAAGCTAACATTATGATCCCAAGTGAGGCCCTCCTGACTTGCTGTTTGGAAAAGATACCCGAATGCAAAGAAAGATTAGTTCCTCACTCAATAAAAATAGTTCTGCACAAAAAAAGCTGTCAGCAGAGAAAGTCTCCAAAGTTCCTTGAAACTGGAACAGTAGGAACTAAGAAACATTAGCACTGAATGTAGAATACCACTCTGTCACTTGGCCAGCTTCTGGAGAGGACAATATAGAAGTATATTACTTGTGATTAAGTGACCTGGATATCTGCTTCCCACCCCGACTTGCTTAAGTGTTAATAATTCACTGATAGGTCTGGGAACTTAAAGTACACAATAAACATTCCTAATCAGAAACTCATTAGCTTAAATTGGGTGCAGTGGTGCACACCTATGATCTCATCTACTCTGGAGACTGAGGCAGGAGGATTACAAGTTCAAAGCCAGTCCAGGCAATTTAGTGATACCCCTTGCAAGATAAAAGGCAAGCTGGGGATGTGGCTCAATGGTAGAGTGCCCCTGGGTTATACTCCCAGTAAGAAAAACAAAAACAAAAAACAACTAACTCACTAGCCTAAACATATTCAACTTAGATACAAGACAATCTTAAGTAAATCCTACTGGAATTTACACTATGCCTGGTCTACAGAAGCCATACAACAACCACCTCTCAGAAATAAAATGATTCTATTTCAGAAACTCCAATAGGCATATCACTTGCATCACAGTGGAGTATTTCACAATCTTACTTTAATCTATGCACACTGTCTCATATGTCACTGGCTATACATTGAATTACAAAGTGACTAACAGGTCAGGCACATGGTAGGTACACAAATATCTGCAGAGTGAATGAGAAATCTAGTCAAAGCATCAAAATGACCTTAAAGCAAGGAGTTAACTTTCATATGTTGCTCAACCAAATATGACACTAGCACAAGCCCTTCTAACAAAATAGTCAGCAGGATCAGGACTCATGATGCAATCAATCCAGGCAGCACACATACACTTTAACCAAATCCAAGTTTACAGATGGCACTCAGTACTAGCACAGAGGGAAAAGAAATGCACTTTCCTCCCTTCTCTGCTTCCAACAAGAGTCTCACCTGTGCTCATGTTTCAACCTCTGGCACTGGAGTGTCAAGGATGAATTAACCCATATGCAATCCTTCATAACAACCTGGAGGTCAGGGCAGAAATGGAAACAGACTGTCCTGCAAGATCACAGCTACACAGACTAAAGCCAAAGCATTGCAAGCACTTGTTCAGGGACATTTACGGCTCTGGGGTCATTTTCAAGTAAGTACCTGGCTGTCTAGTCTTCTTAGATTTCCCCAGTCAAAAGCCTGGTTGAGACACTGGATATCTGACAAAGTTAATTTAACAGACATATTAGCCATTCACTCCTCTAGGTTTTTTGAGCTCCATTTCTATATGGAGGACCATTATCATAATCTTTGCTTCTGAGCCACAGGAGTAACTCAGGTATCCGGAGATAAACTCATCCTGGGTTTCTTTTCTTAATATGACTTCTTCATTCCTTTTTCACATGAAGGCTAGTAAAAGACATGACCATGTAAAGAACTTTACTTCACTCTCTGTAGAACTGAAGTTAAAGTACTGTCCATGAAATGATTTTGTATTTTATATGAATAAATATTAGTTTCCAGGCACCATGCAAGCTCTCTACATATGTTATCTCATCTACAATGACAACTTTCCTACATGCCTCTTCCAGATCTTTTTCACTTTTTCTATTAACTTGGCTATTACAAAACTAAGAGCTAAATTAAATACTTGAAGCAGTAAGCACTTAGGATTTTAGTTTAATTCTTTTTCTCCATCTACGTGATGATCTTTCTTCCTTTCCTATTTTAATAGTCTCATTATTTTGTGGGATTTTTACTATGCATTTACTCAGAAACATTTCTGAAAGTTGATTCTCCATAAACAAAACAAATTGCCATAATTATCAGTTGTAATTTCCTTTCATTCCCAATTGGCAAGAGTTTTCATGAATAATTCATTTGAAGATGACCTTTTGAGTACTACACTCTGGCCCCTTGAAAACCCAAATAACGCAGTATTTCCCACAATTGTATGGTACAGAATGTTTATGAAAGGACAAGAAGGAGGAACGGCAAGGAGTTGATTGACTTAATTTAAAATATAACTAATAGGTTACTTCTAAATCTATCAACAAGGACTATTGCTATCTTGTGTTGGATTCTGCCAGTCCCATTTCCCCTGCCCCAACCACCATTTTTGCTGCCTAAACTATACCACCATGTCCCTTGATCACTTCTGGGCTACCAAGGCCAGAGGACTGCCAAGACCTTCACAGTGAAAAGTCATTGCTATCATCCAGTGATGTATGGTCTCTGGAATTTCTCTCAGTACTAACAATGCCTCTGGAACACATAAAAATTTGCTTAAATTTAGGGAATTGAATGTCAACATCAGCAGGGAAGATAAACTCCACTGCTGAGGATTTCCCTGCACTCAAGACAATTACCCCTGGAGGAGCTTGTAGAAATAACTCTACATTGTTACTATACAAAAGGAGGGGCCAGTTGTTGCCAGAGGGAGAAGCAGAGAGAGGCACCCACAGGAAACCTGAACCATACACCCCTGGTATATGTCCAAAGTGTGCACCCAAACCATGGATTCTGGCATACCCAAATGGCACCTACTGGGAATGCTTAGTCAGGCATTTGGGGAACAGAGTGTTTGAGCACAGCCATTAACTTGTCCAACAAATATTTCACTAGTACCTACTGTATGCCAAGTACTCTTCTAGATGCTGGGAAATGAGGCAGTCAAGACCCCTCTTCCCATAGCCTTCACATTTTAGAGGGAGAAGACGGGTTATTAACAAGTACCAGATGAAATGAACAATTCAGACTGCAAGTAAGACTACAAAGGAAAAAGAAGGAAACAAACAAAAACCCTATGACAATTCTGAAAAGACATAGGGAACTGCCTTCATTTAAGTGGTCAGGGAAGGGCTTTCTAAGAAGGGGAGGTATAATCTTACACTAGAGTGAGCCAAAAAAACCAGTCACTTTTATTCTGATTTTCATCAAAAACATGAGCTTATTCAAAGAAAAGGAATATGCAGTCTTATTTGTGGCTCCACACACCACCCCATGCTTCAAACCACTGAAATACCCAGGAAAGAAAAGGAATCTTCAAGGTTGTCTATTAAGATTTTCAGAAATCACTTTCCCCGCAAAGATGCTAGAATAAAAGAAAGTTGTCTTAATTCACCTCTGATTATAGGAGACTTTACTAAGAAGACACCAAAAAGGAGAAAAATGGAATATTTATTCTTTTGGTAATGTCAATTACTTTATATAATAATGCTCCAGTGCCAACAGGAATTGCTTCATAAAAAATCCAAAACAATTCTGTAGCTATGTTCGACATCATTTACTTTTCACTCATAAAATAAAGCCAAACTCTATTTACTAGCATATGTTTCCACTTCCAACATATGATAAACCTTTGAAGTTAATTAAAAAGAAGTTTCCTGTAGGTTGGGGATCTGTTTAACATGCACAAATAATAAAGTGTTGTTCACCAATCCCTTCATGAAAATCATCCTAAATGTAATACTACTGAATTTCTTTTAGGGTCCATTAAAAGTCAACTGACATGAAAATATCCCCAAATCATCTGCTGCTCAAAATACTTTGCATTGAAACACCTTTCTCATTAAAGTTTCTTAGCTTATGATTTCTTTCAGAATTGCAAATGATTAGGCAGAAGTGAATTAGGAAGCAGATCACTCACCATAAATATTCAGAATAAATCACGAAGCACATTCACTAAAATGCAATTTTTATTCCTTTGCAATAAGTACACGCAATGTATTATTACAGTGTAAATAAGCACACTAAACCAAGGCAAAAAAATATAAAGATATTGCTCAACAGATCTACATTATCTAATACACTTATTAAAATTGCTGTTCTCTTATTAATACACTGTACAAGAAATGCTTAATTTATTTGACTTCAAAAGATGTCAGTAAAAGATCTTGCCAATATATAAGCTCGTAGGGAGCCAGATGATCTACTTCTGAAGATCAATAACATGATAAGAGGAAAATTTTATTTACAATGTAGGTACGGATTAGGCATAATATTTTAATTTTCACAAATTTTAAATGTGTATGGAGATAGAAGGATGGAGAGTCTGAATTTGGCTGGGAAAAATCTTTTTGATCACTTTATGAACTGTTATGCTTCTAAATTTGCCATTTGAAGAAAATTACACATTTAGACTTAAAATGAAAACAAAACAACCATCACCCCTACAAACAAGCCCTGTCTTTTAAAAAAAACAAATCAGAAGATTTAGGAATTAGCGCCAATAATAATCCCACAACGGTCACTGGGGAATCCTTCTCCAAAATGACAAGCGAAGCTAAGAAGGGTGAAAGCCCCTAGGAATAAAAACTCCAAGTGAGCCCTTTCAGAGAGGTGCAGGGAACACAGCTGGCACAACTGCAACCACAATCAACTCGAGGTGACCCCAGAGAAAGATGCATCGTCACGAGAAGCAAAGCAAAGGAGATCGACTCTGGAGGCAGCAAAATCGCCACAGATTTCCCGAGGAGGCGGAGAGAAGCCGAGTCGCCAGGCACCGAGCACAGCGCAAGCCAACAACATTCAGGATAATTCTTCTTTCCAAGCCCTCCAGTTCCAGGCCAGGACAGAAAGCGGGGCTAGGAGACCCACAGTCCCTTTAAACTGCCCCCACCCCGTGCCTGCCAACCTTTTCCGAAGCCCCGTGTCACACAACTTCCTCATCATGGAAACTTCCACTTGGCTCCGCGCTGAGGATGCCAAACTCCATTTCACAAGGATCCTGTCAACAACTGCGCTTGGGGTTTGAGGAAGACAGCCGCTCCACTGATAGGAGCGGTCACCCAACTCCCCACTACCCACGTTGCGCTCCCTGCCTGCGGCCGCTCCGCGTCCCAGCGCAGAGGGCGCCTCCTCTCCGACCCTGGGCGCAGACGCCCCGCGGAGGCAGGTAGTGAGACGGCTGCCACCCGCGGACGCCCACGCTCGCCTGCCCGCGCGGAGCTCCGCCGCCCGCACCGCTGCGGGTTGTCGCGACGCCTGATCCCCGTCCTACCCACCCTCAGAACGGCGGCACTGCCGCCCCCTCCTCCGCCCCTCCCCCTGGCTCCCTCGGCGCAGTGCTCCAGCCCAATTACCAGAGCCCTCGAGCCGGCTGGGTCTCTCGACCTCGCCCGAAGGTAGCCTGCGGGCGCTCGCCAGGAGCCCCGGAGCAGAAGGTCCCCTCTCCCAGCGCACTCACATTATTCATGCAAAGTTAATCCCCGCCGCGTCACGGCCGCCCGCCCGAGGCTGTGCGCCTTCCTTGGCCAAGCCCCGCAGTCTCCACCCTCCTCCGCCCCCTCCTCCCGGCGGCGGGGTCCCGGGGAGCGCCGGCGACGGGGCGTCGCGCAAGTCCTCAGAAATGTCAACTCCACAAGAGCGAAGAGACGCAGCCGCAGCCAGGGCCGCGCCAGCCCTCCCGGCCACTCCACTTTTATAGGCGCAGGAAGCCAGTGCAGCCGCGGCAGCGAATCCCCGCCTCTCGGGCCCCCCGCGTGCCGGCCCGCTCCCCGCACGCTGCTTACTCCGGGCCAGGGGCGCCGCTTCCCTGCCGGCCGTGCGAACCGGTGACCTGGTTTCCCCTCCAGCCCTCTCGGCGGGCCGACTCGCGCGGCGGCGGCGGCCGCGGCGGCAGCGGCCAGGAGCAGGCAAACGCGGCTCCGCCAGGGGCGCAGCGAGCAAATGGCCTCCTGGCCGCTCACCCCGCCGCTGCCGCCGCCCCGGACGGCCGGTGTAGAAGCCCCCAGCTCTGCTCCGGGGCCGTACCCCGACCTGGTTTCCGAGCCCGACCCGCTGACCCCTGACCCCTGACCCGCGACCGGCACACTCGCCGCACTCGGGCCGCCGCCTCCGCAGCTGCCTCACCAGGTGCGGGCGCTCCCTCCTCCGGGTGCTCGGCGTGCCTCCGGCCGGGAGAGCCCTTCCAGGGGTGGTGACGTTGCCCTGAGTTTGGTGGCTGCGCGTGCACCCACCCGACTGCAAGTGAGAGGAGGTCTGCGTTTGGTCGTCATTGCTCTAGTTGGAGAAGAGGAAGGAATGAGGGATGAGTGACGGGGTAGAGGGGGGGCTTGCCGGAGCTCGGCCTCCTCAGCCCGCCGGCCAGACTGGTGCGGCCGTTGCCACCACGCTCCTCCTTCCACCCCTAAACCACTTGTGGCGCGAGTCGGGACGACGAGGCGCTCTGGCTCCTCCGAGGCCTCCCGCGGGCGCGGCTGTCTGGCGGTAGTCTTGCCACACCACCACTGCCCCGGGAATGGAGTTTGGAAAATGCCTTGCTTGCCCATCAGGGTATAGGCACTCACTCTTCCCACCCCATTCTGCCCATCCCGGGGGAGGTGTTTGTTGACCTGAGACACTCCACAGGTCTCTTTTAAAAGAACGCACCATTATTTTCTCTTTGCCCTGGGAATCTATAAGTAAAATATTTTATAACCTTGAAAGTTCTGACCTGGCAAATATACAGCTCGAAAACGTCACCTACTCTGAGTCCTGACAGCCACGGGTTTAGCTTGTGAGAAAATAAAGCAAGTAACTTGCATTCTGAGCTGTAGTACTTGGAAAAGTATCCCACACCCAGACAGTTACATACAGCCATAGTTGCTTGCATCGTCGTAACTACTTCGATGACGAGTATAATTATTCTCTTAAAAACACTGTTAAAATGATTTCTACTTCATAATGCAATATGCACATTCATGTAGCAATAGAACTAGGATGATTTGTATGTTCTATTGCCTGAACAATGTATAGGTTATTCATTAAAGCGATCTTTAGATTTCTAGCTGGTGACTTGCTTTATTCCTCCTTCTTCTGAGTGGTCCACAGTGAGGGCAGAGGCCTCATCCTTGTGGGCAGCACTAGGAGGCACAAATGTCAAGAATTTGGAAACAGTTTCATGCATCTGGATGAACCAGGTTTCAGCAAGCTTCAAGAATGAAAGTTGCAGACCCCAAAACTCTTAGAGAAAAAAGAGGCCTCTTCCTTCAGACTCTACGGACTACATTTCCCTTCTGTCTCTAGAGAGACATTTGTGTTTTAGTCTTCACTGTGAATAAGGTTCCACCATAGGACTTAACAGCCTCTATAGTGGATGGTTGTTTTTTGTGGGGAAGTTCCCGGGCTTTGCTCCAAAGCTGCCCTTGGATGTTTAGGTTGGTTTGGAGGAAAGCTGTGGAGTCTACACAACTGTTCCACACAGGAAGCCCCCTGGTGGTTAACTGTAGGTGAAACCACTGCGGGCGGAGGGAAAAGCCTGGCCTGCTACAGATACGCAGGGACGGGACGAGGAGGTGGGGCAGGGCGGGGGCGGGGTGGCTTGGTGTTCAAAGGGACCTAGCAGTCTTGTGAACAACTTTGAAATAAGGGAAGGTGTGGTGGTGCAAAATCTCCTTAATGAGGTGAATGATGGACCTCAAAGTTTGATGGAAATTTTGACTTTTTTTTTTCTAATTTTTTTTCTTGAGAAAGACACACACAGAAAATGAAGTATAAGAAAAACTGCTGCTTCTCTTTGTTCAAATGGCTATGTCTTTCTGGTCTAATTTTTCCTGGAAGCTTCTGAAATAAAATGTCAAAGCATTAAGTCAGTCACCAGGCATTATTCAAACATTCATGATACTACAGTTGTAACCGTGTTATGAAATAGTTAATTCGATATTATTGAAACAACATGAACTAGTAGAATTCCACGTGAACAGGCTCTTGGAGGATACTCTTCAAGGCTGCAGGAAAGGAAACTGTTAGTGACAGGACATGACATTGATTTGTCTGGTTTTATCCAGGGGGAATGATGGGAGGGAATATGAGATTCTGACCAAAGGCAGAGCATATTATTCAAACCTGAGAGCCCACGGTCCTGTAGACCAGGCTGGCTGGCTTGAAAAGGTATGCTCAGCTATTTTCAGGACCCATAGTTGTTTTCCACCATACCATCTTCATGACCGTGATCTGTAAATTTCAAACTGATACTATCCATTTGTATTTATCCATCTAGCGACTATTGGGGTAAGAAAATACATGAAACACAGGGCAGAGTAGGACTAGGTTCAGGTTAAAGTAAAACCAATGGTGCTAGAATAAGGGTCTGAGCATGTCTTTATTTAACATTTTGAGATACTGTTCATCATGGATGATTATTGCATTAATTTTGATTTTTAAAATATTGCATTAAATTTTTCTTTTGATTAACTGTTATTTTGATAATCCCTTAAATTTTGTGCCTGAGGTAGGTGCCCTTTTTGCTTAACCTTTTTCCTGCTCTAATATGCTTTCAGTATTACCAGAGTCTAATCAGAGTAATAAAGTCAAGTAAGAATTTACTAGATGTCAAAAATAATTAATGGTAAGGGACTTGAGGTCAGGGAGTTAAGAGGTGTGGGTGTGATGAGAGGGAAAAAGTGTAATAACTCATTGAAAGGTGGCGCTTGAACCTCAAAGAGGAACTAGATTTTACAAGAAAATGAGAGACAAAAGAAAGCATCATTCTGGAGAGTGGAACCATTGATATTCTTTCACTCATTAAATAACTACTTCTTAAGCAGGTTGTGTAGCCAGATGAACAGCCCTGGAGCTTCTAATTCTCTTTGTTCACTTTTAGTTCCTGGAATTTATTTTTGTTATGATTGTCCCAGTGATACTGGTCCAACATAGATGGATAAGAATGTAAAATCTACCTCAGACCTTCAAAACAGATAGATTGTTAAGGGAGATAATAGACTCAAAATTTAAACTAATTGAGGAATGATAATACAGTAAGATGTAAAAGTCATCTCTTGATATACACAAGCACTGGTTGTAGGACCCCTCTGCAGCTACCCAAATCTTCTGATGGGCAAGTCCATATACAAAACAGTATGGCATTTACATGTAACCTACACATATCTTCCTGCATAATTTAACTCATCTCTAGAGTACTTATAATACCTAATATAATGTAAATGGTTAGTATACTGTATTGTTAAGGAATGAATAAGGTAAGGAAGTCTCATGCTCAATACAGAAGCAACTTTTTTCTTCAAATATTTTAGGCTGTGATTGGTTCTGTCTTTAGATGCAGAACCCAAAGATATGGAAAGCCAGCTGAGACATGGTAAGGCTACATGAGATGTGTATGGAACAGAGGCTGACATAGCCCAAGAAGAATGGGGGGGTGGTCAGGTAAGACTTCCGGTAGAAGATAGCTGGATGGCACTTTTGGAAGAAACAGAGAAAGGAAAGGTTACAGCTGACTCTACCTTTATTCTAAAAAGCAGGAAAAAAGTGCCACAGAAGATGCAAAGTGAAAAACTATTATCTTTCTTCTACTTTCTTTTGTTATTGTCATGGCATGTTTCAATTTGCTATGTAATGTCATTCTAGTAAGTGAAACAGTGTTTTAAATTATTTGTACAGATTTTACCATCCATCTTTGTATTGTGCAAAATCTATTTTAAATGTACATGCAACAGCATTTAACTCATATACAAAATACACTATTTGTATTTTGTAGCTCTTGTATGCTCATGTGTTTTGTAGTTACTAGAACAGTGGAAGCATAAAACAAAACTGTTTTTATATTACTTTTTTTTGGTACTTGGAGTTAAATCCGGGGCCTTAAATGGAGCTAGATCCTCAATACTTTTCTCCCCCTTTATAAACTTTGAGACAGTGTCTCCCAAAGTCATCAAGTTGTACATATTTCTTAATCTGTGCCCATCCTTCTACCACCACCTTTGGAACATTTGTGTTAGGAAGAACTGAAAGGAAGAGGATCTGTGGGCTGCCCTAGCTTTCCCTTTCCTATGCCAGCCTTTTCAGAGTAGGTGGTTAGCTAATATGGAGAAGTAACACAAGGAAAAAAGCACATGGAAAAGTCGCTAAGTCATTGCCTTCTATGTTCAAAGCAAATTCTGATTGGAATGGAAAGTTTGTCCTCTTGGGGTTGTCCATACCCCTACTTCCTCAGTTGTAGATGAAACATGTTTATCTTATATTTGTTTTCAGTTTACTGAAGTCCCACATGCTGTGGATCCTGTGGAATTTCATGTTCGTCAAGAATCCTGTATATAAGTGAAGTAGTGAAGAGTGGTGGCCATGGATATGTTTGTCCATGCACATGTTGCACTGGCCCCTCAGGTCTCCCCTAAAAAACACAAGTTCAACAAAAAATAATTAAAGATTTTAATGGTGCTAACACAGTGGTGTTAACACTGTGTACTAGTATCAAAGCACCAGGTCCTTCTAGGCTTCATGTACTGTATATCAGTATAGATCACATACCCATGAAGTTGGCTTTAAGGAAAGAACTTGACTCTTCCTGGTGGTTAAAGCCTAGAGAAGGTTGGGGTACAGGTAAGGTTGTGTAGTATATCTAACATTTACTAAATATGTATTGCATTCCAGATACTGTCCTAAATACTATATGCACCTTTCAAAGTTTGTCCGGAACTTTGTGAAACAGCCTTTTTATGTGCTCCATATTCCAGATGGGGAAGATCAAATAATCTGCTCAAGGTCAATCTCAATACTGATGGCAGAAGATATACTTGTTTTGTTTTGCAGGGTCTTGCTGAGTCATTAAATTGCCCAGTCTGTGCTCAAACTTGTGGTCTTTCTGCCTCAGCCTCCCAGCATACTGGGATTAT
This sequence comes from Hydrochoerus hydrochaeris, assembly GCA_004027455.1. NCBI lineage: Eukaryota > Metazoa > Chordata > Mammalia > Rodentia > Hydrochaeridae > Hydrochoerus > Hydrochoerus hydrochaeris. The sequence continues at coordinate 459,472 of PVLA01000417.1, forward strand.
AGGTGTGAGTCACCATATCAGTCAGAGGTTGTACTTTTAACTAGCTCATTATGTAATTTACATGCAAGAGAGGAAGTCATGGGGCTGACACTTGAGGCCAGAAAAAAATGAGTATGTTCTAGGAGTCATGAGATATCTTCCTAGCTCCTTGCTGTAGAGACTGCTGTTCCCTGAAACAGTTAGAAGAGAGCTAAAAATAGCCATGCATGCCACTAGCTAGAAAATTCCTGAATCACATTCTCTTTCCTCGTTTTCCAGCTGGAGGTAGAAGAGTCTGAGGCTCCTAGACAGGAACTGTGTGCTGCAAACTAGAAGGAGTCTGGGTCGCTTAATCACCATGTGAAGAAAAACTGTGTACTCAAATTGAACTATTACAGTGATTGAGTAGTAATCAACTTCTTTTGTATTAAGTCACTGAAATGTGAATGTTTATTCTTTGCAGTTGCAGCAGTATTAATATACCCATCAGCTAAGCCAAACTTCTCAGCATAAATCATCTTTTCTTTAAATAGATACAGTTAAAATAATGAAATAGACCTATATGCCTCAACACAGATAAAGGTCCAGAATGAAATGTACAAAAAGGCTGTAAGTTCAGAGTGAAAAATTTTTACCTGATTTGTCATTACATACAGCAAAATAGGTTAAATCTAGGTATTCAATTAGATGATTTACCTTTTTATGTACTGGTGTAACTACCACCACCAGCAACATTTTTAAAAATTCCTAGCAATGCAAAAACTTTCTCTGTATTTTTTCTGCTAATAACTGCTCTCATTTGCCAGAGGTAACCACTATTTTGACTTTGATCATCATTGAGTTGGTTTTGTCAGATCTTGAACTCTGTATAAATGGAATCATAAAGAATGTCCTTTCTGGTATCTGGTTTCTTTCACTCAGTGTAATGTTTTTCAAGGTAGATCTACATTGTGTGGGTATTAGAAAGTTCTAAAGTTCTGTTTGATATTCCATTATATAAATAGCCATAATTTGTTGATTTATTCTCCAATTAATGGACATTTGATGTTTTCCACTTGGGAAAATTACAAATAAAACAGCTATGAACATGCTTGAATAATTATTTTTTGTGGATGCATGTATTCATATGTTTTGGGCATATGCTTAAGGGTGGAATTTCTGGTCATTCATCAACTCTGAATTATTCTATCAAAGCACACTCTGAGGTACTAGCACAATTTTAAACGACTAGAAGATGATCAATTAGCATTTGCTGAATTCAGTTCATTATGCTAATCACAAATAAAATATCCAAAGTCACATGGAGTAAAACTTGAATGGGTAAACATTCAGCATTACAAGTATGAAAAAATCCTTAAAATCAATATTCAAAATGGCTATTGAAAAAATGGTATTGCCTTATGTAGCAATTAATTACAACTTTCACTCGCAGCTACAAATGATCTCTTACGAACTAACGCAAATCCTTAAAAGCCTATGCAAAAGAAAAATGCTGAAGTATTAAAATACATCAAGAAAAAGGTGAATAGAAGAAAGAAAAATGAGAATTTTGAAACATTTCCAAATTAAATTTTAATTTCCAGGTGTTTAAAAGATAGGTTTAAAATGAACTGCAAATTGGATTGTAATGATAATGTCCACTGTGGATATGTTAAAGTACACTATATTGTTAATGTTTTTGACAATCACAGAAAAAATCTAGTAGTTCAAGACATGTCTTCCCAAAACATGTTAATTAAGTGTAGTTGTTTTTATTTATATATTTTTGAGCTAAGTTTAAATATATCTTCTTTGGTTTGAGTGTGGCTTCTCTTGGAAGCTTAGCCTCTAGTGTAATGGTATCTAAAGGTGATGGAACCTTTAAAAGGTCCAGACTAATGGGAGTTACTTAGGTCATTGGGGATACTCCCTTCAGAATCAATTGTAGTTCTCCTGGGATCCTGGTTAGTTCTCCCAACAGGACTTTGTTATAAAAAAGCAAGACTGATTCCTTCCTACTCTCTGGTTTTCCATCTGCCCATGTGATCTCTCCCTCTCTCATGTACTCCCACCACAATGCTATTTTCCATGATGTGATACAGCCAGGAAAGCCCTCATTGGTGACTGAACCAAAGGGACGCCTCCTCAATCTTCAACATTCATCCTCCAAACCAGTGAGCTAAATAAATCTCTTTTATTATAAATTATCCAGCCTCAGATATGATAGCAACAGAAAATGGGCTAATGTAACATCAAAAATAGAAATGTGATTTTAAAAATTCAGTGAAAATATCCTTCCTGTTTAGGAAGGGAATAAAGCAACTCTTACTCATTTGTGTGGAATAAACTCTAATGCATCTAGATACAATAACAGACGTAATACAATATGATGCTTGTAGTTATGGACTATTTTCAGATCCTTAGAATCTTTGAATGAGTCATATCTGAAATGAAAGTCATAAATTCATGTTTGCTTGTCTGTTAAATGAGATTTTGAATTTGAGGGCAATTTAGGTCTTTTTGAAATCTATTTTCATGTATTGTAACTATTTGTTACATTTCAGAAATCAGCAAGACTCCACCCATCAGAGGTTAAAAGGTGCAAAAACTATATAAACCTTTCATTTGGAAAGAGAGTTCCTGGGATACCTGCTCAAGAAAAGTCTCCTAGGGAATTAGTTCCCTAGGATTAATTTCACTGTGCTCAATCATCCTGGCCCTCAGAGACTAGTGCAACCACAGTTCAAGGCAGCCCAGCTCCAGCTTGACCTGGAAGCCAACCTTGGCATTTTCCATGTGATGCTGACTTTATTGGCATGCAGAATGCAAGAGTGGCGTAAGAGAAGCCTCCACCCAGATTTCAAAGGAAGATCTGGAAGCCTGGCAAAGAACCACTGAGAAAACTGTACATGAAACTGTGAGAATGAAGCCAAAGATACACTATATACCCTAGAAAGATAGAAATGCCAAGAACATGGAACACCTGCTAGGGAAAGTTGTGAGTGAGTGGGGCCAGCACAAGAAAGAGCCCATGTGGACAAAACCAGCACAATCTTAAGAGGGAGGCTGCCCAGGCTTGTTAACCCTTGAGTGCATATCTCACCACTAGATGGCCTGGCTGCAGAACACAAAGTTAAAGGATTTGTTTGGCCTACTGGGTTTTGGACTTGCTTTGGCCTGATTCTTGTCTATTCCCATATTTATTCCTCTCTTTTGGAATGAAAATATTTACCATACCCCATTGTATGTTGAGAGTGTTTAACTTTCTTTTGAGTTTTATGAGAGCTCACAGCTGGAGACTTTGGACTTGGATTTTTGGGGACTGCTAAAAATGTTGATTTTGGAGACTCTTGGGGATGGACTAAATGAATTTTACATAATGAGATGGACATGAACACTTGGGGAACCAGGAGTGGACTCTTATGCTTTGATCTAAAATGTCCTCCAAGAGTCTTATATGTTTAGAGGTTGGGGGAGGGCGCTTTTGGGTTGTGATTGCATCGTGAGTACTTGTACTCATCAGTGGATTGGTCCATTGATGAATTCATGACTGAATGTACTGTTAGGAGATGGGGCCTGAGGTTTTTGGAGGACATGTCTTCCTCCCTGGTTCATGCTTCTCTCTGGTTATAGGTGCCATGCGGTGAGGAGCTTTCCTCTGCCATCCCTTCCTCCATGAGGTCTCTGCCTTTGAACTGGCCAATCATAGAGTTAAATTTTGGACAAATTAAACCTCCCTTTAAATTATGGATGTTGGATACTGTGTCTTATGATAAGAAAGCTGACTAATACATAGTGAATATAGATCTTTTTGAAGTCTCGTATTTTCACGTATCATAGCTATCTTTTGAAGTAAAACTCGTCTTCAGTTTACACAGTACTGTGCAAAATATTAGTCATAGAGATCCTACAAAAACTGTAGAGCATATAAATGATACATGTGGAGCAAGTCAAATCCAAAGTTAGTATAAGAAAGGTCTGAGTTGCTATTATGCAGACAAAGAGCAAAACTCACCACTGTAGTTTATACAGATAATGTGCTAATTAGAAGTTTCATTTCTAAGGCCTGGGGATTTAGCTCAGTGGCACAAGTGCCTGCCTGGCAAGCACTAGGTCGTGAGTTTGATCCTTGGTACCAAAAAAAAAAAAAAGTTTCATTTCTAAATTTGTGTCCTTTCTAATCATATGATTCAGGCATGTTGCTTAGTTTATACAAACTTTAGTTTCTTCAACTGTAAAAATGGAGAAAATAATTGTACTTACGTGATAGGTCTAGTGTGAGGAATCTATAACAATTGATAGATATTATGGTGCATGATGACTGGCACACAGTAAGTGGTTAATGAACGTGATCTGCCATTAATATTTTGGGTTACAGTAATTTGTGGTATTAGAAAACTTAGAAAAATGGCAAAGATGAAAACTTACCTTGAAAGGTACTTTTTTATGGCCTAGAGTGGTGACACACACCTGTAATTCCAGCACCAAAGAAGCTGAAGCAGGAGGGTCACCATGAGTTTGAGGCCATGCTGGGTTACATAGTGAGTTCAAGGCCAGTCTGAAATACATAGTGAGACCCCGTTTCATAAAACCAACTACCTGAACAGGCTATTTCAGACTTAGGGTAAAAACAGTAAGCAAGATAAGTCAAACTTATTCCCTCTGTGATACCTACATGTCATCCAACAAGTTGTAAATTCTTTGAAAAAGGAGGGATAGTCCCATCTTTGACAAAGATGAGCACAAATCCAAAAATATGGGTGAAGTCAGACTTGCAGATAGACTCCTTTGCCTATAAGTTTTAGCCTTAAATTCTGGCCATCTAGAGGAAGTGATTTCAGTTCTTAGAAAAATCTTAAGAATACTTTCCTATAGCATTTCCTAATTGCTACTAAACTCTAAGTTGGAATGCCTTCATCCAACTTCCAGTTTCTACAACCCCTGAAATATTTTTTTTTCCAACAAAGGAGAAAATAAAACCATTCAGAAATTCCAAATGTTGAATTTACAGTTAATCTTATCTGAACCCATAATAATGTGTATACTCTTGGCCTAGTCATTTCTTTCCTGGTCCACCCACCCCCATAAATAAATGCAAGAGGTTGGACTACATTAATTCCTAGTGCTTACATTCTAGAAGCCTATGCAATTCTATTCCTGCTCAGCAGTCAGAGAAAGTCCTTTATTTTGAAGTATATTCAGATAGAAATATACATAGGCACATAAATATATAAACTAAGATAGATATAAAGAAAAAGTAAACAAAGCATAAGAGAGAGGCAATGGGTGAAAGCATTTAATTTAGATTGGATAGTCACAGGAGACCTCCTTGAGAAATTTAAATTCCAACTATGAATTGAGAGATGAGCATAAAAAGATCCTATCACATGGAACAGAGAGGCCAGAAGTTAATAAGAAATGGACTAAAGCAACAGCTAATGTGGAATTAAATCACAAGAGAATGCATCATAATGTGTACTGAAAAAGAAGAAAACAAATACATTATTTTTTAAAAAAGGATAAAATGTTTTATCTTGAAACCCTATTCATGTTTCTCAGTTATTTTCCTTTTATCACATTTCTGGGTTCAAATAAAAAATAGTTTAGGAGAACATCTGCTTTAAATTACATCCGATTTTAAAGGCTGTGCTTCATAAACATAATTTTTAAAAACCAGAAGGATAGCATAAATTTTCACAAGTTCAACACCACATTTAATCATCAGCTTATGAACTGTTAGGAAATGGAAGAATGAATTTCATGGGATCTGGTGATGCCACATCTTGATTTTACAGTATGTTAAAATTAGGAATAACAAATACAATGATTTATAGGAACTAATGAACAAGTGGTCAAGGATCACTGTGTTGGAATGAGTTACGTAATATATCTCAATGAGATGTAGAACAAAGATTACCTGTGTTCTCATATCCTGGGTTGAGTTCCTCTACTGAAATTGGTATGATTTCACCCTTGAAGAGGATCATGAGACACAACATAAAGTTCAATTGTCTCTACTGGTGTTTATGTCCAGAACAAGGTTCTTGGCCCAAGTTTGTCAGACATAGCACTACCGACATTCTGGACTGGGTAATTCTTTGCTATAAGGAACTGTGTCAGTATTAGAGAAAGTGGAGCAGCATGCCTGGCCTCTACCCACTAGATGCCAGTAGAACACACATCCACCCTTTTGCCACCCCTCAGGTTGAGACAAAAAAAGTCTCCAGATTTTGCCAGCTGTCCCCTAGGGGGCAAAATTATATCCAGCTGAAAACTATTCTTACCTTCAGGTATCAAAGAATATAAATTTTGCTGTCGCTGCTTTTTGGCTTTCTAGATTAGGAAACTGCTTACTGGCATGTTTTCATATCTTATGCAGAGTAGAGAAAAAAATCAAGCTTAATATTAACCTACTTATTTTATCTAGTTCTATCTATTATGAAACAATGTAATTAATTAGGACCTTAATGTTTTCCTCAAAATTGAGAAAAAAATAAAAGTTTTGAAGCATGGGATTTTGAGTATTAATTATATTGCTACAAAAATGCCCACTGAACAGGTATGAATTTACCAAATATAAAATGATTTCTTACAAATATTGCTGTAATTTTTTTTGAAAATGAGCATTCACTAATTTTGCATCACTGACAATTAGTACCTCCCCAAAATGGAGCAAAGGAAGCTAACAATGTAGGAAATGCACAATAACTCTAGAATATATCTGAATACCTTATAATAATATAACTCTGTTCCCCTTTGTGAATATCTCAGAACACAGAGTCAGTGTATTTAGATTTCATGCTTTCTCCTGTGGCACCCACACATGGTACTCTATCATTCAGTGTAAATATTGCAACATAAAACTACTCATCTTTTTAAGAATACACTGACAATTAAATAATTTAATCAGGTTGACAGGATCTTAAAAAGGTTTCTTTTCTCAGGTTGTAGATGAGACAAAATAAGATATACTTCCTGCTACTGCCAACACCATAAAATCATAAGAAGAAGGACCTAGTTTACACAATGGAAGTTAGCTGCTCAATGATAATAAACTAGCAGGGAGTTGATCAGGTGCCTACATGACCTGTGACTAGTTAGCAAAATGTTTACACCAGAAATAAAAGGCTCTGTCAGTAGCACAGTTACAGGTCATTAGGAATGACAAGTGGAAAACCAATCTGTCCCTAGCACAGTCTTGACTAAAGAGACCCACTAGCCATGGGAAACAAGTATAAATCAGATAGTCTCTCAAATAAAACTGATGCATTGTTAAGAGGCTCCTCACTAATAGGTTGTCGCTAAGGGAAAGAAGATGTGGAACAAAGAAGTGAAGTAAAAAGAGACTTATTATTTAGTTTCCTCTGAATTTCTTTCTATTTAAAACATTTTCCCATCTGTCATCAGGAGTTACATCTATAACAATAGAAATGAAATATTAGGACTTCTAAGACATGCATGCATATATGCATACAGAGCAGTTGGCTTAACAGTGAGCTTGTAACAATATTTAATAGAATATTTAACTGAAATAAAGAAATATGCTCAAGTAGAATATATAGCATTATTCTGTTTCACTTACCATTTGTTTGTAGCAATCTTTTTGTAAGTCACTTTGGTAAGACAAACACAATTTGTTCTGAAATGTAAATGACAGTTGAATAATATTCTTTTTCTTTGCATTGGGGATCAAACCCAGGGCCTCAGGAGTGCTAGGCAAACACTCCATCATTATATCCCTAGCTCAGTTAAACTTTACTATAACAGGACAGCTATGGAGGCTAAAGATGAGTACTTTCAAAAAATAAACAACAACAACAAAAAAGAACAAAAATGATCATACAGAATTTCAAAACAACATGAGATTAACAATTATTAATATATTGCATATTGTTATCTTCGAAGTAGTTGCTCAGATTACAAGATATAGGCATAAAAAATGATCAAACAATGAAAACACAAACTGTTATATACACTACTAATAAAGATTAGTAGTATAATTATATATCCTGTATATATATAATCTTTCCCATTCTTTCTTTTCTCCCATCCCAGTTGTTCTTTCCTTTTGAACAGTTTCTTCCCCTTTCACAATATCTATCTTACATTTTGGATTCTATTTACTCATTAAGTTTTTTACACTAGGGAGACAATGTGATGCTTACACATGCAAGTCTGATTCTTTTCACTTATGAGTATGATTCTAAGTTCCATCCATTTACCTATAAAAGCCTCTAGTTTATCCTTCTTTATAACCGAGTAGTACTCCATTGTGTAAAAAAATACCACATTTTTTATTTATTACATAGTTGATGGGCATTTTGATTGTTTCCAAGATTTAGCCCATTACAAATTGTACTGCTATAAACATGGGTGCACATATATCACTGCAGTATGGTGTTTTCAATTATTTGGGAAAATACCCAGAAAAGAAGTAGCTGGATCAACTGGGACCTTCAAATCTAGTTTTTGATACTTCTATTCTTCTGAAATATAAACCTAAGAGAAGCCACTCCCTGAGACCCTAAAAAACCCCGCAAGTGGTCTTTTGTGTTTTCCATTGGTCTGCTTACTGTTGCTGCATTTATATTTCTTGCCAAGTTTTGTTACCTGGTCTCACATACCTTTGTAAGCTGAATAGCAATTTAAGAACAGATTGAAAGAAGATCCATGTGGAAGCAGAAGGGCAGCAGAATGTGCCATTGGGAATTAATCTGTCATCTTTGCAGGAAAGATCCCAAGTCCCAAGCCAGTCACCTAGTGACACTGGATATTGTGTCACAGTGTCATAGTAGGTGACCAGGATATCAGAAGTATTAAAGAATCACAAGAGGTCTGCAGTGGTGGGAGCTTCGAAGCCTACCCTGTCTCACCCTCTTGGGTTCCTAACTCTTTAACATATCTGTCAAATGTTTCTTTAATGACAGCAATATGCTTTACAATTAAGAAAGCATAAGACAAGGCTGAGGATAGTACACACAAGAAACTTCTGCTTAGGAATGTTGAATCAATGGATTTGACACGCCTTGGTTTTGCCTGGTGCACCTTTCTAGTACAGTCCACACCTACACCATTCTTGCCACTTAAAAATCTAGCAGTCACAACAATAAAGAAAGTAAAGTTTACCTCACACTTATTCCTAAGCAGCCAGTGCTACCATCTAAGCTTTACCACCATCACTTTTAGGAAATCCGTGGTATTTTCTTAGAAAAAGAAATTCTAGAAATATAGTTCAAGTCAATTTAAAATTCAAAAGTCAAAAGTTCTTGCTTCCAAAAAAAAGTTCCCACTTCCTTATCCCTTCTGAATTCAAGATAAACTACTATATGACTTCAGTTTTTTTAAAAAAAGTTAAATGTATTTAAGAGCTCCTTTTCACTGAGATAAGAATAAAAATGACATGTTTTTAAATACTTTCACCAAAAATGGATTAAACTGAGAACTTGTCCCATATGAGGTCAGTTCCCTTGTATGAAATATTACCTAATTTCCCTTGTTTGGAAAATCAGTGAATTTTCCAGACATTCATTTTGGGAAGTAGCTGGAGATCAGTGATTGTCAACATGTGGTCCTCACACCTGTCTTCCTATCACCTGCATACCTGTTAGAAATGTAAGAGTCGTGGGTGGGATCCAGGAATTTGTGCAGCAATAAGCCCTCCAGTTGATTCTGTGCACACTGAAATTTGAAAAGCTGAAATAAACTTGAACTATATTCAGTCTTCCTATGTTCCTAACATAATAATTGCGATGATGACTATAACTTTATTAGACAACCTTATCTGAGCACTCCACCATGCACTTACACCTTATTCTAAGTGCTGTAGGCCTTATGCCATTGTATCACTTAATTTTCATTAGAATGCTCATTAGGAACAAAATATGCTCGTTTGCAGGTTTTAGGTGAGATACTTAAATTGAGGAAAATTAAATAACTTGCCAGTAATTCACAGAGCTGGCATAACTGAATCTAGCTAATATACACATCCACTCACATGTAGATAGACACACACATGTGCATACACCCTTTTTTTTCACTACCATGGCATACTATCTTCTAGAATCAAGAAAAAAGAAATCTCCTAATTTAAATTTTACTTCCACTTCATAAAATTACCCTTGCCCTTAGGACCTGATATGAAGCATTCCCTTTTGTCCACAGCCTAAGCAGCCAACTATCTGACCCCTCAGCCACATCCTGACCTTCTCTTCCAAACATGTCAGAGTTCTAGAAACAAAAGCCCCAAGACATTTTGAGAATGATTTTTCTCTCATGTGAACTTGAATCATTTATCCACTAATTTTATATAAAAATGGACCCTTACCATAATTATAAACCATAGTTCCAAAGCACTAAGAGACATTCTAAGGTATCTGCATCACTACAGATCAAAGTGTGGTACCCAGGGCAGCAGCATCAACCTCATTCTGGGTGCTTGCTAGTGGTGTGGAATCTCAGGTCCCACCTCAAGCTGCTGAATCAGGCACTATTTTAACAAGATCTCCAAGGGGTTCTTTGCATATGGAAATTTCAGAAGCACTAGTTTAACTAGACACACACACCCCCATTTTACCTGAGGTGACTTGAGGAAATTAAATGACCCATTCAAGGTTACTAGAATTTAGTTAAACTATAACTGACCTCAAGTTGAATATACTTATCTCCCTGTATCTGAATCCTTCAGTGCTGTGCTATAAACATAATGCCAGCTAAAATCATTGAAAGCCCTTTTATTCTGAACATTTTACTGATCACTTTACATAGATTATCTCACATAGATTGTCCTTTACGCATCCTATAAATTTAGTGTTATCTCTTTTTTTTCTACTAGGAAAACTGAGACCCAGAGGGGTTTAAGTACCTTCCCTAAATCATGCTACTTCAACTAGTAAGTCCAGAATTGTAGCCTATGTAATAATCTCTGTTTCTCTCTCTCTCTCTCTCTCTCTCTCTCTCTCTCTCTCTCTCTCTCTCTCTCTCTCACACACACACACACACACACACACACACACACACACACATTGCAAGAGAGAAATGTGTAAGATGGAGTCATTCTGCTTGGTATCTTTTTCTTTTTATTAATCTCCGTAATGACAGTTCTTCTCTGCAGCTGTCTAGAAAAGAAAGCAGAAGGTCTCTCGCCTTTTACTCATATTTTCATCCCTTACAGCTTTGCTGTCATATGCTCTGAATCCACCTTTTCAGTACCTCTTCCATCACCTCAGGAGTCCTGGTTTCCAGTAACTGGAGTTTAGAGGTGAAGTCCCTGCCTACAGAGTTGGAAAGATCAAGCACTACTGATCTCCCTTTCAGGAAGTACTCAAAAGGAAAGGAAAAAGTGGGTGTATAAGAGAGCTATTCCATAGGTAAGTGAATTGCTCCTTGTGCTTTCTTAAAAATCCAGCACATAAGAGATTATTTCCAGTAAAACTTTTTTCATTGCAATCAATATAACATCTGAAATGCAACCTACAAGTAAGTTGGAAAGAGACTGTGTTATGTTCCAGTATAATCATAAAACTTATTCTTCTTTATAGCACCTTTTTTTAAAAAAAAAGTCTCATTATTTTAGAGCAAATTGATTTTTCTTATGATAAGTTGGTACATTTTCTTCACACTATGCACACATATTCCACAGCAAAAATGTGGAAAATGACCAGGTCTAGGAAATACCTAAATTAGAATATGATTTTTAAGTTTATCTTTGGTCCAACAATTAAGCATTATGAGAAAAATATTTCATTTTCACACAGTTTTTCAGAATTTAGCAATGTGTAATGGTCAGCCACACATACTTTTGCTTGGGTTACTGTAGAACTAGGTAGAAATGAGAATGTTGGAAATTTTGGCATGTGAATCATAGGTAATACTGCACAGACCTATAACATTCCCACAGGAAAGTACTGAACAATTTAATTGATATCTGAAAGCAAATATAGCCCTGTTACTGATGTTCCTCATACAGTGTATGCATATTTGATGCATGTGTACATGCAAATGTATACATGAGGTATTTGATTTTAAATATCTTCCATTAAACTTTTAGATCTTCAAGGTAAGAACCCTGCCTTATTTGTGTTTCAGTTACTCTTACTACAGGAACAGGCTTTCTTGCCTTAATAAATGTTTGTTGAGTTGAATACCACACCTTAACTACACATATCTGGAATTTTTGTTGTGAACTTTATCTCTGGGAAATGGAAAATATTTGTGGGTTTTGTAGAGCTATAATTTTCAATCTCATGATTTTTATGATTTTTAAGGACTGGCCATAATGCTATAGTTCTCTGATTTTATTTCTTTGGTTTTTTTTTTTAAGTAAAATGAACGAATTGTGATTGAGCCATGGAACCCAGTTGCTTGCATATGTAATAGGGCTTTTAAATTATCATATAAACACAGCTGTCGTTTTTCAGTCTGAAGGCTTCCAGAAACGTGCTGACTGCTGGGTGGGGTTATTTGGGGCTCTAAATTTAAGTGCATTATGAGTTGTGATAGACAATCATTCCACAATATTTAAATCTCTGAGCAACTATAAAACTAGAGTGAATCAAGTTTCTTATCTATGCACAAATCTGAACAAGCAAGTTTAGCTTCTATCTTAAAACTTGACAAATTATACTTCATGGTTATGTCATTGGTTGCTGCATTTATGAAGTTACCAGAACCTTAATGATCTAAGTGAATTTATATTCAAAAGTCATACAAATTGATAATAAACCACGCTTTCTTGCATGACAAGTAATCCCCTGCAGGAAAATAGATGAAAATATTTATATCTATATTTATTAATATCCACACATACTTAAACACAAGTGCATACTAAAAGTTCTGTGTGTGAACTTTATACCTTAAAAAGCGATAAAGAGCTGGGGATATAGTTCAGCAGCATAAGCATCTGTCTGGCAAGTGCAAGGTCCTGAGTTGGATTCCCAATGCAAAAATAAAATAAATAAAAATAAAAAGGCAATCAACAAAGGTAAATTTAAGAGATCTGTTACCCATACTTCAGGAGAAAAGATATTTCTATAGAAGCTTATTTACTAGGTTTGTTAAATTATTAACAAGAATATACTCAGTGATTTAAACTGTGATTTTATAAGACATATTCAATGCTGTCTCTTTAATATTCTTAATATTTAAGAGGTCTGTAGAAGAATTAACTAACCACTGATGGAAAATAGATTGTATTTCATGTCTTCAGGTTATTGAACCATTAAAATGCAGTAAATCAAATCAGGAAAGTTTTACATAGCAAATGAAATGAAAACTATCACTGAACCCTAGTGCTAATTCAATTAATTAAATAGAGAATTAGAATTAGAATCAACATTGCCATTTGACCTGTTTTTTGCCTTAAGGAAAGAGGGATTTAGAAGAAAGATAGTGACAAAAATCAGGATTAGATAACTTGCATAAATTATGTACTCTATATTATAACCCCAGCAAATTATAAATTCAAGTTCTTTTCTCTGGTTAATAAATATTGTTAGGGATTATTTCTTACATCATCACTTAAATTAAATTTAAACACTGTAGTTAACCCAAACAACACTGAGAAATAAACACTATCACAACAGAAAAAAACAGGCAACCTGTCCCTTACCTGCAGACAGACTCAGAGTGGTGATCATAGCAGTGAATAATTTTTGATTGTTCTACTACCAAAAATGTTCACAACTGAGAGTCAATTATTTTTAATTTAAGAGGTTTGTTTTCTGTTTCCTTCAAAGTCATCATTCTAGCATTTTTTCACACCACCTTGTTAATGCAAACAGCTATAAAAATTTTACTTTTTTTCTGCTATACTAATATTTTATTTTCTATGAGACAAAAACATCAAATATATAAGAACCAGAAAGAACATGGTTTTCTACTGGTTTCAGTCAATCTAACATTCTCAAAGAAAATCATTAAAATGCTTTGTGGGGCCAGGAATTTAGATCAGTGGCACAGTGCCTGCCTGGCAAGCATGAGGTCCTGAGTTCGATTTCTGGTACTGGAAAAAAATGCTTTCTGTGTTAGGGAATAAATCAAATATAATTAATACCTCATCTGGGACTGGTGGAAATTATAGGGTCTCTTGGTGGGAACCCTCCAGTTTGATAGATGAAGCAAACTAAGATTCTCGAGATGGAAACCCTTGACATCAACAGTTATAATTCTCCAAAATGAAACACCTGAGTATACTCTGTCTTTGGAGAAACTGGATTGCCTCTGAATATCTTGTTTCTCTCCTTCCATAGTAACAAAATTTCTATCACGACATATGGCTGCCCAAAAATGAAAACTTCATTTCCCAGTATTCTTTGCAACTTCTCTAAGGTCTGCTGAACACATTTTAGGCAGAAGTATTGAGTGATTGCCTCTGGGATATTTCCTTATTCATTGCCCCTTATTTTTCATTCTTCCCCTTTCCCTGCAGGCTAGAATATTTGTAAAATGGTCAGAACTAGAACAGCCTTATTTGGGGATCTCAGAAATAAAGATAGCTCTCAGAACAACTAAAAGGGCATTTCATGGAGGAGAATCTTATACATTAGATTTCTACACATTTGAATGAGAGAAGATACACAAAGAAACAATGTCTTTGTTGTTTAAGGAATGTTTAGTTTTTATTTTTCTATTACTCCTACTCAGACCCAATCCTAATTCCTAGTCTGTTGTACCAGAGCCTGTAACTGACTTACTACCAGGGATGTTCAGTACGTACCTGAGCAATTGGAGAGGCATCCCTGGTACCCTTTTCTCTCTCTATCCAATACAAATGTTTTTATTTTTTCTTTTATGAAAGACCCAAATTCTTGACATATCCAATAGGCCTCATTTCTCTGGTCTCATTTCATGCTATTTCTCATATCCAATATCTGAGGTCTTCATTTTCCAACCCACTTCTACTCAGAATCTTCAGGCCTCCTCTCATCTCTCCCTCAGAAACAACTTGCCTGTCTGTAGAGCATTTTCTATGGATTCTTACAGCACCACCTACTTTTCCACATTTGGCTTTAGCACACTGTCTCTCCCGTGAAGTTGTAAGCCCCAAGGAGGTAGTTACTCTAAGAGGTTTGCAGATGCTATATGCCCTGTGCCTGGCCTGCTGCCTGGTAGGGGACATGAGAGGTGTTTAATAAATATTTGCTGGATGAATAGGTGGTCCTGCAAATTCATTGTTAGATTCTGGAAAATCGGTGAGCTGGCAGAGTTTAAGGTTTAAAGGACAGAACAAAGGAAAAAGGAGAAAAGGGAAAGAAGGACAGGCATAGAGAAATGTCAATTGCCAAAGAATATATTTTATATTTACCTTAGAATAACCATGAGCTCATAGAATTAACCAAATTCTAAGATAGACTTACTTAAAAGATTGAATGGACTAAAAGTTCAAAACCCATTGCCTCCCTATCCTTATCTCAAACTTGAAATGTAATAACTAAATTATCAGTCTTCAGAGTGATTCAAAGCCTTTGGGGTGTCACTAAAATAATTTTTAGGGATCCACGAAAGTCTCCCTAATCTAATATGGATGAAGCAGGATTTTCTTCATTCATTTCAACCCAAACAGCACCAGCAAAAATTTGAGTGAAGAAGTATTTTTAAGATTGCATTTTTAACCAGACATTAACAAAATTTGCAAAAGTATAAAACTCTTTTGACTACTTTTATTGTTTTTGAAATTATAGATATTCTTAATAAAAATGTGTTCCTTACTTTACCGTGTAATACAAGGATTCCCTACCCATGAATCATAGACTTGTACCAATGAAAGTAAGCAAGGAAAGATTTTCATTTGTGTTTACAGAAGGTCTCTATCCCTTGAGTTACCATCTGAGCTCTGCTTATTTTCAGATCAGCAAAGCATTAGATTCTCATAAAAACATGACCCTACTTTGAACTGTGCATTTGAGGGATTTGGTTGTGCCTTCCTTTGAATCATGCTGAACCAACTCCCTTCTACACCATCTGTGCCAGAATTATTCATGAAACTGCCCAGGTGCCACAAAGGTTGGGGATGCCTGGTGTAATGGTTTGTCATCCTTATTTTTAAGTGATTTAGTAAAAACATCTTAAACATTTCTGTTTCTACTATAATACCATTGGTGCAATTGATGGGCATAATCCACCATACCAAAGCTGTTTGTTGTCTTCAGTACTTTTGACAGCATGACACTATCCTGAGACTAAAATATTTATGGGCTGCTACAGTGAAGAATCATTCTCTGGTTTAAAACTTGTTCTCTTGAACTGCAAAAAGTAGGAAGATAGTAGCAGAAAGAACTGAGACAAGGTTAGTAGATAATAGGCTGGAAAGCAGGTACTGCTATTTGCTGGCTGTATGCACTTGGGCAAGTCGGTCTGTTTCCTCCTTTCTAGTCTCCAGACAAAAATGCCTCAGTGCATTATTTTGAGAATAAAAGAAAAGAACACAGCAGAGCGCTGGACACAGCAGTTATGTGTCTAGTAGCAGAAATATTCATTCATATATAATATTAATAAATTACACATTGATGTAAGCTTAGAATTTTTTCAAACAGCTTTTAAGAGGAGATGTAAAAGTTCAGTAACTAGCTCTCTGAGAAAAAGAGCTCTGCTTTTCAGCATTTTCTGGTTTTCACTGTGCAAGCACTCTTACTTTGGCAGATTTCAGTGCCAGTGGGGAAGAAATTGATTCCACTGAGCTCTTGTGAACAGGCATGAGCCAGCTTCAGCATATAATATTCTGGGTCCTTTTGTGAGAGAGAGAAGGAGGATTCATATGAGGCAGGAAACCAGTTTGGGGCCCTGAAAACAAAATTCTTACTAATTTAGTATTTTGCCTTTAATATGTTTAGTTCCCTGTTTTCTCTGATTGAATCTTTGAGTCAAAGATGCCATAAAGACATGGGCATCCCAGTCATCTGCCAGAGGCTTTTGTAACTCTATTAGTGAAGTAATGTTTGGGGATATTCTGCCTGGAAACCCTAGTTAAAGTTAGGCACAGGACTTACTAACCCAGTTTAAGTGTCACAGGGAATAGATAGATGACTCTGAAATGATGCTCCAGGTCAGGGGATCTCAAATGGTGGGCTTCAGTTAAGCAACCTGGCAACACCTGGTTATTAGAAATTCAAACCAGCCCTACTGTACTATCTGCTCTGGAAGGGGAGCCCAGCAATCTGAGTTTTCACAAGCCCATTAGATGATACTATCTGTTGTGTAAAGAACTCTAGAAATGTGAAGGTCAACTGCCGTGTTTGGGGGCATTGATATGTTAGGCATTTTGGATATCTCAGGTAAGTGAGGCGCACTAAACTGAACTGGGTATAGTAGATGCTATAGTTGTATTGATTACTCTTCTTTCTTTGCTGAGACAAAATACCCGACATCCAAAATGAAGGAAGGAAAGGTTTATTTAGCTCACAGTATGTGGAAGTTTTTGGTCCATAATCAGCTGGTTCCAAGGCAAGGTGGTATGGCAGAGGAGCCACAGTTTATGGCAGTGGAAAACAGCAAAGGCAACAAGAGCAAAAAGAGAGGACTGTGGAGAGAAGATTCTTTGTCCTTTATATTGAATGTAGGCCACCCTAGGGTGGGTGTAGCATTCACACCCATAACCCCAGCATTGGACCATGGATTAATCACAAATTCTAGAAGCCTTCTCCCATGGCTGCATGAAGCATTGGGGCAGAGGGGACATCCAGATTCAAACTGTAACACTGCTACACCCATCCCTGGCCCCCTGACATGTTGGCTGCTAAGCCCCCTCTCTGGAGAACTGCCAGGATTGGCCCACCACCAACTCAAAAGACTCCTCTTCTGCTTCAGAGACTGACTGTGCTATGCTTCAAGCTCCTCAAAGTGTAGACCAAAGCCAGTCTCCAAGTGGGATTACATTGCTACTCCCCTTTTCTGCCTATGTCAAGCTGTTTCCTTCACATTCTCCTGAAAACACTCCACACACACACACTCTCACACACACATGCCTCAGCATGCATCTTAGTCACAGGCTCTGTCCATAGGAATCCTAAAATGAGAGAGCAGATTTCAAAGTTAGACAATTTTTGAGTTTGTATCTAAATTTCCCTAATTACTCCCAATGTTATTTTAGATGAGGTAAGTAACCTACATGGGCCTATTTTCCTATGTATTAAGTAGAGCTCATAATGCAGCCCACCCCAAGGCAAGGGTTTGCTGTGGAGTGAAAGGGATACTGTGCAATGTAAAAGTCCCCAGTGCAGTGCCTGGAGAGGAGAGTGTGAACTGTCTACAACCTCCTTCAAATTCACTGACTTGTCCTCTGGCCTGGATTCATGTTTTACCTGCAGTCTGATCTCTTTGTGGGAACTCCCTGCATATCTCACACCAGCCTACCTCATCAGTGACTGGAAGTCAGCAGTATTTTTTCAAGTGGTAAAGTACTTGGCAGAACATAGAGTGCAGGCATAAAGCATAATGAGACTTAATTATACAACTGAAGTCGGAAATATCCCAGGATGAGTGTCTTGGAGTTCAGAGACTAGGAGAGATGGGTCTTCTAGTCTGGGGCTTTCCCTGGACTTTCCCACCTGCAACCTCACAGTGAACTTGAAGAACTTGAAATTGGCAACCTGGTTCTTTCCTAGTCCAGAGAGCCTGGTAAACAGGAAAACAAAACAAAACAAACATAAAAACATAAACAGATGAATGTTGGAGCAACTTCATGGCTTGGGGCTGCTGTTCACCGAAAGTCCCTGCTTGTTACTGAGGTGTAACCCCTTGTCATATCCTTCTAGTGGCCTCTGACAAGTCCATTTTAAGAGCTCTCATTTTTCCAGCACTTATCACCAGTGGCTTGTTGGTAAGTTTATTGTTTACCTCTCCTGATAGAACTCGAGCTGACTGACTTGCTAAACTGTCCAAAGTTCTATCTCCAACACACAGTAGGTCCTCAATAAATTCTTGATCTTGGAACCACCAAGATTGTCATACCATTTCTAGTGAGAGTTTGGAACTCTTGTTGGCCACATCTACCAAGTTTGAGTGTATGCCTTCCCATGGCAAAGGCATTCTGTACCTAGGTTTTTATCCTCAGAAATGCAAAAGTGTTTGCCAAACGGTACTAGAATGTTCACTCCAGCACTTTTTGCAACATCCACAAACTGGGAGCCACTCCAATATTCACCAAACAGAATGGGTACACAAACTGTGGAATATTAATACAGAGAAATATTACATGGCAAGGAGAACCAACAACCTTCAGTTGCAAGTAAGAGTATGGATGAAGTTAGAAAACAGACACAAGAAAGCCCATTCTCTGTGATTCCATTTATACAAAACATTAAATTGGGCGACATTGATATTGGTGTTAGAAGTCCTGGTGAATGAATGGAGTTCTGTCTGGAGGGAGCTGGGGGGGGGCAATGAGGTTGCTCATCATGTTTAATTTCTTTACCTTAAAAAAGCACCTGTGTAGGGGGATGCTGGGCCTGGGAGCCAACCAGCCCCACCCTACCTGTTTCTTTGGGTGTGATGTCAGGGCTGTGAGGGCAATGGGCTACCAGAGACTCCACAGAGGAGCAAGTCTGGAGAAAGGGAGTTCCTGCCCAACTTGGGGGCTGGAAACACCAGGGGTGCAAAACCAGGGCGAGCTGTGCGACCCCAGCTGGTAGCGGTGGACTTTGTGCACGCCCTTGCTTAGGCCAGCTGGGAAGCGCACCTTGTGGTGATCCTGGCCGGGGCTTGGTCCTCCTCGCTGGGCAGGTTTGGGGTTTGGCTGTGGAGCTCAGGGAGGCACAGCTCTGTGTGGGAGTTCAGGGCCGGAGCTGGCAAGGGGCTCCGCTGTCGCCAGAAGCCTGGGCCCGGGCCGCGGGGAGCGCGGAGGGAGGGCGCCTGTCCCGGGGTGACCCGGGCGTGCAGGCGGAGGAAGGGCGGGCCGCGGGCGGCAGGCCCGGGACGGCGGCGGGCGGGAGACAGGGCCAGGCCGGGTGGAGAGGGTGGGCGCCCCCCGGTCGGCGCCTGGTGGTGGAGCAAGAGTCTCCAGGAGCTGAGATCCTGGGCGAGGGGAAGACAGTGCGTGCGTCTGTGTGCGTGCGTGTGTGTCTGTGTGTGTGCGTGTGTGTGTGTGTCTGTGTGCGCGTATGCGTGTGTGCGCGCGTGTGTGCAGGGGTCAGTGGTGAAGGCTGCTAAGATACCAAGGAAGAACTTGAACAACTCAGAGCCTGGGAATGGAGGAGGAGGAAAGGCAGAACCGGCTCCACCCCTAACCCAGTACTGGGGGAAGAAAGGGTGAGGGACCCCGGAGCCGGGGTGACCCACGGGTCACATGCGCAAGCGACAGAGCACAAGAGAGGAAAAAGGGGAAGAGCAACTCAGAAACTGGGGGTTAGGTATAACAGAAGACCGAACAACAGCCGTGCTGAAACAGACGCTGCCCAAGTCTCCAAATTTTGCCTCGCACCGAGGGCGTCTGCTCTAGCTTAGGCACTGTAATACTTTCAGAAGGCCTGACTTCACCAGTGGCTCAGCCTCAGGCTGGTTGGCGAGTTCCTAGCCCCAAGAACTCCCTGCACCCGCAGTCTGCGACATCACCAGGGCTGTCTACACTGCTCTGCGCTGGAGCAGGAAGGGACACAGAAGTCTTTGGGAGGGTACCCTCTGCGGAGGGTATACTTTCACCTCTAGTTACCCCTCTATCTGTGCTCCAGGGAGGAGCTTGAGGACTGGAGTCCTCTGAGAGGCGTGTAGGAGCAGACAGGTTTCTCATCCCACCTTCTCCCCGGCCTCTAAGCTCTCCTTCGAGGTTGGAAACCCTATGAAAGGAGAATACAAAGCGCAGATTGTGCCTCAGGATAGTTGGGTCTGCTGTAAACTTTAATGACGAAGGCATCACCAAAAGGCCATCTAATTTCTGGTTCATCACACGGGAGGGAAGCTGGGTTTCCTGAAACAATTTTAATTTTTAACTGGGCAGCCTGTGATAACTTCTGAAAACACCAAAGACTTAAAGGAAACTGTGGAAACTGGAGGACCACACCAAAAGCAGCTCACAGAATTTTCGCAGGGGCCATTTTCAGACCAGTAATCTATAAATATTGCCTGCTTGGGGCAGTGTTTACTAACACATCTCTTCCATTTTTACGTTTCCTTTACTTAGTTCTACTGTTGCTTGGTCAAAGAAACACCTGTATCATATACCCAGACTTTTCCCTTAATTGCAAGTTAAAAAGAAAAGAACAAAATAGCATGTTGGAGTACTGTCTAGAAGCTATTATAACATAAAAAGAGGGGCGCTGGGTTGGCTTTTAGGAGACAACCTTGCTCTGCGGATAATTTGTTGGTTAAGGGAACCTATTTTTGTGTCTCTGTTTCTTACGCATATGTTACCACAGATGACCCTATATCTCAAAGTTCCATTGTGGGGGAGATTAACATTTTTTACTCAAATAAATTTTCATTCAGTTTGGTATTACTTCACTTCTGTTTTAAGGTAAGCAATAAAAGTTTCAGCATATATTTCCTTGTCCTAAGTTACCTTGATTCTCTCAAGGTGCTCAAAGTATATTGTTGACAGCTAGCAGGCTTTGTGTTCAGTGTGCACCATTTGCAAATATAGTGAGGATTACAGTGGAAGCAAGGAAAGAATGGCTGCAGGATTCTTGGACCAGAGAATCTCACACTTCTTCCATTTTCATGCTCATTAGCACACAACTTTTAAAAGTTGGCCTGAGCACAGTAACACTTTCACACATCCATACTAAAATCCATGCTAATCTTTCCCAGGGGGATGTAATTCAGTTTGAATTGACATTCTAATAAAATACTGGCAAAGACACAATCACAGTTTCCCTGAAATGCATAATTAAATTAGCACTATGCAGTACTTATGCTTCAGATAATAGCTTCTTTACATATTGTTGGTTATGAAATTTCAGGGTGTTTGCACCTATTAATAGAACGTTTTAAAACTATACTTTTAAGTTAAGTGGGTTATAATCTTAGTTTGTCATTGCTAGAAAAGCAACAAAACCCCTTTGCTTTCAGATTGGTTTGGGACAATATTTAACATATTCAAATTTCCTTTGTGTTTTTCTGATAGTAGCTGAGTTCTCTCTATCAAATTTAAATCACTGGCACAGATATATACTTGTTTGGAGGCAATTTGAATGTATTGTGCACACAACATTTGGGAAAATGCTAAAAGCATTATTTTTTGAGAGATTAAAGACAAGAGGATTTTCTATTTTTCCGCTCTTTTATTTTAAAATGTTTTATATTTATAAAGGTACCCTGATTTAGCACCACCTTTATAACCCTTTATAGAAACACTATATACTTTTAGTTTCTTCACTTCACTTTTAGGTAATGATTGCTGAATGTATATACTCTTTAGGTTGTGAATTAATTCATAGTCAAACCGAAAATTTTGTCATTGATAGTTTTTGTTTTATAGTCAAGGAGACCTGAAATTTTGATAAAGGAAGTGGAGAGGAAGAGTAGGTTCTTTTGTGGATTGCTGTACACTTTAGGTAAAGCTTAGGTAGCTGGACACCATCCCTAACAATATAATGAAGTCATTTTTAGCAGTGCCCTTAGATGTACTCACTCATGGGATGTAATGTTATGTTACATTAATATAATGTAATGTTGTCATAGACTGTCCTTTGTTATATTAATAATTTCCTATTTAGGAATGAGGGTTGAGTCACAGTGCCTCAGAAAGTGAGTGAAGCTTATTGCTAGGGCTTGGACACATCATTTATTTGAGTTCGATCCATTTAATCACCATTCACTCACTCACAAGCTCTAAGCTAGATAATATAATAAACTAGGTTTATCCTCCAAATGAAGAGTAAATGCTGGGTGTTCAGGCTAAAGAGGAGTGCAAGAATTGCACCAAGAAGTACATTCTCCTACAAATGGAAAGCTCATGTTTGTTTTTCAATGAGCTTTAAATATAACTTGATTGCTCTCAGCCAGAAGGAAGCCTAAGGATGTTCCCTACTAAAGTCTACAAATCAAATAGGCAAGAATCCCCACTCAGTGTCTGCAAGGCTTCCATGCTTACTATAGCCTATAAGTACTTCTACTGGAGATCTCAGAGTTAGAAAACTATGTTCCTTATTTTTCTTTCATTTTCCTCAGGGATTTAAATAAAGCTCTCCCCCACCCAAGAAAATAGCACTCTGTTTTGGAAGTATTAATGAAAATTAGGTTCAGGACACAGAAGAGGTGATTGTATTATCGGGGAGATATGCAGAGTGAACAGTGCTAAAAGAAAATGCAACTAAAAAGAGATGTGGAGTAATATGCCTTTAATGCACTGGAATTTCTCCTTTGTTTTACGGTGAGACCTGTTGACCCATGAGACCTCCGGGATCTTAAATATGGTTCCCGGCTCCCTACCAGTTGTTTTAATTAAGTAAAGTAGGTTGCAGTAACAAATAGGTTCGCAAATAAATAATGGGACATAGAACAATCCAAAGCTGTTCTTGGCTGAGATGTAGAGGTGACTATTCTCCATCCGTAGTTTTTCTGGGACACTGGCTTCTTCTGTTTTTGGCTCCTTTATCTCCTAAGGGCTTATAATATTTTGATGAAAGAGGGATAAAGCTAGGTGCAGGGGGCACCAACTTATTAAAAGATTTGAGTTCAAAGTGGCAGGTCTACTTTTGGTTTTCCTTCTCTTGGCTGGAACTCAGGCACCCCTATTTCTTTTCCTCCCTCTGAGAAAGCCTAGGGCATGCAACCTAGATGTACCCACACAAGAAGAGGAAATGGGAGTGTAGTGCTTCTAACAGCTGGACCACTTGCTTCTGGATTGCTATATGTTGTATCACAACAGGTGATGTTTATTAGTGCTTACTAAATACTAAAGGGCTTCACGGACAG
This sequence comes from Hydrochoerus hydrochaeris, assembly GCA_004027455.1. NCBI lineage: Eukaryota > Metazoa > Chordata > Mammalia > Rodentia > Hydrochaeridae > Hydrochoerus > Hydrochoerus hydrochaeris. Next base: position 483,271 of record PVLA01000417.1, read on the forward strand.
TTGTTTTGTTTTGTCCCAGGAATTGAACTTAGGACCTTGCACTTGCCAGGCAGGCGCTTGTGCTGCTGAGCTATATCCCCTGCCTCATATACAGTTTTTTCACTTAATCCTTTCAACAATCCTGTGTGGTAAGAGACATTATTTCCTTTTTACAGTGATGAAACTGAGGTTAAAATACTTTGGAGGTCAAAATACTTATACAAAACCAAACAGCAAATGGAGAGCAAGAAATGACAATTAAAATGCTATTTGCAATGGAGAGGGATGCAAAGGCAAGCTCACAAGTATCTTCCCCACTTTTGCAAAGAACCAAGTAACTTGTTTCTCCTTCTCCAAGCTTTCCTTTAGAGATGATGAGAGGGGAGGGACTGGTGGAAGAATTGGAAGAGGGAGATGATTAAATCACCTTAAATCTGTTTTAAAATTCTCCATTTTCAACAGGTTACTGTTTTTAACAATGCTTGATTCTGTGAGAGACACTAGCCTCTTTTTGGGGCCAGCAGAGTAACAGAAAGCAACTTCTAACAGACTGGCTGGTGTGTAAGGTAGCAATTGTATTTAAATTTCAGTATCAGTAACACTGGCTGGAACCACCTGAAGCAAGGAAGGAAGGGGTATCAGGGTACATTTTCACTCCTTCAACTGCCCACAGGGCTGGAAATGGAAAGTTTTATGTGACAGTTTATTTTTACAACTTGAAATTTTCCTCTACTTTGAAAATTAAGACAGCTTAAGAGAGCCCTCTACTCAGGCCAGTATAGTAGCAAATTTATGATGTGAAAAAGTGGAGGTTTTCATGGTGTCATAAGCTCACCCACACTGTACATAAATTTATTGCTTAGAATTGCCTTATTATAGAGCAAGTGTACTATGAACACATTAACTTTGGGGTTTTACAGTTTTTGAAATCAAATAGCAGCTCTCAGTGCTCCTGAAATCAATTTCTTTTTATAGCAATGTTATATCTTGAAAACAATCACATTGTTATTGTTTTGGGCTCTTTGTTATAGTTATTTATTTGACTCTTGTTTCTTGTTTTTCTTATACTTTGTTTTATTTTGTTTTGTTTCTTCCTTCTAATATAGACAGTCAGATGTACATGTATAGGCTTATATATGCCTAGAACTTCACCTAAAGAGTTTATAAGAATTGATTTTATTATGTGTGATGGCATGAAGAGCTACATTGAAGAAAATGAGACATCATGGTAGCCATTGATGATTTCCTATTATTTAGTTTTGAAGCTCAATAATGCTTTTATTCTTGGTTTTGATTGGTTTTAGTCTGTTTTTAATTATTTGATTTCAATGAAGTTATGGACAGCTATTTTGAAGAAAACAAGAGACATTATGGTAGCCATTATTGATTTCCTAATGCCTGGTTTTGAAGGCTGGTAAGGCTCTCATTCTTTTGTTTTGATTGCTTTTATATTATTTTGTTTTGTATTAACTTGTTATGTGTGAAGATATGGGCAACTATTTCAAAGAAAATAAGAGACATTATGATAGCCACTATTGATTTCCTTTTGTCTTATTCTGAAACCCTGTGTAATTTGCATTGTTTTGCTTTGATCTTTATTCTGTTTTGTCTCATTTTGCTTTGCTTTACTTTATTCTCTTTAAAATAAAAAAAGAAAACAATCACAATGAAAAATCATAGTCTGAAAAGCTTGAAGTTTTGTACATACCTGTATATAGAAAATTAGAAACATCCATTTATAATTAAGGCAATAATTTGAAACTTAGAGGTTATTTTAAACAGAATCAGTATTTTGGATGATCATTTTCAATGCAGAAGTATGCATATATACCTGTAAGCTATGAAATTTAATTAATAAAGTTGTCATTGAAATGAGACTGAAAGCATTTTGTAAAAGCTGATCTTCTAAACTTCCTCTGTTTATCCTGACCTGGCAAGGCCACTGTATTTCAATTCAGAGCTTCTTTTGCATACAGAAGTACAGACTTGCTGAGCTGAGCCAAATCTGTCTATCCAATTACTGGGTAAGAGAGCTGACTGTAGCTTTCGGCAAAACCTGTAATCTGTAAAACTCTATAGTATCAGTGACAGCCTAATGAAAGGGAAGGGCCAATAGAGTGTATATGTTACTCAAGTGATACACAGATGCATAGCTCGCTCTACAAATAGCCCACTTCGAGTCTAACACCAAGGAGCAACAAGATACATAGAGCTTCGAAAATAATATCATTTGCTGTGTTTATCATAATTCTGAGGTAGAATGACTTACAAAGGAAAAATTCTCAGCAATGTATTGCACATCACTTAGCTGAATACTAGCACAAAAGCTTTTATTACAATTAAAAATCTGATCAAGCAACTCATTCTCAAGAGCTGCTTTAGTGACTTTGTAACTTTTGTTGGATTATATTTTGCTAAAATTTTCATTGTACATAAAGAAAATCAATCCAAGGGTTATATTTGATTATATTTTGCCATATGCAAATAAGTTGAATTTAAAATAAAAAGTTAATCTATAAAAACATAATATCATATACAAAAATTATACAGATTGCATACCATATAAACATTTAAAGGCAGGCAAAATTTATTTATCATGTTAAGAGGTCAGAAGAAGGACTATCTATAGGGAGGAAGAAAGGCAGAGAGGTTGAGGGGCTGAAACAGCAGATTTTTCAGGTTCCTATAATGTTCTATTTCTTAACTTAGGTTCTGGTTACACTGGTGTATTTATCTTGTGATAGTTCATTCAGCTGCCCACTCATAATCTGTGCACTTTTCACTATTTGTGTAATAAGCCAGTTCAAAAAATAAAAAACAACCTTAATCTCTGTAATATGGTATTAATGTTTTAATAAATATGTGTACAAGTTTGTCATATTCAAGCCTGGTTTCATAGTTGTAAAAGAGCTAGTAAATATTTTATTAAAAACAGAAATTCAGATTACTTTTTTTAAAAAAACACAAATGTGTGGAAAAATTAAATTGATTTAATCTGTATATCTGTATCAGATTGCAGTAAGACAATAAATTCTTTTTTTCCTCATTCATGGAAATACAAGCACGAATAAAATCAGGGCAGGGTATATTTAAGAAGATATTTTAATTCATGTTATCAGTATATCTTATAGGAAACCCAAAACCTCTGTAAGTGAGGGTTTTTTTAGTGGTAATGAAGTTCCATGGCTATTATCATGATCATCTGGTAATCAATACCCAGGATATCTACTCCAGTAGAAATAAAAGCCCAGGTAAAATGTTTCCATTTATAGTTCCTTTTTTTTCTTGATAGAGGTGGGAGTAGATAATAGGTAACTTAGTAAATGTATATTTCTATAGCCAAGTAGCCATATAATTATTAAGAAATTATACTTTAATTTTGTTTTCAAATCTAACAATTTCAAGAAGTTTGATGTTAATTTAGCCTCATTTCATAATGGCGTGGCAGGTAACTTAATGCTTTTATTCATTCTGCCAACATTTATTGCCAGGCCAGGGCAGACAGTGATGCAGGGTACACAAGCAAGGCCCTCCAGGAGCTTATAGTCTGCAAAAGTTATTAATTATTTATTTGACAAATGTATATTTTTAAAGTACCTAACATGTGCCAAGCTTTTCTCAGTTCTGAGGAGCCTGAGGAAGGGACATCAAAAAAGTCATTTTCTTCATAGGGATTTACATTCTGCTGGGACAAGACACTTTTGTTTTGTTTTTGTTTGTTTTGCTTTTGAGACAGTCTCATTATGTAGTCCAGGCTGGCCTTGAACCCAGTCTGGCTTGAATCTGAGATCCTCCTGCCTCATTCTCCCAAGTACTATGATCACAAGCATGTGCCTTCAGTCTGAGAACATGATATTAAAATCTTTAGATATAAAGTTTTAAAAGATACAGCATAAAGTATGTTTCTGGCTCACAGGATATAGGTCAAGCTTTCCTCTTCATCTGGTCTGGCAATCTCTACCTTTTCACTGGGGTATCAGTCCAGTTACACTATAAATCAGGACACTCTCCCAATTATGCACAATAGCATCGTCAAAACCAGGAAATTAACATTGTTTTATTATTGCCACATTATTTTCAAATTTCAGTCAAGCTCTGTCAGTTGTCTCAATAATATCTACTATAGAGAGCAAAAATGTCTGGCTATTGTGTTTTGAAATTAGTTTTCATGTCTCTTCAGTCTGGAACACTTCTTAAGCTATTTTTGATTTCCTAGAACTTGATACATGTGAAAGTTAAAGACCAATTATTTTGTAAAATGATTCTTTATTATTTTTCTAATATTTGCTCATATGGTTTAGATTATTCATGTTTCGCAAGATTACCATGGAGGTGGTGCTCTGTTTTTCTTATTGTGTTCCACACACAAGTTCCATCTGTCCCATTATTGGTGATGTTCACATGGGTCATTTGGTCTTGATGGTACTTTCCAGGCTTCTCTGATGTGAAGTTAATTTTCTCTTTTATAATTAACAAGTATTTTCGGTGGGTGTCCTCTGGAACTAAGCAAATACCCAGTTCCTCATAAACTTTGGACTTAGTGGTTCATTTGTATCAGTATGAACTCATAGCTTCCAGTTTCAGATAATGCCTTTCCCACTCCTCTCAGGTCTGCTTTGAAATGCCAGATCCCTTCTGTATGCATCCTTCCTCATCTTGCTGTCAGTTATTACTCATGTATTTTTCCATTTTCAGTGCTTTTATATTTCTTTATGTAGATCTGACTTTCCATTCGGCTTCATTTCCAACGGCTTGAAGATCTCCATTTAACATATCTTGTAGAGCAAATCTGATGGTGGTAAATTCTCTCAGCATCTGTTCATCTTGAAATATTTTTAGTTTGCCTTCATTTGTGGAGGGTATTTTTGCTAGGTAGATAATCCATGCTTTTTCCTCTCTGCACTTTGTAAATGTCACAGCATTGTCTGCTGGTTTGCATTGTTTCTGGTGAGAAGTTAGAGGTAATTCTCTCTGCTTTGGTTTTAACATTAGATTACAAAGTGTTTAGAATGTAGTCTTCTGTTTTAAGAAAGGCCCCTTACCGCTAATTGAGCTTTTGGGTTGGTAGCTTTGTTTTTTCTTTCAAAATTAGAAGTATTTCGGTCCTTAATTCTCATAAAATTTAATTTCTGTGACTCCATCTTTCCTCTCTTTCAGAGCCCTGCTGGCATGTGGAACACTCTGGGGAACATTTTCCCATGAGACTCTGACTGATCAAAACTCCAGGGACTCTTGGTCCTGTGCCCCCCTAGGATCTCTGCTCAGATCACTGTGCTCTGGTACTTGTTTTGTTATAGAGTTTGCCAAGTCATCCTCTCATTGTCAACTTAGCTGTTAATGAACCCCTGGGAACTTTGTGGAAGTTCCTAGTCTGTGCTGCCCACTCCCATTCAATGCTCTGTCAGTCATTTCAGTGGCCTGAAGTCTAACTTCTTCCTTAGTGCAGCTAGAACACCATGCTCTGCCTGGGCTCTACCCAATCCCTCCAGGCAGAAAGACAGACTATTCTAGGTGGGGACACCTAGAAACTTTTTGTTACTCTAGGACCATAAGTCTGTGCTACTTATTGTTCAATATAATAAATACTTAAATATATTTAGTTTTAGAGCTCTTTATGTGCTAAGTAGTGCTAGTTTGAAGTCAGTTGCTCACCATGGCCAGGAGTGAACACTAGTAAACTCTATAGTATATTAGAAAATGATAAATGCTTGAAGAAAACAATAGAGCAAGAAGAAAGGGTAGTGCAGGTTGGAGAGGTATAATTTTAAATTACAAATCAGGAAATAAGCATTGCAGTTTAGCATGATAAGTCTAAGGAGAAGAGGTACCTTAGGCACCTAAATGAATAATGGGGCCGCTAAGTGATCTAGGAGTGCTTGGGAAGGCTAAGGAGAGAAAGTCATAAGTAGTCTAGGACTCAAAGGTTAAGCAGGAGATAATTGGACAGTGAAATAGGGTATGAGAGAGCTGGTGTGTTTCTCACATATTAGAAACAGAATACTTTGAAGATTTGGTGAGCAACATTAAGAACACACAGAATTTTGTCAGATATATATAGTTTCCTACAGCTGGAGTGATGCTGTATGTGTAAGCAAGGATCAAATTACAGAGAGTATTGGAGTTTGGGGTATAGCTCAGTGACTTGGCACCTGCCTGGCTAGTTCGAGGTCCTGAGTTCAATTTCCAATTCTGAAAAAATATTATAGCCATATTAAGGGTTCTGCATTTCAACCTATGGGCCTTGGAAAATCACTGAAAAATTTTTTAAGTTAAGTGTAAAACTCAGTCACGGCCTCTGGATTGCCAAATCCCCATCTACAGAATGAATATATTAGAACTAATGGCATTAATTTTTAAATGACTGAGTCTACTTTTTACATACAATATTCAAGTTTTGTATCCATGTCAATTTCAACTGCTTATTATAAAAAGTTCTTGGAAATGTAATACTTTCCAAAAATATTTTAGGTCACATATTTTTGAGCCATAAAGTGATCTGAACATTAAGGAAATTGATGACAAAACTAAAAACAAGATATAAAATTTTGGTTTCTTAGTTATTATTAAAAGATATAAATGACTAAATTACAATGGAAGGTAGTCAGTCGAAATGTGGTATTTGTGAGGACATTAAAAATTTAAACAAAGTGAATAAAATGTTTACTTTAAAGGTTGATAAAATCACAAAAGAGAGACAAGGAGGAGAATAAAAAGATAACTAGCAAACAAGAAAAATGGTCCTTTTAGTTCCCTGCCAGATTGAACAGATAGAAAAAAATTGCTTTTTCTATTTTTTCATATTATATTTAATTCAACTTAATTCAAACAAACATTTACTGGCTTTCATACTAGGTACTGAGAGAATGAAAAAAAAAAGATGACTAAGGCTGTTTTCATACCAAAGGCATTTACAGACTTGGGGAAGCAGATGTTACTAATTTGTTACAAATGGCAGAATAAAATGAATGACACCTTGAGATGGGAGAAAGTAAAAAGGGGGCATTTAACCATATTAAAGCACAGACTAGTGCTATAGCACTCCCCACCCCTGGTCTCACACAAATGGCTGAGCATGGGGCACCATAGGCAAGAACTAACCAAATGACTTGATCCGAACAAGGACAATGCTAAGGGAGAGAAGGTAAGCCTGGAAAGCACCCATACCAGGGAGCAAGTATGGATCTGGTGAGCAACTTCAGGTACTCCAGTGTCACCCTCTCCCAAGTGACTGGGTGAGAGATAACCATAGGAAACCACTGTTGAAAGGGAGAGGAGCCAGACCTACACCCCTGGAGAAATGTAAGGTCAGGATGGGAAGGCCTTGGGTCCTGTGCCCATGGGCAGCACCTAGACTATGTGAATGCTGACATCAAATTCAACAGTATACTGGTACCCTGCCCCTATGGCCTGGCTCCAGCAGAGACCACAGGGTTGATCATTTTTCCCATCTGCCAAGATGAGAAAGAACATCCCTTTGCTTGGATGGTGACTACTCTGGGGTGAACCAGCAGAGGGGCACCTGATGCAAGAAAGATACATCAAAAACTCATAGGTCCTAAAGCCAGGCAGAGAAAATCATGACTGAATGTATCCCAAGACTACAGATCTTAGAAAGCATTCATTCAAAAACATGGGGGAACTATTTCTTTGATTCAGTTTTTTTTTTCTCCCTGTTTTCCTCATTGGGATTTTGGAGAGTTGGGAATTTTTTGCCTTTTTTTTTTTTTTTTTGGAAATTTTTATCTTTTAGTTTCTTTTCTTTCTTTCCTTTTGATTTTTTTGCTTTTTTCTCTTTCTTTCTTTCTTTCTTTCTTTCTTTCTTTCTTTCTTTCTTTCTCTCTCTCTCTCTCTCTCTCTTTCTTTCTTTCTTTCTTTCTTTCTTTCTTTCTTTCTTTCTTTCTTTCTTTCTTTCTTTCTCTTGTTTGTTCTTTCCTGTAACTATCATCTACTAATTTCCTTTTACTCCTCAGTAACACCTCAGTAACACTATCATTTTTCTCGCTGCCTTCTCATATCTCACTGATTACTGTTCAAAATTGTACTTTTTTCTTTCTCCAATTCCCCACCTCTACCTTTATTAGGATAACTACTAAGATTTATGAATCTCTAAATATCTAGTTAACATTACACTATTCCTGTTGAATACTGGTCTTTTCTTAGTAGAGACAGAGTTTCTCCATTTAGTAGATATATATTTACTGTAGGTCAATATTTGGTTTGTATTATTGTTCATACTATAATTATATACCCCTTTTTATAGATAAATGTCATACATTATTGGTCTTTCTGGTTTGTCAATAATCAGTTTGCCATTGATGCTGATTTTATCACTATAACCAAGGTACTATAGCTATTACTGTTAACTGATTTTTTTTTGGATGTCAATATCTATAATGCCTTGAGATCATTAACAATACTGTGGCCCATAGCTGAGAACCAGATACAGGACCAAATACACTGCAACCTATGCCAAGTAAATAGAAGAGGTTGGATCCTGGGACCGAGGTAAAGGCCAATACTGTAGGCATGCCCAGAGGACACTGCTGAAAAGTAGACATTAAATAAGGAGGTCATTATATTAGAAGCAAAGCTTCCTACTATTATCAACCCATAAGCCTCAATACAAACAAATAAAAACATATGAAGATAAGCTGGAAAAATGCTTCCCAAAACTTCTAACTCCTCCAAAGCTGAAACATGGGGAATAGAAAAGGAGGAAACTAAAAGTCTCACAGTTGAGTTATTTGAGATGATGCCAGAGGAGATAATAAAGCAGATCAATAAGGTATTTGGCAAACTCACAGAAAAAACAAATAAACAGATTATGGGCCAAATAAAATGATTAAGGAGTCTATATAAGACACCAATCAAAAACTAGCAGAGCTAAACATGAATAAGCAACATAAAAAAGAATTAGAATCCATACAAAGATTCCAAATTCAAGAGATCAAAAGTTCTACTGGAAAAATGGGTAGCAAAAGTGACCAGTGTGAGGATAGAGTGTCAGAACTGAAAGACAGAGTTGTTGATGAACATTTAATGACAGTTACCTTAAAAAAAATCAAAAGAACACAGCATATGACTTCAATAACTCCTGAAGCAGTGGTGGTGAACCTATGGCAAGTGTGCCGCAGTGGGCTGTTTGTATCACTGAAAGCTCTGAAAGATTCTCTGTCACTGTTCTATAGAATGTGTTGGAGACCACTACGAAGCAGCTCTGAGTAGATTTAAATTTTACTAACTGGCTTTCTATGTTTATCTGTGAGTCTGTCCTAGGCCTCGGAACCTCTATAAATCTCTGATATTGGCTGAGGTTTGTAGTAACCAATGAGACCAAAGACACCTCAAAGGGCAAGATAAGGCCACAGCTGAAGACACCTTGGCTCCTCCACTAATTAAGTAAATGGAGACAGCAGTTAAAGGAAGTTCACTCCTATAGTTTCCACCCTACCATGAATGTTTTCTTGGAGATAAGATGGTTCTCCTAAATTGGCATAATTTATCAGTTGGAGAAGTCCTTGAAGCGACTCCGAGGTCCTGCTCATTTCCTGTACTTTTCTCAGTTTTCTCACCTTTTGTCTGTGGTCCTAATAAAGCAGTCTAATCCAGAGAAGACTTGGTCTTAGCCCTCGGAGTCACGAGCTCAAATAAAGGGTTTTGATCCTCCCGGATGGAGCCCCTAAAATCATACTATTTGTCTTTTTTTATTTAACCTCTGCCATACACTGTTTGGAAGACTGGGGATCTAGGGCAGAACCTGATAAGAATGCAAAAGGGACAAAATTAATTGGATTAGTGAAAAATCAGAAGATAGAACAAATGGCATAAAAATCTCTTTACTGAGAAAAGAATTTAACATACAAATAATAGAAAAGAATTTAACATACAGATAAGTGAGGCATATAAAATCTCAATAGCCACAATTGGAAAAAGAAACACAAAATAGTCACAATATGGAAGTCCAAAACAAGAAAAGAATCTAGAAAGCAGTTAGAGAAAAACAATGTGTCACTTGTAAGCATAAACCCATTAGAATTACAGAAGATTTCTCAATGCAAACCTTAAAGACTGCAGAGCTTGGAGTGAAGTGTTTCAACAATTTCCAACCCAGGTTGATACATCCTACAAAACTGTCTTTCAAACTTGATGGAGAAATAAGATATTTTCACACTAAAGAGTACCTAAAGAAACTCATGACTACAAAACCAGCACTGCAAAACTTCTCAAGGATATCTAAGAGACAATACGGTTTAACAATGACAAAAGGCCTAATAGAATGACTAAACCAAGTAGAATGAGCAGTTAAATAGAAGGGAAAGATAATCAGCAACAGGAAAAAAAGAGCAATGATAGGTATAGATCAGTATCTGTCAGTAATAACTCTCAATGTGAATGGTCTCAATTTCCCAACCAAAAGATACAGACTGGCAAAATGGATCAAGAAACAAAATTCAACAGTATATTGTATACAAGAAACATACTTAACCCAAAAAGAAACTCATGGACAACAAATCAAAGAACAAAAACAATAGTCCATGTAACAGGAGTTCCCCACACCAAAAAAAAAAAAAAAAGGTCTTGTTATCCCATATTCAGACAATGTGGATTTCAAGCCAAACCTGATCAAAAGAGGCAAAAAAGATGACTACATATTAATTAAAAGAACAATATAACAGGAAGAGATAACAATTATAAACATATATGCACTGAACGATGACAACCCAACTTTATAAAACAAGTACTATTGGATATAAAAGATCAGAGACATAGAAACACAATTATAGTAGAGGACCTTGTTATCCTACTAATTCAAATAGATCAACTAGACAAACAATAAAAACAAAAACACCCAAAGAAATAACACTGTTGAACAAAACCTTCAAATAAATGGACTTAATAGATGCATACAAAGTGTTCCACTCAACAGCAGAATACACATAATTTTAAGTAGGAAAAAAAAAACCAGACCACATACTAGCCAATAAAGCTAGCTTAAGTAATTGTAAAATAATTGATATTGTACCATGGATATCATGGTATCATAGCAAAAAGAACCTGGAAATGAATGACAAATGAAAACCAAATATGCAAATGGATGGAAACTAAACAATACTCTCTTAACTAAATAAAGAGTGACAATAGAAATTAGAGAAGAAAAAAGACAGTTTCTAGAACTAATTGATAATGCCAGTACAACATACCAAAACAACTGGGACAAAATGAAAGCAGTTGTAAGAGAAGTGTATAGCTGTGAATGCCCACATCATAAAAACAGAGCAGGCTCAAATAAATAACCTAAGATACACCTGAAGGTCCTGGAGAAACAAGAAAAATTCATACTCAAAATTAGTGCAGGGAAAAAAATTATAAGGATCAGAGCAGAAATCAATGAAATTGAGATAGAAAAAAAAAGAAAGAGAAGAAAAGAAAGAAAGAAGCAAAGAAGCAAAGAAAGAAAGAAAGAATAAAGCCAAAGAATTAGTAGTTGGTCCTTCAAATACATACATACATACATAAATACATAAATAAATAAAAATAAACCAAATAGACAAACCTGTAGCCAATCTAATCCAAAAAAAGGAGAAAAAACAATCAATGCAATTAGAAATGAAAAAGGTGAAATCACAACAAAGACAGATTATATAACATACAGATTATTAACAACTACTTTGCAACTCTGTATACTAAGAAACTGGACAATTCAAAAGAAATGGATAGAGTCCTAGATAAACAGGAATTACCAAAACTAAACCAAGATACTACAGCTCTGAATAATCCAATCACAGGCAGAGAAGCTGGAGCAGTATGAAAACTTGCCAATGAAGAATAGCCTGAGTCTATATGAATTCATTGCTGAATTGTATAAAAACTCCAGGGAGGACCCAAAACAAATACTCCTCAAATTCTTTAATGAAATTGAAAAGGAAGACATGCTACCAGAGTCATTCTTAGAAGCTATGATTATCTTAATTTCAAAAACCAGACAATAATCTTACCATAAAAAAAGAACTATAGACAAATGTCTTTAATGAATATAGTTGTAAAAATTTTCAGCAAGATACTGATAAACAGAATGCAATGAATAATCAAAAAAATCATAAATCATGACTAAGTAGGTTTCATCCAAGGGATGCAAGAATGGCTCAATATACACAGATTGATAAATATAATCTAATGTTATAGGAGAATGAAACTCTCAACCTACTATATGTCCCATATGAGTTTGTGTTCTCTAAAATTGAAGAATAAATTTTAGAAACCATGGAGGTTAAGAGCAGAATACATTTATTGAAAAAAAAGAAAACTTCTGTTTGAGAGAGACAGAAAGGGCACCGAGTGGGTTGCCAAAGACTGTTTTCTCTAGGGACTTTAATAGAGTAAAACCATCAGGTGAGATGGGTCCAAGGTGTGGAAAACCTGGGAACTCACAAGGTAGGCATAAGGTGGGACAGAACTATGGTTAACCAATAAGATTATTTGCTCAGGTAAAACTAATTAATTCAGGAACAAATGGAGAAGTGAGTCACCTAGTAAGTGGGCATGCTTAACAGCAGTGACTTTTCCTATAGGGGATTGGAATGGTGACTCCTGACTTCCTCAGGGTGATAGAAAACTACTTGGAATATCAATCTTTAGGATGTGAGTGTATTTGCTTTGCCTTTTGTCTTGAGATCTGGCTCACAGTGGGAGGTGTTTGTCTCCTCCAAGGTTATAAGATATTTGGTCTTCTGCACTGGTTCCTTTGAGGACTCAGCCCTGTCTGACTGCCTATAATATTTCTAACTAACTCAGCTACCTATAACAGTATCACATAAACAGAAGAAAGGACAAAAACCACATGATTATCTCAACAGATGTAAAAGAAAGTCTTTGACAAAGGCCTAAATCCTTTCATGATAAAAAAAACTGAAGAGGTATAGAAGGACTTTATCTCAATCTGATAAAAATGATTTATGACAAACCTACTGAAATATATTAAATGAGGAAAAACTCAAAGCTTTCCCTCTCAAATCAGGAAAAAGAAAAAGATGCTCACTATCACCACTTCTTTTCAACATAATACTCAAAACATGAGCAAGAGTAGTTAGGCAAAAGAAAGAAAGAAAGAAAGAAAGAAAGAAAGAAAGAAAGAAAGAAAGAAAGAAAGAAGAAAGAAAGAAAGAAAGACAGGAAGAAGGAAAGACAGGAAGAAAGATGTACAGGAAAGGAAGGATTGAATTATCATTATTTATGGATGACATGATCTTCTACATAAAAGATGCAAAAAACTCTACCAACAGACTCCTAGAATTAATAACCAAATTCAGTAATGTAGAAGAATAACAAATCAACACACAAAAATCAATAGCATCCCTGTATTCTAAAATGAACCCACTACAAACAAATTAGAAAAAAAATGCCATTCAAAATAGCATGAAAAAAAATTAAATATTTAGGAACTGATCTAACCAAGGAAGTTAAAGAGCTCTACAAAGATCTCTACAAAGATATCTAAAAATAGAAATAAAGTACTGAGAAAGTAATTCAAAGAGAATACTAGAAAATGGGAAGATAGTATCTACTCCTGGATAGGCAGAAACAATACATTGATAATAGCCATACTTCCAAAATTAATGTACAAATTTAACAAAATCCCAATGAAAATATCATCAGCATTCTTCAAAGGACTTGAGAAAACAATCCTAAATTTCATGTGGATTCAAAGAGATCCATAATAACAAAAATAATTCTGGGTAACAAGAGTAAAGAGGGAGGCATCATAGTCCAGACTTGAAGCTACATAACCAATCTACAGTGATAAAAACAGCACAGTACTGGAGCTAAATAAAAACAGATATGAGGATAAATAGAATGGAATAAAAGGATGCAGAAACAATTCCAAGCACATTCAACTATTTTGTTTTTGACAAAAGTGCCAAAAACATACCATGGAGGAAATATAGTTTCTTTAGCAAATGGTGTTGGGAAAACTGGCTTTGTACATGTAGAAGATTAGATTTAGACCCATATCTCTTACCATGCATTACAATAAAATGAAAATGGATCAAAGAACTGATTGTTTTTTTTTATTTAGAGAAAAAAAGGAAAACAGAAAAAAGGGCAGAAATAATACATACGTTCAAAAAAAATAATAGTAAGAAGTCACTAGCTGATAAATTACATATTGTTATCTTATAAGTAGTTGTTCAAGTTACAAAATCAAAGCATAAAAAGTGGGCAGACAATCAAACGATGACAGTACAAACTATTCTGTTTGATAAATGAACAAAAACTTAGTAGTATGGTTATTACTGCTTTGTTTTGATTGGCTTTATTCTGTTTTGTTCTGCTGGATTCCATTATATTTATTTTTTTTATTTTGAAGGTAGTAAAATACAGCAGAACAAGATGGGACAAAGCCAACTGAGACAGTGTAGTGAAATTAGTACAGAACTTCACAGCATGTTACCATGATAACAGTAATAGGTACAATAATATAACTCGTTTTCTTCACAGTAGTTGTTCTTTCGAGCAGGTACAGCAAAATGGAAGGAAATACCAAACTTATAAAAACAGAATATTGAATAGAGCAATATCATTAATCATAACAGAGCAAAACAGTGATAAAAATATTTGCCTTCAAAGAGATGGTAGAAGAAAATCCCCGTTATTTGCTATATTGCATACATTCATCCTCCTAAGAGACATTCAGATCTCTGGCTCCAACTTGCTAACGGATGCTGGGGGGAGGATAGATGTTTGATTCTTAGCCCGCACACTGGTAGTCTCACAGTTGCTTACCATAGCGGTGAGCTGACTGCTTGTTTTCCCAGCGCCCCAAGTTCCAATATGGTGTGGACCTCCGGAAATGCCAATGGTTCTTGCCCTGGAGTGGCCACGGCTTTCCAGGACACAGCCACTTACCAGAGCAGTGAGCTGGCTATTTAGAACTGATTGTTAAAACAGAAACACATAACTTGCTAAAATATTAATTAGTTAAAACTCCTGAAGTCATATAGACTTTCTGAATAGAGCCTTGCATTGGAAATAATACCAAGATTCAACAAATGGGATCACATTAAATTAAAATGCACAGAAAAACAAAAATGAAAACAAAAGACAGTAAAAAGACAACCTACAATGGGAAAAGTTTTCAGCTATTTCTCAGAGGACTAATATCTAGAATATATAAAGCACTCAAAAGAATTAGGACCCACAAAATAGAAGAGCCAATCCAAAAATGGGTAAGTGAAATGAATAAACACTTCATAGAAAAACTAAAAATGACCAATAAATGCATGAAGAAATGCTCAACATCACTGGCCATTAGAGAATTGTAAATTAAAGCAACACTGAGATTGCATCTTACCCCATCATCAAGAAATTAAATAATAAGAAGTACTTATGAGGCAGTGAGGGAAAAAGAAGAATCTTTCTACATTGTTGGTGGGAATGTAAACTAGTACAACCACTATGGAAATAAGTATGAAGGTTCTTAAAAAACCTAAAGTGGAAATTCCATTTTCCCATTGTGTGGGAAACCAAAGGCAAACTGAGGCTTAACTGGCCTCCTCTGTGAGTGCAAAAAAGAAAGGCATCACATAGGGGTGATGGCAGTTGCAGGTTGTAGGGTAAAGTCAATACAGCTATTGTTCCATGCTTTCACTAAATGGTTGTTTTAAGGCAGATGAGCCTTGTGTTAATTGTTTGTTCCAAGTAAAAGGGAAACAAGCTAGAGACTCCTCTGCTCTAGAGGAAAAAGTCCCTGACTGCCCACATGATAAACTAAAGCCTGTGTCTCTTTATCATTCATCTTTGTTCACCCTTAGGTCCCTGAAATGGTGGAGAAAACTAGGAGGAGTGGGCTGGTTCCCCATAGGAGACCTCTGGGGCAGAGACCTGGGACCTGTTTCTGACATCCATCTATTACTGTCTAGGTATATTCCTGAAAGAATTAAAGACATCATATTATAGTGATACATGTGGTGCTGGTTTTAGGCACATGGAGAATGCAGGAGTTCTGGGGTTTAAAAGGCTCCCATCCCAATTTCAGAAAAAGGCCTGGCAAGCCTCAAAACTACAAAAGTGAAAGACTTTGCTCAGCTGAGAAAGCTGCAGAATGCCATGTTCCAGAGTGGTAGCAGAAGCCACAGGAGGTTCCAAAATGGTGGTGGCTGTACCAGGTTCCAGAATGCCATCAACATAGAGAAGCTGTTCCTCACATTCAGGTTGAGAGTGCTCAGTGATGCAGGAACTTGCCCCTATAGTCAAGATAGGAGAAGGCCTGGCTACTGCTTTATTGGGTCCTGACCTAGATTCGCAATCTCCCAAATGAGTGTACAGTGAAGGCTTAAATAAATGAGACAAGTGTTATGATTTTAGGGCTCCAGGAGGATCAAAACCCTTAGCTGAGTTCAAGACTCTGAGGGCTAAGACAAAGACTTCTCTGGACCGCCCATATTTATTAGGTCCAAAAAAAAAAAAAAGGGGTGTGGAAAGCATAGGAAATGAGCAGAACCTTGGGAGTCACTTCAAAGACTTCTCCAAAGAGTAAATTATGCCAATTTAGGAGGACCGTCTTATCTCCATGATGACATTTATGGTAGGAGTGCCACTGAGAGAGATTTCTTCAGCTACAGTCTCTATTTACTTAATTAATTCTGGAGCCAAGGTGTCCTCAGCTGTGGCCTATGTTGCCCTTTGAGGTATCTCCAGCCTTACAGGCCACTACAAGCCTCAGCCAGGACCAGTGATTCATAGAGATTCGCTTACTATGAATCAGCTCCTGTCACCAGGCAAGGGGCCTAGGCCTAGGACAGACACACAGATAAACACAGAAAGCCAATTAGTTAATTTTAAATCCTTCTCAGAGCTGCTTCATAGTGGTCTCCAACACTGCTCTAGCCAGCAGCAGACCTTGGCAGCATCATGTGGCACTAGTTTTAGGTGCATGGATCATGCATGAGTTCTGATGTTAAAAAGGCTTCCACCCTGATTTCAGAAGAAGGCCTAGGAGGCCACGCAGTGTTCCCCTGAGATAGCAATAATTGAAGCTGTGAGCGTGAAGGCAGAGATGTAGTGGAGCACCTAGAAGTTTGGAAAAGCCAGGAGCATGGATTGTCTAAGAAAAGCTGCAAAGAGAGAGAAAAGCCAGCCCAAGAGAGAAGTCATGGGAGTTAAAACCAATAGAAGTGCCATGGGTGTGGAGTCACTCAAGCCTTTTTGTGGCTCGTAACCCATCTTTAGCCCATAACAGAGCAGCTCTCTTTGCCTCAGTGTGGCACATACTCTGTGGCAAAACTCATGTTGCAAAGCTCCTGTGGATCAGACTGAAGCTAGATTCCAGTCAAGACCACAGCCTCACTCAGTTCCTTTCCTTGAGCTCATAAATTGCTCTTAATCCCTATGTCAATCACTTGGAGTGAAGAAGGATTGAACTGGAAAGGTAGTTAGAGGCAGGGCTTGGGAAAGACCTGAACATCACACTCAATTCAGATTTTGTCCTTGAGGCTGCAGGAAAAAGACCCCTGAAGTTTTTTGAATAGAGGGAGGACTTGCTCTTTGGAAAAGGAACTGTGTTAAGTGAAAATGAGTTAAAAGCACTGCATAAGTAGAAATTTTAGGATTTGATAAATGACAAGGGGTGTGTGTGTGTGTGTATGAGACGGGGGTGGGGGAGAGAGAGAGAGAGAGAGAGAGAGAGAGAGAGAGAGAGAGAGAGATATGACTCTAAAATTTCCAGTAAGAACTGTTGAATTTGAGGTACTAGAAGACAACCAAAATGAAAATATCTATCAAGCAGTTAAAAATTCAACTTGTAGTTCCTGGCAAAATTGGAACAGAAATTTAAGGAACAATTACTCATTAAGTTCACATGTTTAGCATCACTGTGTTTTACTAACACAAAGAAACATAATAGGAAAGTTTGATAATGTACTACAGTTAAATACAAGGTGGATAGAATATTTCATTAGAACTAATAGGCAATTCACTGAAGTGTCTTAAACTGAATATTAAATAAATCAATGTTTCCTTATATGCCTTTAATAAATACTTAGAAAGTGACATAAAATTATCTCAATGATGTAAAAAAAAGAGATATGACTATCTAAAATTTTAAAGTTCCATAATGTTAGAAACTAGTAAAGAAAGGCAACAACAAATTGGAGGAAATGCATTCAGTACATCTAAGAGACCAGTGGTTAAATGTTAATAGTCAAAGATCTTTTACACAGTATCAGGTGTATATAATATAAAATAGAAAAATTGTAAGATTAGGCAAAAAAATATAAATGATCAATAAACACTAGGGAAGAAATTCAACTTCATTCATAATTAGAGCTGAAAATTAGAGCTGAAATTTTTTTTCTACATGATTGGCACCTGGTCAAAATGTATGCTTAGAATTAGCAGCTTGTCTAATTTACTGTGCACACATGCACACCTTTACATTTCCTGATTGGCCAATGACTTTGTTTAATGTTGTCTATAAGAATTATAAGATTTATTATTTTATCAACTGTAGTAAACTTTAGCTAGGTGGTTTCTGGGTTTCCTCTCATTTTCTTCTAGTTATTTTAAATTTTTAATTTGAAAAATATTAAATCTTTTATTAGTCTGGAATTAATTTTGTTCTAAGGAATTAAGTAGTAACCCTGCTAAGTTTTTCAATTATTACTCTGTTTTTCAGACACCTTTTATTAAATAATCCATTGACTCAAAATAACTTCCTTTCAATAGATTAAATCCCTGTATATATTTGGGCCTCTTTCTGGATGCTGTTTGCTATTTTTGTCCACTATCACTATAATACTACTTTAAGTACTATGACAACAAATGTCTTGGAACATCTGAATTATGAATGAAGTTGAATTTCTTCCCTTATGTTTATTGGTCATTTATATTTTTTTGTCTAATCTTACAAAATGTCTTGGAACATCTTAGTATTCCTCTTTTTTCAAGTTTCTCAACTATCTTTACATGCTTATTTTTCAGTTAGTGTTTTGGAAGGCTAATTTCCCTCAATTGCAGATATTTTAGTGTTTTAAATTAGGATGCCTTTAAACTTAGAAATTCGATTGAGATTACATTTTTGACATTTTCTATCCAATATCAAGATGTATCTTTCCTCACTAATTAACATTATGGCCATCAGCAGAATCTTAATGTTCTGTATTCTTCTTTAGTTTGTTTTCTTCTTTCAAAAAGCCAACAGGGTTTTTGAAATTTATTCATAGGTTTTTGCCATGGTAGATAGTGCTGTACCTTTAAATCCATGATATGTTTTTTACACAGCCTTTGTTTGTGTTATAAAAGCTATTGATTTTTGTATAATTGTGCCCTAACTACTGAGTTCTTGCAGGAACCTTTCTGTCATGGGTTTTTTGTTTGTCTGTTTAACGTGTGAATTTTTTGACCTTCCAGATAAATCCAGTCCTTTTCAATGTTTTTTTAAAAAAGGGAAATAATTTCCGAAATTCAATTTCAAAACTAATTGGCATTATTCTATAAGTTGTTTCTCCAAAGAAAATTATGGACATATCTTGTAAAGATTATGCAAAAATACTGAAAAAATTATAATTTACTAGATTCTTCTCATATGTTGATCTTTAATTTTTCATGCATAGTGACATATCAACTGTTAATGACTACAAGTTTTCCTTCTTTCTTATACTGATACTTCATACTTTCTTAGTCTAATTACATTGTTTGGTATTTTGTGAATAATAGGAAATTGTGTTCCAGGCAGCTGAGTTAGAAAGACATAGGCAGTCAGACAGGGCTAGGCCCTTGAAGGAGCCAGGGCAGAAGACCAGATACCTTGCAGCTGTGGGGGAGACAGACACCTCTGCTGTGAGCCAGACCTCAAGAGAAAAGATAAAACAAATGTGCCCACATATTTCCTAAGGATAAACTTCAAGGATTGATATTCTAAATAGGTGTCTATCACCCTGAGGAAGCCAGGAGTCACCATCCCAACCCCCTACAGGAAGAGTCAGTGCTCTTTATGCACGCCCATTTGCTAAGTGACTCGCTTTCCCATTTGCCCCTGACTTAATCAATTTTACTTGATCAGTTAATCTTATTGGTTGGCCATAGTTCTGTCCCACCTCATGCCCACCTTGGGAGTTCCCATGTTTTCCTCACCTTTCATCCTGCCTCACTGTGTGGTTTTGCTCTGTAAAAGTCCTTAGAAAGACAGAGTCTTGGTGAAGCACTCAGGACCCCTTCTGTCTCTCTCTCTCAGATAGCTTTCTTCCTCTCAATAAATATATTTTGTTCTTAATCTCCATTGTTTCTAAAATTCATTTTTTGATTTTAGAGAACAGAATTTGTACTAGACATCTAGTAGGCTGGGGGCTTCTTTCTCCTATATCACTGGAATTCCTTTTCTTATTCTTGCTATCAAAGGAAATTTTTCTTATTTTTCACTGTGGAGTATGATGCTGAGATGAACCATATCAACAAAAAATCATCCACTGTTATTTTGCTCATAGTTGTTGTAAGATAGGATTATAATTTGAATTTTATAAAAGGTTTTATTTGGTCTTATTTGAAACTATAATTAGAATTTTTCTTATCCTTGTATTTTTATCATATACTCTTTAAAGTCAAATTCTTAATATTGAATCAGTTGTACTCTTTCCCTACATTTACTTTTTTTTCATATCTGTTCATAGTTAGTATTTTTACACAAAGGAGATTGATCTAATGTTTCTTTTAGGTGGAATATCTATGTCAGATTTCTTATCCATATTTTGTTGGCTTATAAAAGGTATTTAGGTTTGTTATATTTTCAAATCATTTAAGTGGATTGGATATATTTGACCTATAAAAGTCAAAAAATTTCACTTCTTAAAAATCTATAGCTGAAGATAAAATGGCTGACTTTGTATGTAATCAAAGTTTCTAGTTTTCTAAATTTGGCGACTGCTTTCTGAAGCACAAACATTTTAAATTAAATATTAGGTGAAGAAGGACAGAAGGGAGGAAATGAGAGAAGAGAGTTTCTATTGCACATCAGAGTTAAGAAAATTATTTAGATAATTTTTATAAAATCCAGAAAAACAATAAGGATATATATATATATATATATTTTGGGGGAATGGAGCCAGCCATGGTGCTGCATGCCTATAATCCCAGCATTCAGAAGGCTGAGATAAGAGGATCATGAGTTTGAGGCCAGCCTGAGTAATTTAACAAGTTCCAAACCAGCCTTAAATACACAGGGAGAACTTTACTTAAAAACAAAAAACAAAACAAAACAAAGCAAAACAACGGTGGAGTAGAATGATAGAATGAACAGAGTTGATAATATCCTGAGGTCGCATGAAATCCTATCGGAAGATATAACTCATACAGATAAGAGAAAATAGAGCTAAAGACAGAACCATAGGGCAGGGCTAACCACGTAAGTGACACTCATTCAGTAGTTGAGTACACATGAGTAAATAAACCTACGTGAAACTCAATTCTTAGTAAGAGATCACATTAAAGTAGCTGGAAGAAAAGTAAATCAACATACCCCCCTGAACCAAGAAAGAAGGGACCCCCCCAGAAAGAGGAAGTTATCCGTGGGATGCAATGTTTCTTGAAGATAATTCAGGCTGAGCAGATCATTGGCATCTTTTGAAGGAGCCGTTGTAAGAGAATGATGCAGGATGAAGTCATGAGTTAGTAGATGAGTTGGTGGGGTTTTTACAATAAAAGGAAAAAGAGACATGGCTTCCACTCAAGTCTTATTAGGTGGAGGAAAATTTTTAAAGTTTTTTTTTTTTTTCACATCAAGAGATAGAATTGTAAGACAAGGGGCAAGATGCTGTGTTCCAGATAGAGTAGAAAGCTTCCTGTTTGGATATTTTGGTGACCAGAATTGTCAATGAGACAGCAATTTATTTCATTACTACACTGGATCCAGCTGAATCAGATAAACAAAATAAGGGATATATGTGTAGGGCTTTTAGGGCTTTTTTTTTTTTTGGTCAAGATCTAAATTATTCTCCATATTGATCTGAAATTTATTTCTAAACTTTGTATAATTCTGTTTGTAGGCAGTTTATTTCTCTATTCTTTAAGCAGTACCACCTATGAGAAATTTACACTAACTCCTTCAAAATTAAGGGGAAATAATCCCCATAATTTGAGGTCGAGTGTACACTGTCCTTATGGAGAAGGGAAAACAAAAATAGGCACTGTTGCTTTGTTCTTGGGGAGCCAAGTTCCTCAGCAAATGTGCCAAGGTTCATTTTGGCAGTTCCTTGCAAGCTGGCAGCCTTATCTTGGCCTCTCATTCTGAAGGTGTCCTGTCTTTGGAAGTTGGCATGGGCATTACATACTCGGGGAAGTGCAGCTTTAGTCATGGGCATCGCTTAGGCTCTGGGAAGCCCAGGACTGCCTTGGTCCAAAGGGAAGAGGCTATGCACTCCCATTTTTTTTTTTCACAACACCAACAGCTGTTTCCTGTATAGTACTATCTACTAATGTGCTGTGGACTCTCACATCCTATAGGTTTCAACTACTGCTTTTTTGAAGGAATAATGTTATTCTGTTGCCTGCATAACCACTATAGACATATTCCTCTATGTATTACATATCTTTTCTCCAGAAAACCCCACACATAAAACATAAGATACTTGCAGCATTTTTGTATTTCAAAATAGCAGTATCTCTTTTACTGTAAAACATTTATTTGAAATTAAATGGGTATCAAAATATTAATTAGTTTTAAGGATGATGATTGGAAAGTTTTCCAGAAAGACTTTCAGACTTATTCTTGGAATAAACACACTTTTAAAATTTTTATTGTTATTATTATTACTATTACTGTGTTAAGGATCAAACCCAGGACCTTGTGCATTTTTGAGCTACATCTCCAGCCCTGATATTTAATGATCTTGTATCATCTTTCCTTTGCCAAAATGAATAGTGAATTCAATTTTGAGTTTATACTGTTTCTTGTGAAGGCAATTTACTTTTTAAAAGTACATGCTTTCCCATCACTAGGATGAATGAATACTTTATAAAGACAGATTTTTAAAATTTTGGTTATTGAATCATAGGTAAACTTCATTGGAGGTACAAAATGGTGGTTAGCAATTTGTCAAAAATTTGAGAAAAGGGGGCCAGGGATTTAGTTCAGTGGTATAAGCACCTGCCTGGCAAGTGTGAAATCATGAGTTCAATCCCTGGTACCAAAAACAAACAAGCAAACAAACAAAAAAACCCCACAAAACAACAAAAACAACAAAAATATTGAGAAAAGCCAGAAGTTTATAATTCTCCATTCAATTTTTTATTACAAAGACAATTACATAAACATGTGTTCTGATGGTTTGAAAGGTAAAAGTAGTTCCTTCCTTCTTCAAAGTGTGGGGAGGTATGGCTTTTCTGAGCATGGTTGGATGGTTTCCATTTGTGTCTGACTATCAGTCTCCAACAAGCTCCTGCCTTATCTAAAGCATATCACTATGTAGATACAGAGGCATCTCCTGCCCACAAAAGGAATGGGGCTGCCTGGGGCTTGGGTGCATGATCACTTGGAACAGGGGAGGGGCATTGTTGTTGTTGTTGGTGGTGGTGGTAGTGTTAGTGGTACAGTTTATACGCTCCTGAGCAAAATCAGTATACTTTCCTTCTGGTCATAGTTTCTACCAATAAAAAGAAGAGCATCAAGGCAGGAGGACTGCAACTTCCAGGTCAGTGTGGACAACTTAATGATTTAATGAGGCTCTGTCTCAAAATAAAAAATAAATAAATAAAATGGACAGGGGCTATGTGAAGGGTCTGGAGTCAATCCCTAGCACTGAAAAAATTTTAAAAAATGAAGATTGGGGTTTCTTCATTCACACTTTTCAGGAGAGCTTTGTTGAAACTTTGTTGCACATATTTTGTTTTTGAAGACACTTCTGTAGTTAGCCACCTTGCAGAATTACACAGTCAATCCGGTAAGTGTGCATCAACTACCAAAGCCTTTTCCTACAGAAGAACAGGAACATTTGTTCTCTCATTCTGCATTTCTGAACAAATGCCTACTACAAGCAAGGACAAGTTAAAGTTATATGCAAAGACGATGACAAATTTAAAGAGCAATTCAGAGGAAGGAAACAACTGAGTATACTGAATTCCAGAAATTTTGTCATTAACATATTTAATACCCTTATCTCATTCAATGTTCTCTGCAACCATGAAAAGCAAAGATCATTATCCCTCTTTTATACAAGAAAGACATTGGCAGACAAATTAAGATTTAAGATAGATTAAGTTAATCTCTCTCTCAAAGTATCATGATATTAACATTCTCTCAAAGTATCATGATATTTTTTCTTCTTAACATCTAGTGCCATTGCTTCTTGGCCTTTTGGCTAAGATCAAGTGAAATACCTACTGCCGTGAGTGGTTTATATTAATTATTTAATGTCTGCTTTACCCATCATTACATCTCCAGCATCTTCCAGAACTGTGAGATAGTAAGCTTGTATTGTTCTCAACCATATCATTTTTTATACTTTGTTCTGGCAGAGCTAGGACCCTAATATAATATATAATCATATTATTTAGAATAAAAAATCAAGAAAATTTCCAAACATTGAGAAATTAATAAATTGCAATCCATCAGCAAAATATTTTATTGCTTATAAACCTGACAAGTATGAGGGCTATAGTAATGCATGGAAAACTCTGCTAAATAAGAAATAGCAATCACATGGCATGTGAGAAATGATTAAATTATATAAGAACTACACATGTATAGCAATGGGAGTTTAGAGAATGATCTTTATTCTTATAGTTGAAAGATTATGGTAAGGATTTCTTATCAATTTTTTGATCAAAGAAATAAATATTTAATATAGACACAAAAAGCAATGTTACAAAAACAATCTAACATAAAAGTCATCTCTAATGAGTTAAAGTAAGATTTGAACAAATTTGTTTCACATATATGGCTTAATGAATTTTTAAAACTTAAACTAGTAGAATATTTTATAAAATGAGATGTGGCCCTTAAAGATTATGGTTTGTGGGAGACTTCAAGACAAATAGATTGTATCAGTTCTCTTAAATACTGAGTTTTCTGCTAGCTGGGCTAAAAGAGAGGGAACAACAATTGCAAACCCCCCCAAAACAAAAAAAAACTTACAGCCAAACAGTTTAGGAATAAATAGGCATTGAAACTTCTAGCTCTTGCTACATGTTTTGCAGAATCTAAACTATAATTAATATTTCAAGCCCATAAAATGTTTAGGATTGGAGGGTTTGGTTTCTGGAAAAATATTTTCACTGAAATTTAGAAAGCTGGTGCAAGAGCTTATTAAACTAACCCCTCCCACATAAATAATGTAGTGCGCAAAATAATGAAATCTTACTAAAAGCCTCCAAGTGAGATTTCAGAGTCAGGGTCAATCTTCATTATATCATTGGAGTTGGCACTTTTTTAAGGCTAACTGACTTCTTATTATGCACATAAATATGGCCTTTTTGGCTTCACTAAAAATAAATGTTTGTACTTTCTTTCTTTGCAAAGTCATTTTTTTTTAAATAATTTGTCATTTGTGAGTACCATCAATGAGTGGCAAATGTGGAAGAATTAAAATGTAACCCAGTGTGATAAAGAATCCTTGGATTAAAGGCCATTCTCATGTGACATGCAGTTGCCATTTTCTTTATAAAACAAAACAGGAAACCATTGCTAAGTGAACCACTTACTAAGACTCAATTTACAGGATAATTTGAATTCCTTTCACCAAATGACCAGTATTTAAAGAATCACATGCTAAGTTTTACAATATTTTTCTTTCTCAAAACTGGAAGAACATGGATGTTTGTTATTCATAGTATCAATAGTCAAATCATCTACTTTTTCCCCAAGAAGAAACCATCAGCAAGAGAAGTAAAGGATATTGTTATTATTGGAAATTTGGTCTTCACTTCCTACTTGGGAGGAAACACGAATGGCAATATTTTATAAATAGTGCAATGATCTCATCAGTTAATCTCATTAAACTCTCTCTCAAGATTGTCTTAGAAAGTTAAAACAGAAAAAATAAGGTGCATCAGAGTAGAATAGAAAAAAATCGTAAACATTTGTACACATTTGACTTCATTTTTGAACAAATGTATGAAGAACTAACAATAGCATATTACCTGGTTTTTAGGTAATTTTGATGCTGGAAAGTTCTTTAGAACATATATATATATATATATATATATATATATATATATATATATATATATGTATGTATATATGATTTGGCCCACAAGGATCTGAGGGAGGCCCATGAACTGGAAGTTTTGAATTTGAACATAAACAAGTCTCCCTCCATGCAGAGGGAAATCTAAGCATCATCAAAGAGACATTTTCTAGGTCTTACTGTGAGAATATACATTTATTTTTCATTCTAATATCTCTAAAAAGAAATAGTTTAAAACCTTTTATCTAACTTGAGGTAACTGTTAAATTCATAGTCTTTTTTTCTTCAATAGGCTGGATTTTCCCAAGGTACAAAGATAAAAAGAGATTGCACACACCTGTCCAGTTGCCTGATTGTGATGCCCTCATGGGTTATTTATTGCATTCAAAGGTGCAAATACTAATGAGATGCCACTTTCTGCAAAGCTAGCTGGGTCTTTAAGATGAGATCTAAAAGCACCCTAGGAGGGGTGCTTTTATTTATGACCAGCAGAGATATTTGAAACAAACAATGTCTAGGCTTTATATATTCTCCCAGGTTGTGTTTGGAGCCTGAAAATTGGGCCATTTCTTGTGAATATTTTTAATTTTAATATTTTCCTTTATTGACAACTTCTAGAAAGAATGATTCTTATACACATTTTAATAAGCCTGAAAATTCCAAATCAAGTTCTTGAAAGCTAAGTTACCTATGTTTTTTTAGGCTCTTTCTGAGGTTTATGGATATCTAGCTGATCTAACAACTTATGTGGGGACCAAAGACCATACATATACTCCAGACTAGGAAGTAGCTTTTAAGTGAGATGTTATTATCAATGAGACTTGGTTCCACTTCAGGGATTATAATTATTCTTGAGAGAGGAGGAGAAGGGGATAAAAGAAAGAATTAAAATGTGCTTTGTACATATGTCAACTCCCTGTGATAAATGTAATCATTATGTATGTACTACAAAGATGAACCAATAAAAAGTTTTAAATAGACAGCAATTACCCAGAGAAGTATATTCTATCATTAATTCAAACTTAAGAAATTTCCTATTCTCTTGCTCAAAATAATTTTTTTTCTAGTACTGAAATTGAAACCATTGAATTATATCTGCAGCCCTTTTTGTGTTTATTTAGAGACAGGGTCTCTCAGAGTTGCCCAGGCTGGGCTTAAACTTGTGATTTCTTTTTTTGCCTCAGACTCCTGGGTAGCTGGGTTTACAGATATTCAGCACCAAATCTGGCTTCTAAGAAATCTTGGACACCACGCTCTTTTCACATATTTCTTTATGTCTACCCAGCGAAACAGGTAAGTAATACATGTGGATTTATTAACTGCATTATCTTTAATACTAAAGAATACTACAGATATCCTGCAGTATCTGAAAATAAATAGCTGTCAAAATATGCTGTACAAAACAAAACACCAGCTGGCCATACTATCCTACCAACAATTTACAGTGAGATTTTAATGTATAAAAACCTGATTTTTGTGTATTGATCTCATAGCCCATTACCACACCCAATTAACTTGTTGATTGTAGAGAGCAGTTGTTTGTAGGTTCTTTAGCATATTCTACATAATGTTAAAATGTGTAACATACCACATGAGAGTGTTAGCCTGAGCAACCTTTACAGCTCTTTACATAAAAAAAATCCACTTGAGAAGTGAACAATTTAAAGTTTAACAATACCTAGTCCTACCCCAAATACTTGTTTATAATTTTATTTTAAAGAGGGAAAAAAACCCCACAAAATTTCAAAACAAGGTTAACAGGAGAGTTAGCAATGATTAATACATTGTATATTATTATCTTGAAATTAGTTACTCAGAGTACAAGATATAGGCATTTAATTGTCCAAACAATATTAGCACAAATCTTTCTTTTCAATGAATTAAGAGAAATTAGTAGTATAAGTATCTTAACTATCTTGTGTGTGGGGAGGTTGTTTACACGATTTATGTATTACAAATTATGCTGCTATAAACATGGGTGCATATATATAGCTATGGTATGATGTTTTTAATTCTTCTGAGAAGATACCCAGAAGGGGAATACCTGGATCAAATGTAACCTCTAATCCTAGTTTTTTGAGAAATCTCCACACTGATTTCCACAATAATTGCACCACTCTACACTCCCACCAAGAGTGGAGAAAGGTTCCTTTTTCTCCACAGCCCCTCCAATATCTGTTATTGGTTGATTTCTTGATAATAATCATTATTTTGGGGGTGAGATGGAATCTTAGTTTTTTTTTTAATTTACATCTCTCAAATGACCAGTGATGTTGAACATTTTTCCATATATTTATTTGCTGTTTGTATTTCTTCATCTGAGAAGTATATATTCATCTCAGATGCCCATTTTTGGATTGGCCTACCCTGAATCATTATGAAGATGATGCCAATGAAAATTTGAGGGTGTGTGTACCAAACGGTGGGCTTTCCAGGCATTCTTTTATATTATCCTTCCTCTGGCCTTGAGAAGGTGAAACAATATCTCCAGCACATGCAGAGAATTGCAGATATAATTATTACTTCTTTTACTCCAAAATGGAAATGTCACAGAATTTAGGAATCCTGAGTAATAAAACTAGATTAAAGTTTAAAATTATGTGGTGAATGATCACTCACAGAACTACTCTGCTACTCTGTTCTGTCCATTTTTTGCACAGATGCTGAGTGTCTGTAGCAAATTGTAATTTGTGCCAAATACTGAGGAAATGTGAGAGAGCCACTTCCAAACTAATTTTGGTAAATCAGGGCACATTTTAGAAGTGAATAATCACCACATTAAATTAAACAAATTTTAATTTGTTCTCTGTTCCCCATTACATCTTTCTTTACCAACTGATGTACTGTTTGCTTTTTAAATTTGGATGGTAATTCCACAAGTTAGATAAATTTCACAATTTAATACTTCCAAGGACATTATTCCTATTTCAGCTGGAATGCCTGCACATGGTATAAATGTATATGCTGAGCACTCTTCTAACTGTAGGCATTATTTCGTTTGATAGTCACAGCAACTCCACAAGGTAGATGCTATTGTTATTTCCATCTTGCAGATGAGATAACAGAGTTTCAAATAATTAAATAAGTAGTCCAAGGCCACAAAGAATGTAAAATGTGGATGATCTTTACATAAAATAAATTTGCTTAAATTTTGATTCTGAAACCTAAACTCCATGTGTTTCTTGTCTTTAAAAACTATGCATGTGTGTAGTTTCTGTGCCTTTGTTTATTTTTGTGTACAGCATCTCGTTCTTCATTTCATGGTCTCGATATTATCTCTGATGTCTCTGGTGATAGCTTTAGAATTGTTATTTCCCTGCACAGTGTGTTTCTCCTAGTTTGTTCATTTCTAGTTGTGTTTTTTGTTTGTTTTGTTTTGATTTTGTTTTTATCTGTAGCATTCATGCTACAGCAGAGGCTCCTATCTCTGGATATAAGCAGAATCACCTAGAGACCTCTCTAAAAAAAAATGATGCTTCTTCAATCAGATAGTCAAATCCAAATGTCAGCTACTGGGGCATATCTTTTTCAAAAGTTTACAGTTCATTTTAATGTTCAGATTGGAGCAATCTCTGGGTATCTCCATGTCCATGTTTAAAAGCGGGAGACTAAAGGACTGATTGTAAAACTCAGGCCCAGATGGACTAACTGATATTCTTTTCAACATTTAAAGAATAAATAATACCAATTTACACAAAATATTTCAGAAATAAACTATAGCTTCAGTCAACTCATTCAGTGTCATCCTGATAGAAAACTGATACAGACAATTAAAAATACTTGCAAGAAGGCAAAATATGTGCCATGCATATATATTCATAACCCCTATGAGTACAGACTCAAAGATTTTTTAATTAAATACTAACAAAATAAGTTCTAGGAATGCCAGGCTGACTCAACAGTTGAAAGTTAATCAATGTGATTTACTATAATAACAAAAATAAATTAGAAATATTTCCATAGCTGTAGAAAAATTTTTGAAAAAATCAATATCCATTTATGATAACATTTTTCATCAAATTAGGAACTTCTTCAACTTGGTAAAGACCGTATATAAAAAAACCATAGCTAACATCATATTTATATTGAAAGATTACTCTGTGAGATTGAAACAAAGCAGAAATGCAGACTCTTATCATGCACAGTCACCATTTTCCTGCAAGTTTCATTATTTGCAGGAAGGTCATAAAGGAAATAAAAGACATAAAGAATAGAAAGGAAGTAAAGGTATCTCTATTCACATATGCCATAGATCATTATACAGAATATGTTAAGGAATCTGAAAAAAGTTACTATTACAATTGTTAAATTTATTTGGGGGAGGTCACAGAATATAAGATCAGTATACAAAAATCAGATTTTTTTATATATTAAAAACTAACTGCAAGTTGTTGGCAGGATAATATGATTGATGTTTAGTTGCATTATAGCATAGTTTTGTTTTAGTTGTTTCTCAGAACACCCAACATCAGTATTTTATATCTGTGTTCTTAGATTATTCCAGAAGAGTTTTCCAATCTTCAGCCTAGCAGCAAATGTTTGGCTTCTAGTATATGGAAAGCTGGGCATTTCAACATTCAGTAAGCACATGGCCACTTAATTCCCATCTTTGACTCAAAGATTATACTCAAAACCATACATGGTGTTCCCAGTACAAAAACTTTCCATTTACTCTCTCCAGATAATATATAGTCTTTTGCTCGAGCAAAGGAAGAGATTTTTCTCAATGGCATGGAATGGTGGAAAGGTTCTGAGACTAATTTCTTCTTGAGGCAGGAGAATAGGGTGTGGCAGACTGCCTGGGGAAGTAGATGCCACCTGTTCCTGACAAAAGTTCCAGGACAAAAGTTCCAGGACACAAGCACAGAACAGTTCCCAAACCGTTGAGACCTGGCACCAGGCTGAGGAGTTGAAAATACAAAAAAGAACAAGTACAGAAAGGACAGTTCCTCCTTGCTGTATTTTCTGTAGTCTTCTCTCATCCTGAGAGTGTATTTATTTTCTCACTTTTACTTAGTCTGAGCTCATTCTGCAGAGACTGTTTCTTTTCCTATCTTTAATGTAAAAGCTTGCTACCATTTCTGCTTATCTTAACCAATTCTTTGCTCAGGAGAGAAAGAACCTAGAATCCACCTCTAGAAGGAGACTCCAGCACCTCCTAACCAAGTAACATTCTTACAGGTCTTCACCCCATCCTACTGCTGGTCTCTGAGTCATCTCTGAGCCATCTGAGGATTTTATGCTAGATTACCTTGGATCTCAGAGTTTTCTGATTCTAGCTCAGGTTTCAGGTATGCTACACTTATTACTGCTCAATTCTTTTCTTTGGAATTTACAGTATTTTTATTGCTGGCCTCTTATTTGTGTTTCCCCTACCTCTGTATTTCTTTTTAAGATGCCCCTTTCTCAATTGGGTTTTTTTTTCTGGGATGATGTCTGATTTTTTTGAGTTCTTCATATATTCTAGATATTAATCTTCTGTCCAAGGTATAGCTTGTAAATATTTCTTTCTATCTGTAGGTTGTCTCTTCACCCTTGTTTCTTTCACTGTACAGATTTGCACAATTGGCATTTTGTTCAGAAAATTTCTGTCTAGGCCAATGACATTAAGAGTTTCATCTAGCTTATCTTTCAGCAGGTTAATATTTAGATTTATGAGCCATTTGAGTTTTATTGGAGTACATGAAGAGAGATATGGGTCATTTTCAACCTTCTACAAATGTATAGCCAATTTTCCCAGCACAATTTTCCAAAAAGCCTATCTGTCCTCCAGTGTGTGTTTTTGACCCCTTTGTTAAAGATCAGGTAACTGTATCTGGGGTTATTTCTGTGTAATCTGTTCTATTCTATTCTATTCTATTCTATTCTATTCTATTCTATTCTATTCTATTCTATTGGCCTTCATGTCTTTATTTGTGCCACTACCATGCTGTTTTATCATCATAGCTTTGTAATATAACTTGAAGTCCAAGAATGTGATGTCTACTATTTTTGCTATTCTGGATCTCCTCTGGATCCCCATGAATTTAGGATTGGTTTCTCTAGTTCTGTGAGGAACATTGTTTATATTTTCATTGGGAACAGCCCCCAAAAGAAAAACAACTCAGCTGAAATAAATAGACATGTCTTAGAAGAGATACAAATGACCAATAAATGTATTAAAAAATGTTTAACATTTCTAGTCATTAGAGATGTACAAATTAAAACAACACAGATTTCATCTTATTCCAGAGAAAATGGAAATCATCATGAAATCAAATAATAACAAATGGTAGTGAGGCTACGAGAGGAAAGGGAACCCTTCTACATTGTTGGTGGGAATGTGAACCACTACGACCACTACAGGAATGAGTACGGAGATTCTTTTTTAGCTTTTTAAAAAAAATTATTTAAAGAGAAAAAGAAGCAAAACAGAAAAAAGGGTAGGAAATAATACAGAATTTTTTAAAAAGTAAGAAATCACTAGTTGATAAATTACATATTATCCTCTTAGAAATAGTTGCTAAAGCATACAAAGTGGACATTCAAACAGTGAAGCTGCAAACAGTTCTATTCAATGATCTAACAGAAACTTAGTAAATGGTTATCAATGTTACACACTTAAACATACTTGCAGTTATATCCTTTAGATCACTTTTTTTTCCTCCTTTTGCTTTTTAAGTCCATTATCTGTTTAGTTATATCATGTTTCAGCTTGCTCAGTACCTTACTGATCTGTTTTGCTGTTGTTATTTCCTTTTTAATCACCTTATATAATTCTGTTGTTTTGTTTTTGAGTTTCTCCTTATCCATGCCCCATGGATGAGCTTTGGTGGAGATGGGAGTTTTGGGAGGTATTTTGTTACTTTATTTCTCATATTCTGTTGTTTTTGTTGTTGCTTAGTTTTTTTTTTTTGAAGGAGGTGAAATACAACAGAACAAGACATAACACAGCCAACTGAGACAGGGTAGTGAAATTGGTACAGAAGGTCACAACAGGCTACCAGTATAATAGTAGTAGGTGCCATAGTATATCTTATCATCTTCCCCATAGTTGTTCTTTCAATCAGGTTTAGCAAAGTCAAACCAAATACAGAACATTATAGAACTTACCAAACAATACTGAATAGAGCAGTAAAATTAATCAGAACAAAGCAAAACAGTAATAAAAATATTTGCTTTCAAAGAGATAGTAGAAGGAAATCTCCCCTATTTGCTCTATTGCATATGGTCAACCTCCCAAGAGATGCTCAGACCTCTGGCTCCCCTTTGCTAATGGGGGTGGTGTGGGGAATGGGGTGCTTGATTCTCAGCCTGTGCGCTGGTAGGCTCATGGCTGCTTACCAGGGCGGCGAGCTGGTTGCTTGGTTTCCCAGCACCCTAAGTTCCAACATGGCGTGGATCTTGGGAAATGCTGACTGTTTCTCCCCATGGTGTGGCTGCCGCTTGCCTGAGCTGACTGGAGATTCTATAAAAAGCCTAAAATAGAAATTCCATTTGATCTAGCTATTCTTCTCCTATCTATCTTTCTTTAGGAGTTAAAGACCCCCACACTTATCGTAGCACAACTCATAATAATTAAAACATGGAAACAGCCCATATATCCATCAATGGATGAATGTCTTAAGAAAATGTGGTATTACAATGAAGCACTGTCCTGATATGAAGAAAGATGAATTTGAATCATTTGTAGGAAAATGGATGGAACTTGAATTCATAATTTTAAGTGAAAATGGACACATAAGTATAAAAACTGTATTGTTTCTCTTATACAAGAAACCAAAGTATAGGAAAATCAAAGAACAAAATAAAAGATAGACAATAGGAAATAGGGATATAGAACTTTGGCAAGTGGGAATGAATGAAAAAATGGAGGAGAGGGAAGGAAAGAGAGAAAGAGGTCATAAAAAGAAATAAGATGTGTTGTGTGCATGAACTAAGTACCCACAATGAGTGTATTCGTGATATACCACAACATGTACTAGTAAAATTAAAAGTAAAGAAATATCAAGGCCCTATTACCATATTTTCCAGAAAATCCTAAATTCATGTGAAATTGAAACATCATGATCACTGGCTAATTTAAAGGAATGACCTATTTTATGAAAGTATTTTTATCACTCATGATATTTTATAGTAATACGTATACTTATGTAAAGGAAGAATAATTGGATGTGTAATTTGTAGGTCTTGCTTTACATAGAACAGTCCTCCACCTTAGACTAGTTTTATTATCTTTATTTGAAAAACTCCATTTAAAAATATATAAGAAGTTTTGCTCAATATAAGTGTGATACTTTTCAACATTTCAAATACTTTTTAAAATCATACAAAATTTAAATCTAACTCTCACATAAACCAATCATGTATACCTATATGCATGGTCATGAGAAGGTGAAAACTACATTTTATATGCAGCCCTTATTAATTCAGCAGACCTCAGTTAAGTACTTACAGTTAGAGAAACACTGTTTCTTCTGCTGAGGTGAGAAAAGTCAATGGAACAGACCCAGATGTGTGTGCCTCTGAGGATTCCATTCCAGTTGGTAGATTTCTGGTGTTAAATCGAATATAAAGTGCACCAAAACAAAACAAACAAAATAAAAACAACTTGGAATTATTTGGAATATGGAACCAGTTTTCTCACTTAGAGGTACTTCTTACTGTACTGTTATCTGTGTTTATGACTTTGTAATTGTTATGATTAGCACATTGGATTCTGAACTAATTAATCTGTTTTGTTAATGCTGTTGTTTTTTCATGATAACATTTCTTACTGAAGATGATTCTAGGTAAATTTCTGAGTTCCATACTCTGTGACAAAGTAAGTCACAGTGAGTAGGACTGAAGCAGAGTGAGATTATAAGGAAGAAAACAGAATGAAGCTAGAGTCTGCAATATATGAAATACATGTAGTAAAGTCTTATTGTTTGTAAGCACAGGTTAAACATACATTTTCTTAAAAATAAAAATGCCTATTTTTATAAATAACAAATAATCAGTGAGTTAGAAAATATAAAATTATAAAAAATCTTCCCATGAATCTAAGAAAATCCTTGTTGAGAAATTCAGCAGAAATCACCTTAAAAAAGTAGAACCAGGAATTGAAAAATTGGACAACTTCTTTTACATTTCTTATGGTTCAACTATATTAGCCTAATTTATTAAGTTATTATGCATAAGTATATTAGCCTAATTTATAAAGTTATTATGTCTATTTATTGGAAAAATAGAATTTTCATTTTTCCATGAACTTACAACCAACCCACTAATATTTGCAGCTTACAAAATACTTTCATATGTATTCTCTTCCAAGACAATTTCCAGGAAGATATTGTGATCATCATTTTAATCCTGAGAGAATCATGCATGGTAATAAACTTACTCTAGACCTTCTAGCCAGGAAATGGGAAAATCAATTTAGAATAAAGATTTTTCAGCTAGGCATGGTGGCACATACCTGTAATCATAGCACTTAGGAGGCTGAGGCAGGATGATTGCTGTGAGTTTGCTGGGCTACTTAGGTAAGTTCAAGGTCAGCCTGAATTGCAGAGAGAGACCTGGTCTCAAAACAAACAAACAAACAAACAAACAAATGAATAAAAATAAACTTTGAAATAAAAGTTTTTCGTCACTAAATCTTGTCTTAACAACATACTATTTTTACTATTTTTCCACATCTAGATGACCAAGAAAATGCTAACATACAGAATTTTTAAAAACTGTATTTAAAACTGTATGTTAAAATTTTTTAAAAACTGTATGTTAAAAACTGAATTACAACACACAAATTATAAAGAGCATAAAATAAACTAGTATTAAGTATAGAGATCCATTAAATTTTCGTATGTATATTCCTATACAGTATCCATCCAAATTAAGATACAGAATATATCAAGTACCCTAAATGTTTCCTTTGTGCCCTTTGATGGTCACTACTCATTGTACTAAAAATATTCAGAATTCTGAGTTATATTTTTGTTGATTAGTTTTATCAGGTTTTTAACTTCATGTTTATCAAATTAAATTGACATCTTTGTGTTTTGGCTTCTTTTGCTCAGTATAATATCTTTGAAATTAATCTATGATATGTGTAGCACTAATCCTGCTCAATTTTTAGAACACAGCTTTATTGACCTATATTTTACATACCATAAAATTTATATAATTAATTATATAGCTTGATAGTTCCTATTACATTCAGAGTTGTGTAATTATCGCCAAATGTTATTTTTAAAACATTTTTAACATCATAAAAGGAATCTTACACAAATAAATTATTCCCAATTCTCATTTGCCTTCCTACTGCAAACCTGTCTGTTACTCAGGCAACCAATATTCTACTTTTTTGCTTTCATGAACTGGCCTACCTTGGGTATTTCACATGCATATTAGTATACATTATGTAGTTTTGGGGACTGGCTTCTTCAGTATAATGCTTTCAAGGTTCATCCTTATTGTGGCATGTGTCCATATTTCATCCATTTTTAATGGTGAGTAGTGTTTTACTTTATGAATGTACTGTGTTTGTTTATGTATCCATCAGTTGATGGCATTTGGGTTATTTCCACTTTTTAACTATCACAAAAAAATGTTACCACGAATGTTCTTAGATTTTTTTGGTAGACACATGTTCTCATTTCTCTATGCTATATACCTAGGAGTAAAACTGTCGTGTCATTATCTACGTTTAACATTCTGAAGAAATGTCAAGCTGAACTTTATAGTGGTTGCTCCACTGTAGACTCCTACAAGTGAGCTATGAGCTTGTTGACTTCTTCACAGCCTCACCAATACCATCTATTGCCCATAATTTTTAACATAGCCATCAAAGTGGATATGGAATAATACTTCATTTTAGCTTTGATTTATATTTCCCTAATGACTAATGATATTAAATATTTCCTACATTTGTATATTTTTGGATAAATACTTATTCAAATCATTTAGCTTTTTTAAAAGTTGGAAAAAAGTTGGATTATTTTTCCATTGTTGAGTTGTACATTGCTTTTTATATTTGGGATTAAGGTATCTTTGGGGTACAAACTGAGTATTGCTTTTTTGAAATTTTTGGGATTAGAAGTGTTTTTGATTTGGGGGAAGTTTGAAATGTTTGCATATACATTCCGAGACAAGTCGGAAATGAGACTCAAATTCAAACACGAAGTAACCTGAGAGTAATTTTAGGCAATATATTTAGTGTGCCTATGATTAGCACATGACTCATTACATGAAGTGAGATGTGGAATTTTCCATTTGCAGTCTCATGTTGGTGCTGAAAATGTTTTGCATTTTGGAACATTTTGGATTAGGAATGCTTAATCTGTAGATAATTTATAAAATTTTCATCTCTGTCTATGGGTTGTCCTTTCACTTTTTTTCTTCATAGAATCATTAATACATAAAATTTTTAATCCAGTTTACCTGTCTTTTCATTTATCAGTGTGCTTTTGGTGTTGTATCTAATTGATCAATGCTTAATCATAGGTCATAAAGACTTACTTCAACATCTCATTCTATCAGTTTTACAGTTTGTCTTACTGCCGCTCTAATTAGGTACATTATGTATTTTGAGGTAATGTATAATGTAAGGTGTGTAGAGGCCCAAATTATCTTTCACATGTAGATATCAAAATTTCTACTCAACATTTATTGGTATGGCAATTATTTTTCCATTAAATTGTCTCGGCATCCTCAGGAAAACAATTGACTGATAATAAATACAAAGGTTTTTGTGAAGATTTATATTTGGAATTTCAATTCTATCCCATTGCTTTTTATGTCTTTTTAAAATGCCAGTAGCACATTCTCTTGATTACTATAAATTTGTTCAAGGTTTTGAAATTAGGACAAGTGTCTTTCAACTTTCTTCTTCTTCTTCTTCTTCTTCTTCTTCTTCTTCTTCTTCTTCTTCTTCTTCTTCTTCTTCTTCTTCTTCTTCTTCTTCTTTTTTGGTATCAGGGATTGAATTTACGACCTCATGCTTGCCCGGCAGGCACTTAAGCAACTGAGCTAAATCCCCAGCTCAACTTTCTTCTTTTGCAAGGATCTTTTAGGTGTTCTCAATCTCCTGTATTTCTATATGGACTGTGAATTACGTTTTAATCATTTTAATCTAAGGCATGTGGGATTTTGATAGGGTTTGCATTAAACCTGTACGTCAGTTTGGGGAATTTTTCCACTTTATAAATGTTAAACTTTTTGATGTGTGAACATGGGACGTCTTTATATTTATTTGGGTCTTGTTTTATAGATTTTATTTTCGTGTCTTCTGTTCTTTGGTGGTCTTTGTTCCTAAGCATTCATTTTATTCCTTTTGTGATTGTTTTCTTAATTTCATTTTTGGTTTGTTCATTGCTATCGTATAGGACACTACCATTTAAAATATTTAATGGTATCTTACCACATTGATAAACTTGTTCATAAATTTTTTAATTGCAGAAAAATATTCCATTGTTACTTTCTTACAGAGGGGCATATCATGCTTCCACTGTTTGCATATTGTGAATAATGCTGGTATGAATATTGCTAAACATGCTTTTTGATGCACACAGGCACTCATTAGTCTTGAATACGTAGCTATAAGTGTAGTCTCTAGGTCATTCCATAGGCAGACATTTAACTTTAGTTAATACTGTAAATCACTTTAGGCAATCTGCTTTTGTGTCTGTACTTTGGCCCCATCAATAGTTTGAATTAATTCACTATGATTTTTTTTTTTTAGTGGATGATTGTTATTTACCAAAATGGAAAAAATGGAAAATGCATCTTTGAGTGTGAATTTGTTAAAAGGGTAAAAGAAAAAAGCCATAATAAGAGGAAGAGAATATGTAACTTAGATTTTTTCCTAAAATAAACTATAGAAAATAAAAAAGAAAATACATATTTTAGTGTGAGAAGGAGTAAATGAACATTTGTATCTATAAACACAGTTCAAACAGACATCAGATACTAGGTCCTTCTTGTCTGCCTTTTTCAGAAGAAATTTTTTTCTATGTTTTACAAAACTCTCACCTGAAATGTAATCTTGAAATGCTGCATAAAAAGTAGTTAAAAGAAAGAATAGTTTCACTTAAATGTAAAGAAATAAGTTTAAACAAGTAATTAAAAACTATTTTTTCCCTGCTTTGCACCTCTTGTTTGATGAAAGGAGTAAGAAAAATGTTTGAAAAATTCTGTCATTAACCAAAGAATGATGATGAGGTTAACTCTTTTTCTTGAATAAAATCCTAGGTCATTTGCAGGAAATTTGAATAAGTTTTCCAAATTCTTTTTACGTAGAAAGATGAAGAAATCATGACAATATGTTTAAACTTGAATTTAACCAAAAATAGAAATAACTACGTATTTCAACATTGGCAGAATTTTGCCTCTTAATGAGAAATGAAAAGGAAGCCAAATCTGAAGAAAAATTGTTAAGCATATTTAAAGTTTGAGTAACTTATTTTGTGGGCATTTTATAGAACATTTTGGTTTAGTATTTTTAGATATAGATGATGTATTATAAAGTTCTGGCTTTTAAAAGTCAACATAGTTAACAATTTGGAAGCTTAAAATTTTTTTATTTTAATGGCAGTGTTTTTATCAATACCACTTTTATTCCTGATTTCTAGCTATATTTTTGACACTTCTTTTTCTAACATTTTCTTTGGTTACTATAGCATCTGTGCTCATGACTTTTTCCATGTGTTATCTCCATAGTTTTGCTGCCTTTCTGATTTCCCAACAACGTCTCTGGACTCTTCTACCTGCAACTGGTGAAAATTTCTAGCTTTGGCATTCTATTTTTAAACTATGACTTCCATTTGTCTCTTTCTTTGTGAGCTTTATAGAATTTCTACCTCTTGCTCATTGAAAAATTTCTCTTTTATTTTCTACTCTGCAATTATGTATCAACGCTTGCTACTTTTTTCAATTATTATAATTATCTTAAGATATTGTAATTAATGTTCTTGCTAGTAGTACAGAAATATTCCCTTTTTTGATTTTTTGTTTTCAGGGTTTGCTAATTTCAAAATTTTTGATTAATACCCCAAGTCAGTCCTTAATCAGTCATTCATAGTGAGTTTTCATGGAGACAGTCACATAGTCTTTTTGATTTGCTGGGGATTCCAGGAAGAGGCCACATGACTTTTCTGATTGTCTTCAAACACAAACTTTCAGTGTTCTCCTAGAACCATGACACATTTGATGCCTAGTTAATTCCTACTTGGTTTCCAGTGGGTATCATTACAATCTTTACTTTTACTTACATACCTTACCCAAAGAGGGAGACTAGTTGTCTTGCCTCCAACCTTTCCTAAAATCTTTTGAACTATGCTTTTGTTTTTACCCTTCTATGAATTTATTACTATGTTCTATATCCTGCTATATCACTTACCATTCTTCCATGATTAATTCCTTGAATTCACTTGTCCCTTTTTCTAAAGAAATAGTCTCTTCTGTAAAACAATGTTTCTTAACTGGAAGTGATTTTACTTCCTAAGGGATATTTGGCAATGTCTAGAGAGATGTTTTGGATTTTAACTAGAGGGGTACCATTGGTATCTATTGGTGATGGGCCAGGGAAGCTGTTCAACAGCCTTCAGTGGACAGGGAAGACCTCTAGAACAAAAGAATTATCCAGATCCAAATGCCTGCAGCACATGGTAGAAGAATCTTGCTCCAAGTTTAAATCAAGTTCAAATTTTGCCTCTCCAAACTACTATGTTTTAAGGAGCATGCTTATCATTTTTTAGTTCAGCTTTTACTTTTTCATTATGAATTTGTACAACAGAAATCAATATTTCCTGGTTTAATTTAATTACTTTCCATCCGTTGTGTTAAAATGCTATGATGATGAAATTTTTTACCCAGTAGAAATTATTAAGGTGTTTAGAAGACTCAGTTTTTTCTCTGAGCATTTTACAATGATCTTGGAAGTAAATAAAGCAGATGAAAACACTTTTATCTTCCCAACTTGTAGTTTGACTTGGCAACAGTATGTATGAACTTGATCTTAGATGCTAATTTAGATGTTCCTTTCGTTGTGGTGAAGAATTATTTTTGGTGATTTTTTCTTTTTTATTGCAACAATAGCTTTCTGAAACTAATATTCATAAAGATACATTTGAGATTCACTTATGAAAAATAATTTTATAATATATTAGTATTTTTAGCAAAAATAGAATAAATGTAAAAATGCCTTTGTTATACAGATAGGGCCAAATCTATAGGTTCTGTTGTGGGTGTAGTTCCTCATATAAGGTGCTGTTTTCCTTGGAAACATCAACAGATGCTGCATCTTCCATGGAGAACTTGTCACAGACATTTGTTCCAAGACTTCTCAGAGTGTTTCACAGACTATTTTTGAAACAAGACAAAAAACACATTTCTAGTATAATGGGAAATAACCCTAACTTCTCCCCTGTCACTTGCATAGCCAGTTGGAGAAGCTGATTGAAATCTCTGAAGTACAATTGAATTCTTCCCAGGTGTGGTGGTACATGCCTGTAATTCCAGCACTTGGGAGGCTGGGGCAGGAGGGTTGGCTCAAGTTCAAGGCCAGCCT
This sequence comes from Hydrochoerus hydrochaeris, assembly GCA_004027455.1. Lineage (NCBI taxonomy): Eukaryota > Metazoa > Chordata > Mammalia > Rodentia > Hydrochaeridae > Hydrochoerus > Hydrochoerus hydrochaeris. The sequence continues at coordinate 524,947 of PVLA01000417.1, forward strand.
GGGCTACACAGTGAGTTCAAGGCCAGCCTACACCACATAGTGAGACCCTGTCTCAAAAAAAATGAATTCTTATTTCTGTTCCTGGAGGAAAAATAATGAACTATCATAGGGCCAAACTCTGGATAAAGTACTTCATCTGGTTGATAAACAGTAGCTCCTAAGATTGCATTTTCTTTCACAAAGTAAGAAAACCTTTTGGCTCTATCTAGTCACTACTCTCATGCACATCATACTCTGCAATGAAAACGAAGTGAATGACAAAGATATGAGCTCTCAGTTTATATTTTTAAACATGTAATGAAGTTGCTACAGTGATGCTTTAAAAATTAATTGTTAAGATTGTCAATGTGACTGAGTAGAGGAGGAGCTGTGTCAGAGGTGCTGAGAGAAGACTTACTGCAGCCACAGAGACAGAGTCCAAATCACTTAAATTAAAAGGCTGAAGGGATAAATTCCACCACTGGACAAATAACACAGAAAACACATCACAGGAAGGGAATGTCTTACTAAAAATATCTTCATATTGATTTCAAGATCTCCTTATCTACTTGCCTGAAACACTCAGCACCACAAAAGGGAAAAAGGAAAGGAAAAACAAAACAAAAACCCCCAAATAAACAAAAAAGATATACACACATACAGGAACATGAGAAATCAAGGCAATGAAAGACCTCCAAGTTCTCCCAACTCTCCCGAGGTAGATCAAGTGGGCATCAGTGGAAAGAAAGGTAAATACCAAGCTTGTCAAATTGATTAAAGAAGAGTTGATGAGACTTGGTGAGTTCAAAAAGGATATGACCTAAAAGTTATTAAGTTATTAAAGAAAATGTCCTATGTGGATTTGGGGGTAACAAATAAAAAATTAGGAGCACTAACCAATACTGTTCAAAATATGAATGAAAAATTTGCCAAAGATACATAATTTATGAAAATGTATCAGACAGAAATACTAGATATAAAAATTGCTTAGCATCTATAAATTGCATAATGACCAACATGATAACAGGGGTTCTGAAATTGAGAACAAAATAGTAAATTATAATGAATTACTAAAAGAGGACTAAAGAAAGATAAGAGATCAAGAAAAATGTGTTTAACAGCTACTAGGTGATACTAAGAAGACAAGTCTAAGGCTATTTAGAATGTAGCACACAGGGAATAATACATTTGTTTACAGAAATCATGATAGAAAACTTTCCAAACATGAGAAAAAATCTCAGTGTACATGCAAGTGGTACATATAGAACACCAACCAATTATGTTGAAAAAAGAATCTTCCCATGATACATAATTAAGATTCCAGATACCCCCCAATCCAGAATTTTAAAGGATGTCAGAGAAAAGAAAAAAAAATCATATATAAAAGTAAATCTATTAGAATTGCATCAGACTTTTCAACACACACTTTTTAAAGACCAGAAACCCAAAAAACAAACAACTTTCAACCCAGATTAATTTATCTTGAAAAACTTTCCTTCAAAGTCAGTGGAGAAATAAGAACATTCAATGAAAAATAACAACTCAAGAGGATTATGAATACTAAACCAGCACTTTAGAAAATACTGAAGAATATTCTAGATAGAGACAGTGAAACCAACAAAGCCAAAAATCCAGATGGAATGAATACACCAAAGCAAGCTGAATAGATAAACAAAACAAAAAAGGAAAAGAAAGACAAAGGAATCCTCAAAGGAGAAAGAGTGCAGTGACAGGAATTAATGAATACTTCTCAATAATAACTCAATGTAAGTGGTCTCAATTCCCCATTTAAAAGACATAGATTGGCAAACTGAATATAAAAACAGAATTTAACAGTCTGTTGCATTCAAGAAACTCATCTACCCCAAAAACAAATTCATAGTTTAAAAATCAAAGGATGGAAAACAATATTTCATCTTTCAGGACTCCAAAACCAAGCAGGGGTAGTGATTTTACCCTCAGACAACGCAAAATTCAAGCTAAAATTAATTAGAGGAAGCAAAGTTATTACATACTAGTTAAGGGAATCCTCTAATATAAAAGGATAACTCTAGAAAATATGATGGATGATGCACTGAACATTGTAACACCTATCTTAATGAAACAAATATTGCTGAATATAAAGTATTTTACAAATTCTAACATAATCCCGGTTGTTGACCTCAGTATGCCACTTTCATAGAGATAGATCAACTAAATAATCAATAAAGGAATATCAGATCTGAACTATGCCTTTGATCATATGGACTTTATAAATATTTACAGTGTTCTACTGTAATGCAACAGAATACACATTTTTCTCTGCAGCAGTTAGAACTTTCTCCAAAATATATTACATATTAGACCACAAAGCCTGCTTAAATAAATATAAAAGAAACCAAACACTACAAGCTTACTCTCAGACCATTGTGCAATGAAAGGAGAAATCAATCACAGAAGGAGCCACATAAAATTTAGACACACCTTGAAACTTAGCACTCCTGAACACTCAACAGGTCACAGAAGAAGTTAAGCAATTTATGGAAGTAAATGACAATGTCAGAACACACCCAAACCTATGAAACACGGTGAAAAAAATCCTTCAAAGAAAATTTATTGCTATCAATGTGTTATGGTTCGGACATTGTGTCATCTTGAGAAGTTTAGAAGTTTATCTAAGAAACTCAGTAGGGAGCCAGGATTCTTACTTTGTAAATATCCTCATCCTGTACAACAGGAAGGCAAGGAGATTTTGTGTGTGCTACACCAGCCCTGGAGCAGGGGTGGTCTATGTACAATATAAGGGAGGAGTAAAGGCTTGCTGTCCCACCCCCTTTTGCTCTGGCTTCTTTTGCTGGCTACTGTCTTGAAGTAGCCCCTGTGCCACACCACTCTGCCTTGGAGCCAGCTGATTATGGACTGAAACCTCCATAAACAATGAGTTAAATAAAACTTTTCTTCCTTCCTTTTGGGTGTTGGGTATTTTGTTCCAGGAATGAGAAAAAAGTTACCAAGACACAATGCTTGCGTTAGAAAAATAGAGTGAGCTCAAAATAAATAACCTAATAAGGAACCTCAATGTATAGTACCTGAGAAACAATAATTCAAGCCCTCTCTGAATTCATAAAAATCAGAGCAGAAAATAATGAAGCTGAGACTAAAAAAATTACAAAGAATTAATTAATTGAATACCTGGTTCTTTGAAAAAAATTAAAAAAATAGATAAACCCATAGCTGACCTTGTCAAAAGAAAGAGAGAAATGACTCATATCAGTACAATTAGAAATGAAAAAGTCTATCTCGAACACCATGGAAATCCAGAAGATAGTAACTACTATAAAAAATTGTATTCTAACAAATTGGAAAATATTGAAGAAATGAATAGATTCCTAGACTAATGCAAACTGCCAGAATGAAACCAAAGCAACATAAAAATTCCAAACAATCTACTAAAGAGCAATAAAATTGAAGCAGCAGTGAAAAACCAACCAACCAACTACAAAAAGTATAGAAACTGATGGATTCACTGCTGAATTCTACCAAAATTTCAAGGACATTTATCACCAATACACCTCAAGCTCTTCAGTGAAATTACAAGGGATAGAATATTTCCAAACTCATTTCTGGAAGCCAACATCACTCTGATCCCCAAACTAGAAAAAGAGTAAAGAAACTAAAAAACAAAACAAACAAAAAATAATGACATGCCAATCTCCTTAATTTACATAGAGGCAGAAATCTCAATAAGATATTAACAAATAGAATGCAGCACATCATCAAAAGCACATCTTGACCAAATTAGCTTTATCTCAAGGTCAACAAGAATGATTCAACATCTGCAAATCAATAAATGTAACACTCCACATAAACAGAAACAAGAACCAAAAACCACATGATCATATCAATACATGCAGAAAAGTCCTTTGACAAAATCTAACAAACCTTCATGATAAAAACTGAAGAAGGTAGCTGTAGAAGTTCCCTGAATTTGCTAAAAGCTGTTTATGACAAACCAGTGGCAGCATCATACTAAATAGAGAAAAACTTAAAGCTTACCCTCTAAAAATAGAAATAAGACAAGGATACTATCGCCATTTATCTTTAACATGGCACTCAAAACATGAGCCAGAACATAGAAAGAAATAAATGGAATATGTAAAGGAAGAAATTACATTATCATTACTTACAGATGTCATGATTCTCTATGTAGAAGACCAAAAAGCTCTTGGAAACAATAATTAATTTTAGCAATGTAGCAGGTTAAATAAAATCACACAAAATTAATGTCATTCATATATATTAATAATGAACTCAATAAGAAACTAGGAAAACAATACCATTTACAAAGGTATCAAGAAAAATTAAATAACTGGAAATTAAACTAACTAAGGAAGTGGAAGAATCTGCAACAAAACTGCAGATTGAAGAGGACATCAGACAATGGAGAGCTAACCCTGCTCGTGCATAGGCAGAACTAATACTGTCAAAATGGCCCCAAACTGATATATAGATGCAATACAGTCCCAGTCAAACAACAGTCTTCATAATACTGCAGAAAACAATTCTATAATTCATATGGACCCAGAAGAGACCCAGAATACCAAAAGAAATTCTGAGAAACAAAAGCAAGCAGGAGGTACCACAATACCTCAATTCAAGTTGTACTACAAAGCAACAATGATAAATATGGCATTGTATTAACACAAAAATAGACATGTGGATCAGCAGAACAGAATAGAGGATATAGAAAAATGCAGACACATTCAGCTATTTGATCTTTGACAAAGGGGCCAAAAACATACACTGGAGGAAAGAGCTCGTTTTACAGTTGGTGCTGGGAAAACTGGCTATCTATATTTAGAAGAGTAAAGCTGGACCCATAACTCTCACTGTGTACCAAAAAATCAAAAGAGATCAAAGATCTAAATATTAAAGCAGAAACAATGAAGTTAATATAGATAAAATTGGTGGAACACTTGAAGTCCTAGATATATGAATGGGAAAAAAAATTACCAGATGTTCCTCAGAAAGAGCACTAATATTTAGAATACACAAATAATTTTCAAAAATTAGACCACCGAAAATAAAAGACCCAGACAAAAATGAAATGAAATGAATATATCCTCAGAAGAAATGCAAGTGGCCAATAAATATATGAAAAAAATTTCAGTATCTCTGGCCATCAGAGAAATGCAAATAAAAGCAATACTTATCCCAGAAAGAATTCCCATCATTGGAAAACCAAGTAACAACAAAATTCCAAAGCTTTCCTGAAAGAGAAGCCCTCCTTTATTTTTGGTGGGAATGCAAAAAGTACAACCAATATGAAAGTCAGTATGGAGATTTCTCAAAGAACTAAAGTCAGAAATTCTATTTGATTTAGCTACTTTAGGTATATTTCCGAAAGGTTCAAAGTCATCATGTTACAGAAATATATGTCTACTGATGTTTATAGCAGCACAACTGATAATTGCTATATCCTGGAAGCAGCTTGTAAATCCACCAACAGATGAATGGATAAAGAAAGTTTACCATATTGCCCCAGAAAGAAAGGATATTATAAAAAAAACTTAATAATAACCAATGACAGTGAGGATGTGGGGATAAAGGACCTCTTCTAATTGTTGGTGATGATGTAAAGTAGCACAACCGCTATAGAATTCAGTGTGGAGATTCCTCAAATAACTAAAAATAGAAATTCTATTTGACCCAGATTTTCCCCCATAGGTAACTTCCCAAAAGAGTGAAGATCATCATATTACTGGGATATATGCACGTTCATGTTTATAGAAGCACAGTTTATAATAGCTAGATTTTGAAAGTAGCATGTATGTCCATCAACAGATGAATGGATATGGGAAATGTATTTATACACGATGAAGTTCTATGCTACCATAAAGAAATATAAACTTGAGGCTTTCATAGATAAATGGATACAAGTTGAGTACATAATATTAAGTAAAATAAGGCAAAGACACTCGCTCAAATATCATATGGTTTCTCTTATATTCGAAACACAATCTAAGTATACAAATGAGCAAAATGGAAGAGAGATGAATAGGAAAAAGAGTTCATATACTTTACCAAATTATATATTTTATTGCTTCAAAAATATTTTAATGTTAATTTGTTTCATTTACACTATGAACTTAGATATAGAAAAGAAATTTTTGTGTTACCTGCTTCTTTTTCTGTAAACATTTTGTTTATGGCTCATACTCTGAGTTACTACTTTGAAGATAACAATACACAGTGCACTAACTATTGTTATTCTCTTATTATTTTCTTTGAAATTTTTTTATGAAATAAAATAAGAAAGTGACTCACCAAATATTCAGAGACATTTTCATTTTATGACTCAAGTGGCTCCAACTCTCATCAAGAGAAACAGTGAGATTTCTATTAAAAGTAGCCCTAAATTTAATCACATAAAAGTCTGTTATGTTCCTTCAAATTTTCTAAACTGGCAGGTAGTGTAACAGCTTCTTACTTATCCAGCAATGCTATAGGGATGAAAAATTGGGCTTGGGTCAGTTGGAAACACCCATGGGAGACGAGAGGGCAGGAATGATGCAGGAGCCTCAACGATTCCTCTCTTCTGCCTTTCTTCTTTGCAATGACAGTGCAAGCTGGACAGATGCACGATGGTACTGCCTCCTACTGGTGACCCTGTCATCTGCCACTTCTTTCCATTTATGAGTGACAATAGGTTCTTTTGCTATTAATCTGTAGATTGGCTCTTTGTCCTAACTTTCTTCTTAATTCTTCTATGACTTTTGATGCCCTCTGAGAGATTTAATTCCCCCAGTTTAATTAACAAAAATGATTTATATTTCCCTGTTGGATAATGAGAGATGTTTGACAGTTTTAATTGCTACTTGGAGTAGCATCATCTTTTGTTGTATTACCTGTGTAATATTTACCTTACAGTGTGTGTGATTATGGCTGGTACAGATTTGATATCTGCCAATTCTGCTGCATTCTTTTTATTTAAATGCTTTATTAATTTAAATGTTTATTGATTATTTTGTGTTTTCAATCTAGGTAAATATTGCTGGGAAAAATGCATACACCTCTTATTTCTTTTTTCTTTAGAACAACTTTAGGTCCTGTGTTTAACTGGTAGTGATGGTAGCATTTTTAAAAGTCATAATTTGATTTTAAATGAACCTATAGATTTTCCATTTTTCTCTAATGTTTGTTACTTTTTTTCAGATTTATAAATGTTCAAAAATTTAGGAATTACCCCTTTTTTTCTAGCTTACTGAGTTACTTAAAAAATTAGTGATGAGTCTTTACTATTGCAGGATCTATTGAAAGGATCATACATTTCTCCCTTTAATTCCTTATGCTGCTTAGATAGATTATCTAATGTCAAAACTTTTTCATGATTTCATAAACTTATTCATGATTATTTTATAACAGTTTTGTTACATTGGCTAGAAAGTTCTGTCTACTACCAATTTAAATTTGCATCGAATCCATAAAAGATATTTAATTATTTTTGTTTATGTTCCATCTTATTAAATTTTTCAAAAACTAGTTTGTAATTTTGTTATTTTTCTGCTTTCTTTCTATGTGTCCTGTTCTTAAATTACTTCTTTTACCTTTATTATAATTTCCATTCTCGTTTCTTTGGATATGCTCTATTGCTCTTTCCCCCAATTTCCTTCATTATGAATTTTTCAACATTTTACATTTTCTGTTGTATGATTGGGATACCACTTCATCTATGGCCTAAAATTTTTGATGAAATGCTCTCACTCTCTTTGACCTTCCAGTGTTTTAAAATCTCCTTTAAATTGTTTTCCTTTGATTTAGTATTGTTACTTAGTTTTTTCCTTTGATTTAGTATTGTTACATAGCTTTTATACATATGCAACTTCTAAATTTATTATTTTGTTACTGATTTCTACTTTTTCCTAATGTCCAGAGAACATAAGAAGCATATTACTTTTTAATCTATTGAGATTGTGAAGTTCCGTATAACACTGTGAGCACTCATAATTTGAAGAAATATTTCTATTGGATGTTAAAATTCATATAGATATCTATATGCTGCTTAGATATATTACCTAATGTCAAAACTTTTTTCATGATTTCATGTTGATATTTTAATATTTTTCTATTTTTGCTATGCTTTATCTGAATCTGAGAGGGATAGATTGAGATCCTGAATTTCAATTTTTAGATCTCGTTTTACTTCATTTTCTCTCAGTTGTATTTTTTAAGTCTACAATGTAAAGTGTATATTTTCCAGATTCTTGTATCATTTAATATGATTTTAATTTTTTGGTATGTATTTTTGCTCTGTTACTTTTATGTCTTAATTTCTAATTTTTTTGTGATATTAGGATTGCTATTTGGGCTAATGTTTGGTTCACTTTCTGGCTTATTTATCTCTCCTGTGATTATTTGAAAGGTTTTGAAAGTTTAAGTTTTTAACCCATTTGGAATTGATTTTTACGTATTCTGTGAGATGAGGATTCAGTCTTGGTTATTTTTCTCCACAGAATCAACATCTCTGTTTTCCCCAACTACCTGAAATGTCAGCTCTGTAATGTGACTAGTTTCCACATACATGTGGTACTGGTGTGGGATTTTCTCAGATATCCTTTGTATCTCATGTCCTGGACTTATTTACTCATTTTACAACAAGTTTTACTGTCACAGAGAGCAAATCCTCCCAAGGATTCTTGTTGGATATCTTCATTCTTTCTCCACCTTTTATAAGTTTTTCAAACTACAGAAAAATCTTCTGTTCCTTCTCCACTCTTTTTCCTTTTCCTTCCTAAGAACTCTTTCAATTAGTATCTTGATTATTTTGTGTCTTTTTTCATAAATATGGCCATTCTCCCTATTTACTGTGATCTTTAATGATATTGATTAGATTTTTGCAATTCTTAACATAATAGGGATGCATCTACAGCACTAGATGTCTCTTCCTTCCATCAATGCTGAGTTCTCTGTAGGCTGAGGTAATAGACTTATGACAAAAGGGAGCGCCCATATGTAGTGCTGCCAGGAGCTTACACTTATAATTATCTATAGTTACTATGGTTTAAATGTTTGTTCCCTGAGGTTTTGTATGCTGGATATTTAGTGCCCAGCTGAGTACTAAGGACTTTTAAGAGATGAGGTGATGGAGCCACACTTTCACAACTGGATTAATCTCACATCTGTGAGATTAATATGTGATTGAATTAGTTCCTATAAAAATGGGTTATTCTAAAGCAAGGCTTCTTTCTTGGCTCATTCTGTCTTGGTTCCTTTCCTACCATGTGATGTTATCCTCCCTGATGCCTTTGCCAAAAACTATTGCCAGTATCATACTATTGGACCACAACGACCATGAAATGAATAAACATCTTTTATCTATAAAGTACCCAGCATCAGATATTTTTTATAGCAACAAAAAATGGACTAAGAAAGGTACAGCTTCCAATCTAGCACAGTTTTCTGCCATTTGGAGCACTTCTTTTCCCTGTTCTGCTATGTTCTGGCAGTTATAGTTTCAATGTGATTATAAAGATGCTATGGGAACATTCCTTTGGAAACTCAGAAAGGCAGAAATGAGCAGGAAAATGTAGCTCATTTTTCTTCTTGTCCCTAGTCCTGAAGGGGAGACTGGGAAGAAGATGAAATATTCTTTTCTATTCTTTTCATTCTTTTAAACAGGAAGGGGATGCTGAGCGACAAGGCACAAGCACCAGTCGGTCCCCATCTGGTTTTTCTCTATCTAGTTTCATCAGCCTTATAGCAATAAACTCCTTCCAAATGTTGGCCTTAGATAAGTTATATGACTTTTAAGCATTGTTATAAGTATTTTCCAAATCTCTGAACTTCAGATGTATTTTAGTTGGAAGGCAGAGAGGCTAGCTCAACACCCTTTAAAATGGAAACACCCAACTTTACCAGTTTTCACATTAAATAAATTTATGGCTTTTGGCCACACACACAAACACACATATCCACTAAATATTGGGTGTTGGAACTGGAATTTTCATATATGTTTAATGAGATCCATATTTTCATTTACAAATATTTTCCCCTTTTAATGGGTACTTCATCAATACTATGAAAACCCTAGAGCAAAGTTGCATGCCAAATCACATATGCTGTTGAAATGAGTTCAGATATCTGTTAAGACTTCACTATTTCTGTTTTTCATATTTATCTCAAGACTATAATAGCTCCAAGAAATGCTTTTCTGAGAGTCAATTATTTTATTTTTGATTGATAATCATTTTTTGTAATTAATTGTATTTGATATAATGTGATAATCTAATGCTAAATCAATATTTACATAGTTTAATAAATAATAATAATAATCAAATTATACAAGGATATCCTATCTTTTTATAGTCTGAAGATTTAAACTAAGTTCTACACTGAAACAAAATTCACCCTTAGGACTAAAGGTTATCATTATGCATTCTTGAAACAGGGCCTTATCTACTTATAAAGAATCTATAATAAAGAATTTTAAGAACATAAAGGAACTAGGCTGTATTACTTAAGCCTGAATGAATATTAAAAACTTTCTAACCTTCATATTTTTAATATAGAAAATGTAAATTATATTAATGCCTACTTTATAGGGCACATTTGACATTTACAAGATTTAAATAGCATAACAACGTAAATGATTATTTCTTAAAAATTGGCTACTGCTAAGTACTGCTGTCCTTATTTATTATATCAAAGACTAAATAATGTTTTCTTCTCATTATATATCTTCTAGAAAACTATTTTCTAAATTGTATGATATTATGTACTATAGCAATGTATATTTATACACCTTGTCCAGTAAGTAAGAAAAAATAGCTAAACAAATTATTTTGCTGGGTAAGGATCTTGGAAAAGACTTAGAAAATCATAAAATATGCCTGTTTTTGAGCTCTTGGGGACTGGTGTGATAATGCTATTTTTTTCTGTATTGAGAATTTAAGTACTGGCAGATTTTTTAGAAACATGGTGATCAATAACTTGGCTTAACATTTTCTATGCTGATACTTAGGATCACATAAGTATAGGCTCTCAATAAACATGAAAATGGAATTTTGTGCTTTCAGGAACTTCAGACATCTAAGTCCTATCTCAAGTATGGAATGGAAGAATAATTCCAGTAGGTGTTTTTTCTGCTGTTTCAGTGGGCCTCCTGCACAGGGAAGCAGTGGCTAGTGCTCCGCACCTGAAAGCACCCTGTGTTATGGGAGAAAGACGGAAGGAGACGCTGGAAGTGCTATCTCCTTCTCTTCTCCTCTCCTCTCCTGCCAGAAGCAATTGAAACACGGACAACTGATCTGTATGTAACTACATCTACTCTTTGTATCAGAAGTTGGTTTAATTATACACTACAGTTATTTGGTTAGACCTCATTAGGGTCTTATCTTTACTCTTTAGTGGTGCATTAAATTCTTCCTGCTGACCACATACTCTATTTTTCTGATAGCTATTGCTGCCTAACAATCTACCTCAACACTTAATAACTTAGTGTTATAATTATTTTCTTTTCCATGATTGTGTGGGTCAGGAATTTATGTAGGATTTGATGAAGCAGTTCTTAACTAGAGTTCCTCAGTGTTATTCAGCAAGCAAATGGTTAGTTGAAGATATGCCTGGTGCCCTCCAAAATGTCCTCAAGGCTGGGCTCAACTGGGCCTCGTCTTTCTCCATGTTATACACATCCCCTCTATAAGGTCTTTATAGCAGGGTACATGTCATTTTTTTTCATAGTTGAGGCACAATCCCAGAGTGACTATTTCCATAGAACAGGGTGGAGCCTATCAGGGTCCTTTTGACCTAGTCTCTGCGGTCATGCAAGACCACTTGCACTGCTTGATTCTTACAGGGAGAAGTGACTTACAAATCTAGTGTAGGTTCAAGAAGGCTGATGAACATACAAGATGTGTAAATTAAGCCATAGTTCATTGGAGGGCTGTCTTTAGAGATTAGTTTCTATTAGAAGAGTCTAGATAAAAACAACTTTCAATTTTTTTTTTTTGTAATTTCTGATGATGTTATTATGACCCTTATGTCTCAGGACCTTGAGAACTCCTGGTTAACCCATTCCTAATCAGGCTCTGCTGGTGCCAACAACCTGTGTTGTTCTTTGGAGCTATGTAGCACAGTCTTTGTGGGGATTTGGTTGACCTACATTAATTTCAAGATTTATTAGCATACATGAATTGATAAAGGAATCTAAATTTTCACACTAAGGTTCAGATCAGGGGCTGCGCCCACACTCAGTAAAGATCTACCTGCAAAACTTAGTTGTTTAATTTCATTATTATAGATAATTTCACCCATGTTTTAGCAAGAGACACATTTTTTTTTTTTTGGTACCGGGAATTGAACTCAGAGCCTTGCTCTTGCCAGGCAGGCGCTTATGCTTCTGAGCTATATCCCTGGCCCTGATGCATATTTAATATGTAATTTCCTTCCAGTTTTATAGGCCACTGAACTTCTGTCCTGAATAATTATTGTGCAAGATCTGCTGATTCCACTGTCTGATGCTGTTTTATTGGAATAGCTCTCATTTTGTTCTCCCAGATTCTGTCTTCTTTTTTTGTCAGATTTTATTTAAATTCTTTAAAAATCTAACACAGTAAAGTAGAGCCCTTTATGGCTACTCTGCTTAGTAAATCCAACATTCTTCTGATGATTTATGAAGTCCTACATAATCCACAACCCCTTTTTTTTCTCTTTCTTCATGCATTTATTCATTCAGCAAATATTTGCTTAGTGTTTGCTGTATACTGGACACTTTCTGATGTGCAGAAGACATAGCAAAAGCAGAAATTACCTGCTCTTAAGTTCTGCCTTTGCTCACTCTCATCTATGTGCAGTGGCCCTGCGCTAGTGCTGGAACGTGGCAAGCATGCTCTTGTTACAGGGCCTTTGCATCTTCTGTTCCTTCTGCTTGGGAATGCTCTTCTTTCAGATATGCACACAGCTTGTTCCCTTAATTCATTTAGCTCCTTATGTTTAAATATCATCTCCATGGGGTTTATTACTTGATTACTTTCTGCAAAATAAAAGCCATCCCTATGCTACGTTCCACCTCCCCTGTTACCTTACTAATATTTACCAGCATATGATAAACTTTATACAATTGTTGGCTTGTTCCTTTTTACTTTTTTCTTCTAGAGGAGGAGCACTGTGAGGGCAGGGCCTATCTGTGCTATTTAGGATTCTAGCCTAGTCTGAATTGGATACGAAAGAGTTTTTGGATATAATATAAATTCTTTTTACAAAAAGCCAGACAGCTCCTTAGTGATTTTAAGTCTCTTACTTATGTGTATGTTTAAATTTGGACTGTTCAACAGTGTGGACTGGATTGTCAGTTCCTTTCCCAAGGTTAAATACGTTAGAATCTGTATTTATCCACAGGAGCATAAGGAGAAAGGCAACAGAAGCACTACTCTGTGGTGCTACTAAATCATAAAATGCCTCCTTTGAACTTTGCTTCAGGAAAAAAAATGTGGAAGAAGGATCTTGAGTCATCTTTCTTAAATTTTTCCCATTTTCATATTCATGCATTACACTCCTAATTTATTCTGTTCAGCAGTGAAGCAGCAAATGTTGGTTTACTTTAATTAAAAAGCTACTCAAATTAAACCAACATCATTTAAAGTTGTATATCATTAAAGATAACATCATGTATCAAGTAATAATTAAAAGTTTATATATATGTATATGTGTACATATATTGGAGAACTGCATAGAATTTAAAGGACAAAAATACTGCCACTGATGATGCCCAATTTATTCAAAGTAGGCATGAAATATCACTTATTTGTTATCCAGAAATTTAGATACTGTCTTCATATGCCATCTTGCTTATGTAGGCAGATTAATTTCAGTCTTTTTCACCCACTACTTTCAAATTACACAGAATTTCAAGCAACTTAAACAGTACTAACTCCAAAAAGAAGAAAATGTAATAGCTGATGCTGAGATTCTTTCTGTATGTCTAAAATAATATAAGATAAATTATAATCATTAATCATGAAAAACATTAATAGGATTTATAATCTAATAGAAGGACCACCAAAGGAAAGCTGCAGGATTCATCGTGTACTCTACCTATTTTTGTTCAATCTAGGATCCAGGGATGGTTTTTACATTCTCCAATAGTTGGAAAAAAACTCTTAAATTCTATTTCAGGATATGTGTAAATTACATGAAATCCGAACTTCATTGTCTGTAAGCGAGGTGCTATTGGCAGGCAGCCACAAGTCTGTTTACATAGTGTTTATAATTGTCTATGGCTGCTTTTACTGTAAGACAGAACTGGATTGGTGCAGGAGAGACTGTATGGCCTAAAAGGCTGAAAAGCAAATGTTTTAGATCTTTTCAGAAAAAACACATTTTCTAACTCTGATTTAACATATTGATCCCAAAATTTTGTCAGCAGATCATCTGTATTAGAATTAACTGAGGGAAACAATTAAGAGCAAATTCTCTTTCCTCAGACTTTTTTATTCAGTGGTTGAAGAGCAGTTTCAGAGCTTAAACTCTGGATCTATAGAGCTCTAAGGGGACCATATCCTTCAGTAGGTTTAGATAGACTCTGTCACTGCATGCAGAGTACCTTAGGCTGTGTAGTCTGTTAGTTTGAGTACTGTACCACTCACTCTTCATGTCTCATTCTTTTTTATACAGAATGACAGCAAAAGTTTTTCTCAGGATTTATTGTATTCATATCCTTATAATCTTTTGGCTACACTTTAAGTGTAACTTAAATAAGATAACATAAATTTAAAAAGACAAGGTCTACAAAGTGATATTATAAATATCACTTGCCATGTAGAACACACTAGATACCAGTACTCATAAGCAAAACTATCACTGTTTTTCCTTTGATTTAAATTTGAAGTAAAGATGACACTTAGTGAAAAACTGTACCAGGAAAAGGAGATTCAGCTTGTTTATTGACTAAGACAGGGAAATTTGTATTTCATTGCCTTACATAGAAGCAATGATATTAATCCACATGGTTTTCATCTGTTAGATATGTTCTTGGATATCTAAGAACCCGTCATTTGGCTTCTCTTTTCATATCTCTTCTTTACCCTTTTTAAGTATTGCTCTGACATATATATCATGTGAAAACGTTTTTACTTTATAATCTTGTTATTTTCTTCAGGGATTAGTTATCAAAAAGCTTCATTTTAATGTTTTCATGTGGGTCATATAGACAAGAAATGAGTCAAATAACTAAATTGAATTCACATGATTTTTTAAAAAAGAAATAGTAATTCTGTTTCTAATATAGAGCTAGAAGAATACTAATTTCAGTTTTTTGGGTTAGTTTTCTGTTTAGACAAGATTTTTCTAATTGGAATTTTTGTTGAGAAATCTGTAGATTCACAAGAAGTTGTCAAAAATAATAGTGTGATTCCACATGCCCTTTTTCTAGTTTCCCCTAGTGGAAATATTTTGCAAAACTATTCCAAAAGTGGAATATCATAACCAGGATACTGACATTGAAACAATCTACCAATTTATTCATGTTTCTCTTCTTTTAATCCTTTGGGTGTCCACGTGGTTAGCCCTACACAATTTCAGCACATGTAAAGTGACTCCCATTCTTTTATTATTTTTAATTAGAATTTTTCTGGTATAGTTTTTCATTTTTTACTTTTAATTTTCTTATGTGGAATGTGACCGTGAGTTTCTTATAAATGGTGTATAATTTTTTCCATTTTGTTTAATTTCCACTCAACAATCTCTGTTTTTTAATTAATATACTTATATCATTTATATTTTGTATAATTATTGATCTTCTACTAATTGAGCCTGCTACTGTATTTATTTACTTTAAAAATTTTGCTTCTTTTCTTGTTTCCAGTCCCATATTCTCTTTTCTTTCTTGTGGGTTACTTGAGCAATTTTAGAGTTCTATTTTGTTTTATTTATAGTGCTTTTGAGTGTATCTGTTTGTACAGTTTACACAGTGGTTGCTAGGTTTTATATTATATACATGTAATTCACAGAAGTCTATTGGTACCAACATTTTATTATTTTAAGTATAGAACCTCAATTTCCTTTAGTTTTCTTTACCTTCTTCACTTTTAAATTTTTTATTGAATCAGACTGTTTATATATCTTTCTGTGTAGACTATGTATGAACATTATATTTCTTCCTATGTTTCATTCTTTTGACAGACATCCCAAGTTTATTATGTTGTTTCTGCTTGGCGAACTTTTAGTCAATCTGTAAGGGTGGGCCTGTTAGTCACAGATTTTTTTCCCTTTCATCTGGAATATCTTTGTTTCCCCTTATTTCCTAGAGGAAAGTTTTATCAACATAGTATGTTGAATGATGGTCCCCCAGAAGATTAATCTTGGATATTCTGCATTATTCAGCGACAATTACTTTATACGAGACAATAAAACTGGATATGGTGGCACAAATCTATAATTCTAATACTTTGGAGGGCTGAGGCAGGAGGATCCAAAGTAGAAGCCCAGTCCAGGCAACTTAGCAAGATGTCTCAGAAAGGGCAGTGGGATACACATGGAGGAGGCAGAGAAAGGGAGAGGCGGGGAGAGGAAGGAGGGAGCCATGTCAAAAGGGAAGGAGAAATGGGAGTTAAGCCCCAAGTCAGGGAGTGCTGGTAGTGATCAGATATTGGAAAATTTTGAATAGTAATTTTGGCCTTTTATCTTCCAGAACTGTGAAAGAATAAACTGTATTGTAAGAGTTTTGTGTTAAGTTGCTGCACTGATTTGTTTCTTCTTGTTTCCATTTCCATATTCTTTTCTCTCCTTCTATGGGTTACTTGACCTTTTTAGAGTTCTACTTTGTTTTCTTTACAGTGCTTTTGAGTGTCCTAAGGTGTAAGTACCATAGGAAACTAATATTGTTGATCACAGAATTCATCATTAATAGGGATATTTATTTATTTTCAGTAATTAAAAATTATTATGACACCTCTTTCTGACCTCCTGGAGTTCAAGTGAAATTTTTTCAGTCATTCAAATTGCTGTGTTTCTATAAGTAGTGTGATGTTTTGTTTTGTTTGCTTTTATTGTTTTTAAAACTACATTTTCAAATATTTTAAATATTCAAATATTTTATATAATATAATTATATATAATATGTTATATATTTATATAATTAATTTATATAATTATATTATGTATTATATAATATATAGTATAAAATACTCAAAATATTTCAAAAGTTAAATTATGGTTTGTCTTGAGGTAGATATTTTTGAGTTTATCCTGTTTGGATTTCACTAAGCTTCTGGAAGCTATAGATTTATGTCCTTCACCAAATTAGGATAAATTTTAGCCGTTAGTATTAGTGTTAGTATTATGAGTATTAGCATCAATATTAATATTATTACTATTATAATACTGGAGGGTTGAATCCAGGTCCTTCATAACTAACTACAACTCCCCTTCTTTTCATTGTCTGTATGTTTGATACAGGGTCTTCCTAAGTTACTAAATTGACCAGGATGGCCTCAAACTCATGATCTTCTTGCCTCAGCCTGAGTGTCATGATTACCAGTAGGTACCATTATTCCTGTCTAGCTGCCCTTTCTTTGAAATACTGTATCCCTTTAGCCTCTCCTATAAATTTTGCTGACATAAATGTTGGACTTTTTCTTATTGCCCCACAGATTCCTAAGGTTCTGCTCATTGTTTTCTTTTTTCTTCTATTCTTGTTATTAAATCTCATTTTTCTGTCTCAAATTTACTGACTCTGTCTTCTGTCATCTTCACTTTACTATTAAACCTCTCTCACAGTGATTTTCCTAAACTTTGTTACTGTATTTTCCTGCACTATAACTTCTGCTTGATACTGTTTAATTTTTATTTCTTTGCTGAAACTTTCCATTTTTTCCCCATTCATTTCAAGAACATTTATCATGAAGGCATTTTTGTGACAAATGGTTTGAAATCTTTGCCAGATAATTCTAACATCCACTTATCTCAGTTGTTTTTCTTATTGAAGTTGTAATACTCTTGTTTCTTGGTATGATAGGTAATTTTTTAAATTATATCCTGTGCATCTTGTCTATTATGTCAAGACAGTCTGGGTCCTATTTAAATCTCTTAGGCTAGCATACAGTCGTTGTGTTCAGAACTACCCTTCAGACCCTAGCATATTTTAGTGGGCCATGTTCTATTGATAGTTTACATTTTAAACTCTTTTTGGTATTATTTTCCCTAGTTTGGATTTATCTGGTACCACTGGTACTCTCATGGATCCTGAATGCCATATTGAGTCCCCAGGGGTCTTTCAGTGATTGTCATGGTTAGATTAATCATCAGAGTGATAGGCTTGAAACCATCCAGGGAATTGATAAAGCACAATTCTGGGTATGTCTAGTGGGTCAAAATTGCCTTCTTCTCTGGCATTCTTCCCATGTGCTTTGCTTCCCAGCTGCCATAAAGTGAGCACATTGTTCCATCATGCCCCTCCCCAAAGGTGTTTCTGCCTTGGGGGCCAACTAACCATGGCTTGAACCCTGTGAAACCACAAGCCATGTTAAACCTCTTCTCTTTAAGTCAGGTGTTTTGTACAGCAAGGGAAAAACTGACCATACAGTGGAGCATGGGTCTCTTGGTTTCATGAAAAAAAAAAAAAAAAACTCCCCTGGTCAAAATTTAGAGGTCTGTGGTTATTCCTGCCTATGGGAAATATGGAGTATTTCTCTGGCTAGAAATTCATTGTGTCAGGATCTCCCAGTACCACTTTTGTGTCTCTGGTGGGGGTTGTCTCAGATCTGCAGAGACAAACATTTCTGGACAACCTGTTACAGGTAACTGAATTAGATAGAAATATTGTATGTAGTCAGACAAGACTGGGCCCTGGAAGAAGCCAGTGTAGAAGACCAGATACCTTGCAACTGTGGGGGAGATAGACCTGAAGACAAAAGGTAAAACAGATGCTCCCATATACTTCCTTACTGGGGATTGATATTCTAAGTAGGTGTTTATCACCCTGAGGAAACCAGGAGTCACTAACCCAACCCCTTCAGAAAGAGTCAGTGCTCTTTTTGCATGCCCGATTGCTAAGTGACTAGCTTCCCCATTTGTCCCTGATATAACCAATTTTACCTGAGCAGTTAGTCCTATTGGTTGGCCATAGTTCTATCCCACCTCGTGCTACCTTGTGAGTTCCCATGTTTCCCTCACCTTGAACCTGGCCTTAATTTGTGGTTTTGCTCTATAAAAGTCCCTAGAAAAGATAGTCTTGACAACCCACTCAGAACCCCCTCTGTCTCTCTCTTAGACAGAAGTCTTCTTTCTCTCAATAAATATATTCTGATCTTAATCTCTGTTGTTCCTAAAATATATTCTTTAATTTTAGAGAACATGAACTCATACCGGACATCTAGTAGGTTGGTAATTACTTTCCCGTATGTCAAACCTATTGGCAATCTCTTTCTTGTGGATGCTCCTGGGACCCTGGGTATATTTTGGCAGAGAATTCATCTCAGGCACAGTAAAATAATGCTTTTGATAGCTATTAACCTTTAGTTGGACCAGCAACAAATACCTTTTTCTTGTTGGGTTACAAGGTTACCTGAGGTTGTTAGAGGGTCTGTTTGACCTGCAGGGGAATATGCTGTGTAGATGGCCTATAGTTTGGGATCAGAAAAGGTTTGTTATGGGCTACCTTTCTTTGTTGGGTAGGGGATATATGATGCTTTCCTGCTGTGCTTTTAATATTCTTCAGAGATTTCAAACCAGTTATGTTCTTCTTTCAGAAGTTCTCCTTTAATTGTCTCTTGTGCTATTTTTGGAAGTAAAAATTTTATTGTGGAGCTCAGAGAAATGAGTTTAGCTATTTTGTCTTAAATAAACTTTGGATCCAAAGTCTTAAATAAACTTTTAATTCTATACTATACTATACTATACTATACTATACTATACTATACTAGGTACGTACCTAGAAAAAATATATGTACCTAGAAAAAATGTCTTATGTATGATTGATTTGAGTTTCTCAATGAGATGTGTTCAAGTTCTTAACCCTAGTAATTCAGAATGTGACTTTATTTGGAAATTGAGGTGGTGCCATCATAATTAGTTAAACTGAGGTACTACCTTATTAGCATTGCTCTTAATCCAGTGCCACTGGTGTCCTTATAAGAAGAGAAGACACACAAATGCCTGAGAGGATGATGTTGTGTAATGATACAGGCAGAGATTGATGCACGATAACTGCAAGCTAAGGAATGCCCAGGAGCACCACCAAACCACAAGAAGCTGGGAAGAGGCAAAGAAGGAGTCTCCCCTACAGCTTTCAAAGGGAGCATGGCTGTGTCCATAACTTGATTACTTACTTTTGGCCTCCAGAATTGTGACAATAATTTTCTGTTGTTTTAAGCCACTATTCACAGGTATATAAAGCTATATTTTGAAAACTCTTTCTAACCAGAAAAAAATATGACCTGATTATAATATTGAACAACTGATGGTGCACAGAGAAATCACATATTTTCCTATTTTATAATCAAATTAAATGCTGCCAGCCATGGTGAGCATCTCTAGTATTCAGTGATTTCTGAAGGAGGGCAGTAAGTTTCCTATATGTTTCTTTTTATACAATTTTCTATTTGAATACTTATTTACTGTGATACACAATTAGAGACACATCCTTCAATGCACATTTTCCTCTATTTCCCTCTACATTTCTTCCACACCCCACAAACTAGTTTTCTTTCTTCTGAGTGTGCTCTTCCCAGATGGCCCACCCTCCTACTCATTTAACATAATGGAGCTTCACACAACAAGTCTCTTCAATTCCCCTGCCATTGCTTCCAAGGCAATGTTAAAGCTATTTTGTTTTTCCTCCCACTTCTTTGTGCAAAGATGTGTCTTTGAAAGTAAAGCTGCTTCAGGTCAAATAGGTGTTGGGAAGTGGAAAAAACATAATTTAGGTATACTTCCTGGCCTTCCTGGACTTATAAAAAAATTTGTAAAATTTGTAAAAGAAAAGTGTAGGGTAGATTATTTTGGGGTTGCTTCTGACCTCAGTCATCTGGACTCAATTTCAAGAGGTTGCTCATGGTGATGAACACGTTGTAGGGAGACTATCCTTGAAGAGGGCAGAAGCCACAGATATCCAACTTGCTTTCAAGGATTAAGCAATGAGCAGAAAAGGTCATCCAGATGGAGCTGCAAATCTCTTCTGAGTCATTTCACAGGAGGAAGGGAAAGACATATATCAAGTGATGTGCTGAATCCTGAGGATTCAAAACAGCTTTTTAAAAATTTTAAATCAAATAAAATTAAGCAAAACAAAACAGAATAAAGCAAATCAGAACAGAACAATGAAAGCAAGACAGGACTCCAAAACATGATAATAGGAAATCAACCATGGCTACCATAATGTCTCTTGTTTTCTTCAAAATAGCTATCCATATATCAGACGTAATAAAATCAAACAAAACAGTAAAGAATGAAACCAATCAAAGAAGAACATTGTATAAAACAAAACAATAAAATGGAACAAAACAAAACAGTGAGAACAATACTGGATTTCAATAATAAGACAAAAGGAAATCTCCCATATTTGCTATGTCGCATATTGTTATCGTCTTAATAGATGCTCAGAGAACTGGACTCAGGCCTGCAAAGTCAATCAAAAAATTCAAGCATTAAGTTGTTTTGGTACCTCAGATGCTATCATCTCAGCCTGCCCTCCAAATCAGCCAGTTGCTTCTGGGGGTTAATGTGGGGAGTGTGTTCTTGTCTCCCAGCCTATATGTTGGCTGGCTCACATGAAGGGCAAATTGGCTTTATGTTACTCCTCTCCAGCCAAGCATAGCTTCTGCTGACTCATAGTAAGAGCTAATTGGCTTGTTTCAAAACAATTTAATCATCACACTCTGTTCCAGTGCTGTTCCCTGGAAATATAAGATGAGGCACAGTTGTGAGCAGCAGATGAATCCATGTTAATTATATATTTTTACTCAACCCAATATATCTCAAATATTATCATCATATATGCAATCAATGTAAAAATTTAGCTACATTACACTCTTTTAAAAAATATTTTCTTCAGATTCCCCATATCACATCTACTTTGACTAATGACATTGCAAGTTTTCTGTAGGCACATACATCTCACTGCCACCACACTGAATAATGCAGGTGATATTGTGTTCTATCTGTGACTTCAGATTGTGCACATATTACTTGTTTCAATCATCACTGTAATGGTTGAGACATTGTATCAACTTGAAAAGTTCAGAAGTTTAGCTAAGCCACTCAGCAGGGAGTCAGAGTCCTTACTTTGTAAACATCCTTAGCCTGTGCAAGAGAGGGGCACAGAGACAGTGTGAGTGCTACACCTACCTGGGGTGGGAGCTAGCCTACTTACAGTGTAAGGGAGAAGAGGCTTGTTCTCCCCTCTTTTTGCTCTTGATTTTTTTGTTGTCTTCTGCCACCTTGAAGTGTTATCCCTGTGCCATGCCACCTTGCCTTGGAGCCAACTAATTATAGACTGAAACCTCCACAAACTGTGAGCTAAGTAAACTTTTCTTTCTTTAATTTTGGATGTTAGGTATTTTATCTTGCAATGAGAGGAAAGTAACCAAGACAATCACTTAAACAACGATTACACATCGTTCCATAACTTTCAAGTTTCTTCCTCCTAGTCCTTACTATTGGCTTTTAGCTTCCTGCCTAAAGTTTTAGAAGAAAAAAATGATGTCCTTTAAACACTTCCTATATCATTAAAATCAAAATATAAAAGAAAACACGGAAAAAATCCTACAAGCTATTTGAGTGTGCATTTATAGTGTCATGATTTACCAAGTCTCTTTGCTACAGTGACTTGTTAATTAACAGTGGTGCTGTGAGATTTTCCAACCAGTGTTTCCACCTATTTCCTAGACACACCTGAAGTGTAAAATGATTATTTTTCCTTTCTACACTTATTTTTCTTTTCATATTCTTGATTGTAGAAAGAGGGATACTGTCACTTGCCATCAGCCTACTTGGCAGGCAACACAGACTCCATCTTGATTCCCTCCTCTTCAAATGCCATATCCAATCAACCACCAAGTCCAGCTGATTCTGTCTCATAAATATATCTTAATTCTACATGCTTCTTCTCTTTTTAAAAAAATCTCATCTTAATGTTTGAGGTCATATCATCTGAAACCTCTACAAACTGAGCTAAAATAACCTTTTTCTCTTTTAAATTGAGGGTGTTGGGTATTGTGTCCCAGTGACACAGCAAGTGACTAGTAGACAACACTCTCCTTAGAATGCCCTTCACCAAGCTTTTCTGTTGGACCTCCTTCCAACTCTCAGTCTTAATTCCTGTTTGTTTAATCTCTAGTCAACTAGGCTGCTTAACCACTTTGGAGAAGTTGTACCCCAGTCTTCACATTTTTGCCATGTAAAGAAAAAATATCACCTAATGAAAGTGTCAGAATGTAAAATTTCAGCAACCCTGTGACTGTCTTCCCTCAACCTATAACTACCCTCAAACCTAAAACTAAAGGCACCTGGGGCAGGACAGGCAAACTAGTCTGCCCTCTTGTGGCTTATTTTCAAATGAATCCAAGGACATTTTCCCATTCAGACTGTAGTTTTGTTTATTGCAAGTCCAGTTTAGTGTCTGTGTCTTTGTGTTTGGTGTAAGAGAAGAATGCCTCACACTTTCTTAGGCTGACCCTGATGGATCTGTGAAGCAGCATGATTTCCTGGACCCTTCCAGGGCCATTCCAGGCAGCTCCATGAAGTGGGTGATGTCTGTCTGAGAAACAGTCTCACTGTTCCTTTTAAAACCACTGTCCTTTAGCTCAGGCAGCCAGTATCTATCCTTTTGACTGAGATTTTCCTCAGTTTTTCTCAGTGTACATGCTTCCCTTCCTCTTTCCAGGGAAGGCACTTGGGTCAAGTCCCAAGTTCAGTTACTGTCTCCTCTATCCAAAAATGCTCATGTCTTTGTTTGCTCATGTGTTCATGAGTTCTCATTTTAGATACATTTACTGAGTGGATTCTGGTCTAGGTTCTAAGGATGCAGGATCAAAGGAGGTAGATGTAATTTCTACATTTAACATTGATTAAAGGCCATAAGTGAGACAGACAGGAAATAGAATAAAGCACTGGAGAGAGTGAAATAAAGATTATTTGACCACATATTAATTTCTTCTACTCACCCTCAGTTCTGATCATTTAATTCAACTCAAGATGTTAATATTTGGGGATGACTTACTCTGTAACATTTTTCAGATCATTGTTATTTTCATTATTATTACTGTTACTATTTTTTATTTTCAGAGGTTAAATATTTCAACTACATTGTGATTTTAAAAGTTGATATTATGTATTAATAAAGACCTCAGGTTTTTGTAAACACCAGAACCCAAGGCAAACTACCTAATCATCAGGGAAAAACCATAATAGTGTTAAGGCCAAGGCTGAACACCTAAACCAAATGGAACACAGCATGCAGGTAGACTCACAGACAACAGAAACTTGGTTCTTGAACCTCCTCCTATCTCTCTCCATTTTCCTCATCTATCCCTCTGAAATGTCCATATCTCATTGCTTCTGCCACCAGAAGATTCCCTCAGCACCAGTAGATCCCCCCCCACCACCTAGTTTCAATCTGAAAAAGCTTGTGGAAGAATTCCTTAGTACCTATCTTTGGGCCAGTTATGTGTAACTAGAGGAAAGACTATAGCAACTCCCATATTTTTTTTTTGTACTGGGAATTGAACTCATGCTTTCCAGGCAGGCACTGTGATGCTAAGTTGTATCAGCAGCTCCCATTATAGCTGTTTGATGGAGTGGAAGGACAGCACAGTGTCCAGGAGAAGGTGGAGGTGCCAGGCAGACACCTGGTATAAATGTCTATCTGCCATACTAGAAAGTAAACTACTAGTGTTTCTAAATGGCCATGCATAATGATATTTAGGATTCATAAAAAAGAAATTAAAACTCTAGGGAATTTTCAAATTTCCAAGTTATCCTTAAAATATATCCAACATTCCTCATACTCTTAAACCTCAATATTGTGGCTATTTAGAAATATTTGACTAATAAATAAGAAATTAGTTAGTTAATTAATTAAGTTTAGAGGTATTTACTAAAAATTGTAGTTCACAGTAAATATTTGAACAGTGGAAAATTCTAGTGTATATTATTTGATACTGTTTGAGCATAAGATTTAGGTCTTCTAAGATTAGCAAGAAATGATGTATAAATGGTTAATTTAAGGATTTGTTCCTCAAACTTATTTGCCATGGACCACCTTTCACAAGATTTGCATAAAACATATTTCTTACATAGGCTATGAATAGCTTAGAGTGACTGATTAAACTGATCATTTTTCTCTCTGCATATCTCTCTGGGTGCCCAGAAATCTTGACCTCAACAGTGTTAGCTTTTCTTTGCTTACTTTCAATTTGAAATCTGTGACTTACTTAGAACAAGAAATTCTCTGGGTTGGTTGTTAAGGCCTAATTCTTACAAGAGAATTGAAATTTTTATTTTTATATTTATTTATTTATTTTTTGCTACTGGGGATTGAACTCACAACTTCATGCTTATCAGGAAAGTGCTTGAGCCACTGAGCTAAATCCCCAGCTCTCTAGGTTCTTTTCATTATTTTCCAGATTTTTCAACTGAGTTTTATTGAATTTCAAATTTCGAATACTATTTCTTGTGAAAATCTGGGAAGGAAATCTCACCTGAGACATTGGTATTTATATATAATTTCTAAAGTGAAATATATTTAAACTTCCAAATGACTGACTCACCCTGTGAAAACTCTTAAAACACCCTTCATGGGCAAAGCAGCTTTTCAATGTGCCTATGGAGAGGTTCTTTCTTCCCTTGTAATAGAGATGGAATTATTATATTTTGTCCCTCTTTCCTAAGGCAGACTTCTGATAGGGTCAGAAATGTTCTTTCTCCTAAGCATTATATCTTAATGCAGGATAGCAGATGAATCTGTCATGCTTTGCAATCTTCTGGGTAAATTGACCAGATATTATTCTTTCTTGTAGTTTTAATATCATTTTTGGAGAATAAGGGAGAAAGAACCTTTCCCTCAGTTTCAAATGTGTTCAGAAAGTACAACTCAGTGTTGGTATGATGCCCCATTTCTGCACCAGGGGAAGTTATAAAAGGTATCAAAACACAACCTTCCTTTGAAGCAGGGATTAGCCATCCATGTGTGGACAGTGGACAGATTCTTCTAGAACTGACCATTATCCCTAGATATCAAAAATACTGCAGTATTAGAAAGAAGAAAATACTATAATCATACCATTAACAGAAGGTTGAAAGGCAGTGTGGGGAATATTCAAATGTGGTAAAAAAGGACAAGTCTTTGACACTTTTTTTTTTTCTTTTGAGACAGGATCTTGCTATGTAACCCAGTCTGTCCTTGATCTCACTATGTTGCCCAGGCTGTAAAATACGAAGCAGAATAGAAGGGAGAATTGGGTGCCTGGTGTACAGACATCAAGGGAACATAAACAATGTGGAATTCAAGTCAATGTATTGCCTCTGAGATACTTTGTAATGTAGCTAAGGTAGAACTGAATTAAAGTCACTTCTGAAGAAGTTGATAAGCAAGAGCAAATTAATTTAGGGTAAACTTGCCACAGCAAAACATAAATTATCATAACCTTACTAACGACAACCTTTAATGACTTAGAGTTGTAAAGAAAGAGTAAAACATCACGAAACAAGCCGAGATCAAGGTCTAGTCAGAATCTAAATTCTATTTACATCCCTAAATTCTTTCCGAGTAGTATATGGTGAAAAATATGTTCAGAGTTACCAAGTTTAAATGCTATATGAATCAAATGTGTTTTAAAAATATTCTTTAGTAAGGTAAGTGAAAGAATTCAAGTAAGAACTAAAGCAAAATGAGTTTATTGCCACAGAAATTGAATAAAGCAGAATAATCACATATCTTCATATTCTGGTTAGTTAAAGCTACTTTATACCTGGATACTCAAGGAAAACTTGAAGTAATCATATCACATGTGCTTATAAAACTTACGGGTTTGCAGGAGGCTGTGGAAGGGTTATAAAGCTCTGATTTTTTCTTTTTTTTTTTTTTTTGGCCATAGTAAAACATTCCTTTAAGACTTAGCCTTTCAAATGATACAGCTGCTTAGAATTTTGGGGAATTGCCATTTATTCATGGTAGGTGGAGAGCTCTGGGAAATTTCCACAGGGGGTGGGGTGCAATATGTGATTTCTTCCCTCCAGTGCATCCTCTAGGGTATTCTCAAGTACAGTTTAGGGATATTTGAGCCCTTTCCCTGGACTTACCTACCCAAGCTATCTGTCTCAGCTCCAAAGCTGCCTTGGCAAGTGGTTTGGTAACACAGGCTTAAGGCTACAGCATCCAGGGAATGGCCCATTTTAGAGTTCAGAACTCTGGGCAGTTGCTGAGAGAGAGAAGTGCAACACAGCCAGCCTTCCCCTCCTCGCGCTGCACACGCGCCTGCTGTGTACAGGTAACACCACAGCAGTCAGGCGGCTCAGAGGCCACCAGAGAGAAGCCTGAGGAAAGGCCATGAAGCCTGGAGTCATCTTCATTCCCAAACCAGACTGAAACCAGAAATCAGAGAAGTTCAAGAGTGATTTTCAACTTCCCAACTCCCTTAATTTAGAAAACAGAGGAAACAAATTTTTAAAAGCAAATATAAAGAAGTAAAATAGGGAGAAAAAGGGAGATAAAAAGGAAAGAAGGGGGAAGAGGAAGAAAGGAAGAAAGAAAGGGGAAACAGGAAGGAAGGGAGTGAGAAAGGAGAAAAGGCATGTCTCTAGTAATCGTCCCTCCTTGGAGGCTGAGGAAGGAGGAACACTTGAGCACAAAATATGAGGCTAGGCTAGATAACATAGTGAGACCTATCTCCAAAAATCAGTCTCTCTCTCTCTCTCTCTCTCTTTCTCTCTCTCTCTCTATATCTATCTCTCTATATGTATATATAAAATATATAATATATATTATATATATAATATATAATATTTCTATCATACAGATAGATATGGGATTTTTTTAACATGGGACAGATTGCCTATGAAAGGCATATTTCTGAGATGGAGAAAAAAATGCTGTGTCTTTTTTCAACTTTTGAAATTTTTTTACCCTTTACATATAAACTGTTATATCCTGTCTGGATATGCTAATCTCTGACTCATTATCCCTTCTGTGTCTTTCACCATCACAATTACTATTAGGTGCCCCACCCATAGCCCTGCAGTCCCCCATTTCTGGACACCAGTCAGCAGAAAGCTGGCGTAGCCTCTCCCTGAAGATTTTCTCTAGCTGTTGGGGTCCACTTGGCCTACGCATGTGGCAGAAATGCCCAGGAGGTAACATCTCCTGAGAGTGACCCTCAACCAAGACACAGAGAAGCTGGTGGAAAAATGACCCTGCTGCCTCGCTCTGCAGATGCCACAATGCTAAAGCTAGCTCTTCATGGTAAATCAGAGCTCCTAGAGGAACTGGTTCCCAACTCTCCACCTGCTGAGAGTACCTGCTCAACAGAGTGCTGTACCACATCTAGGATACACTTTAGCAAACCAGCCTCAGACCAGCACCATTGGCCCAATTTGCTCGCTATGGCCTTTTCCCTGCAGTTCTTACTCCAGTCATGCAGGGATCAACAAATTTCAGGAGACCTTCAGCCTAAGACAAAAATGCTGCACTAATTGTTTTCTCTTTTCTGGCCTGTCCTCACGGTGACCTGCTCTGCACTATCCTTCATAGCTCCATCCTCTCCTCGCCCTTACCCAGGTGATACACACTACTTGCACACTACTTTTCCTCTTTAGAATGATATCCCTTGCTAATTCATGTTATAAAAAATGAAGGTGCATTAGTGAAACAGCGATGGAAAAGATAGGTGCATACCAGTTTCCTACATGTAACCTTTCTCCACTGATTAAGGCTAGAATTTCTAGGGAACATCCGGAAATCCAGACATTTCCTTTGATTGTTACAGCTAAAAGTAAGAAAAGCAAATCTCTAATTCTAAGCCTACCACCCACTCTTCCCCCACTCCAAAATAAATTGTTTTAAATAGTTTGAAAGAACCATTTCCTTAGTTCTTATGATATATTACTTCTATTATTGCTTTCTATTTATATCTCTAGACCAACAGTTCTTGAAACTGTTGATGTGTAAAGCTTAAACCAACTGCAACAATTCTGAATAAAACCAATAGCACTCTCAGGATTCTCACAGACCTATGTGTTGTCTGACCTATGTGTTGTCGGTATTCCATGATGATCATCCTTCCAACTTCTTGTTCAGTGAGCCATGGCTTTGCTCTGATCTGTGTTTACTCTTTCACCCAGTCATTTGATTCCCCACCTTGTGCAGTTTTGGACAGGTGAATTAATTTGTGGTTTCCCTATAAGAGCCCTAGACTGCCATAGGCAACAGTACTGCAGTAGGCAGGGATTAAAAAGGCAGATTCATCCAGTCATGGTAAACTGATTCAATACCATTTTAGTGAGAGGCCGAGTGATTCATAGGTGCAGATAAGTTTGAGAACCACAGGTTTGGATGCTCAAATGTGCAAGAGAGTTTCCACTCTAAAGCTTTAATCTCAATTTGTCTTCTCTCTCCTGGGACTGTTTTAGTGGCATTGACCTTATTAGTTGTCTGCAGAGAACAAGGTTAATAAACTTTCACCCTGCTGCCCGTTCCTGCAAGGGACAGAATCTCATGCTGATCCCTTCAGAAAACAAAACAAAGCAAAACAAAAGTTTCCAAAAAAAGTAAAATACATCTACATTTTTTAGTGGAAAAAATAGGACCTGTGTAAGCAACACCCTCTAGGGGAGCAGGACCAGGGCTCATATTTTTTCATATTTTGATGGATTTTTCTCTGGAAGTAAATCTTTTTGGAAAGAAGTTCAGATTTCCTCAGATAACAGAGAAAAATCAAAGGGACTGATTTGCCTTTTTATAAGGAGAAAAAAATTCTTATTTTTATTGATCTTTTTCTTAATCGTGTTTTGTGTGATGGTGTGGTTTTGGTGGGATGTTAGGTGCTGATCTCACGTGATCTGTAAATGTTCTTAGGTTTTTCATCTGTCAAGATGTTATTAAGTAAATTCAATCTCTTTAGAAATAATCATTGTTTCCTGGCCCTTGGTTTAGAGGATTTTCAATAAAGATGACAGAATCTTGGAATAGAAGCACACTTGGCGTTGTTGTGATAGAATTCATTTAGGCATTTAGAGTACTATATAGTTCGGCTCCAGGAGAGAGTTTTACTCTGGAACCCCATAATGAATGTTTGCAGAGGCCAACACACCACTGTAAAAAATATACAAGATTCTGTGGAATAAATAAATACAGTGCCTTCTTCTTGAACAGAAAGGAGTTGTGAGATCATTTGATCCATGTACGAACAGAACAGAAAAATAGTAATGTTTTCTTAAAACTCTTAGTTTTCAGAACACTGTGGAAACACATGTCTTTTGATGAAGAATTTCACATTTGCTGCTCATGGGATATGGCATCATGTGACATTTTCCCATAAAATATTGATTATGTTCCTTGGTTATAGCCTTGAGCTCTTATATCCATTTGTATAAATGCTATAATTTGTGGCTTGGCATTATTGAGGAAAGTCTTGTGTCAGTCTTGGTTTCATTGGAGGAGTGTTTTCTATAGGGAATTTAATTAATAGACATGTTATGATGAAAGTGCTGTGTGCTCTTGCCTCTGAGATGGCTTTACAAGCACCATCACATTTCCAGCCTTGTCGTTTGTAACATTCCCTGCCCTGTTTTCTTGTCTCCCTCTTCATCCCTCTCCAAGAATTTTCCAGCTTCAAAGTATTCTTCATGGGAGCAGAAACTAATTTTTTCATTGAAAAATTATGTGAACCTCTGTTATTCTCCTCCAATTTAGTGTCCATTGTGTTTCAAAACCTCTGTTTATGTATTTATTAATAGAAAAAGTATTAAATGAAACCATAGAAACCTCTAGAGAGAAGCAGCTCTATTTCTTAAAAAAAACCACATCATTCACTTAACTTCTTTTCTAGTCAAATGAAAAGCTTTAACAGTTGAAAATGATCATTTAATACCTCCCCCACATTTGAATTGCTACTTTTATATAGTTTAGTCAATTCCTTGAAAATAATTATTTAAGTCCATCAACCAAAGTACTTTTTAACAAGTTTGCTTGCTACTGATCATACACACGATTTACATTTTCTGCTTTTCTTGGTAGATGGATTTCTGAAATGTCACATTAAAATCCCATTTTTGAGATCATAATGTTAAGTGAAATAAATCAGACACATGAGCTTAAATATCACATGGTTTCTCTTATATAAGTAACCCAAATTATAAATAAAGAGCAAAATAAGAGATAGTTAATAGCAAATAGGAAGCTAAATCTTTCTCAAAGGGAAAGGGGATTGTGGTAGACTGACAATCAGTGGTCAACTTGTAATACCAGCTGAGCAGAATCAACATGATGTTGAGTGTGGAGGGGCCCCTTGAAGACTGTTGCCAGCAGAAAAGGGAGAACTGGAGAGGAAGAAGGTGTCGTTGCTTCTCCTGCTACCATTGGTTCTCCTGGAGGGGCTTCTTGAGCTTCTTTCATGATATGAATTCATCATCAGAGGAGCTCTGGACCTTACTGTTGCTAAAGATGGCTGTGGTACTTTTGTGGGGAGCCCTGGTCCTTACTTTGAGCATCGCTTCCTGGCTCCAGTGCAGAACTCTTAGGCTACTGGCACAGATCCTTCATCCCACTGGCACAGATTTTCTGGCTTCCACCACTAACTTTTGGGCCTTCCAACCACAGATACATGAAACAGAGTTTCATGAGACATTGTCATGGACCGTAGGTCTTCAGCTGGACTCATACGACATTGCCGTGGGGTCCGGGCCCTCAAATGGATTTTTTGGGGTCTTTAGTGCATGGAAGATTTCCCGCATTTTTTGCACTTGACTCTTTGGGTGACTGTTATAAAATAATTCTGTAAACTATGTGTCCCATATTAAATTGCTTTTCTTGCAATCCCTGACCACAACAGGGATCAAGAGATGAGTGAAGTGGGGAGGAATGAGAGGAAAAGGGGATGAAAAAGGAATTAAGATGTGTATGAACATGCACCAACTCCACACAAGGAATGTAATCATTACACACTGCAAACATGTGCCGACTAATAAAAATTAAAAGAAATTTTAAAAGTATATCTGTATGTATTCAGAATTGGTAGGTGTATAGGAAATGGTTTATTTGGTGTATAAACTATATAATAGCTTTCTAATACTATTGTCCCTAATCAATAAAATAGATGGCATTTTACACACACACACACACACACACACACAAGTTTTTCTGAGGAGTTTCCATTTCTCCTAATATTCTAATTGATTTGTTTTTTGCTTAGGTTTCTAAAATGTTTACCTTAATTTTTCAGTTTCAATTTTCTCCTAAACACAATTTCCAAACTGCTGAATTTGATAAGCTCCATGTCCTTGCCACCCAAGAGATGTTCCACTAATCAGAAACATCTGGGAGATTGTTAGAAATGCTGAATTTCAGGTCCCAACTAGACTTTGGGAATCAGTACCTCCAGTTCAACAAGACTCCCAGGTGAGACTTGTGATTATTAACTTTGAGAAGCTGTATTCTGACCTAATCCTTCCACTTTGTGGTAGCATTTTCAAATTGAAGGAATTTAGTGGTTCAGTTTTAGAGATGATGGCATCTGAAAAAGCTGTCATAATGACATGTATGGGGGCATCTCTGAGGTAGAATCATCATCTTGATGATTGGTGAGTGTTGAGCATCCTGGCAGCTCTACCTGTGCCTAAGATGCCAAGTGCTGTTGTGTTTTCCTTGTGTCTCCCTGGTATTGTACTGGGACTAGGGATTCAATTAGTACTTCTATGGTAAGGAAGCATCTAGTCAAGGAGAGAACCATTGGTTAATTATAAAGCAATCTACTATTAAACCAGAGTGATCAATTTTGTGGGTGGAAAGTAGTGCACGGGACTGAACAGAGATGACTAAATATTAAGCTTTTTACCCATGGGCAAGTTGCAAGATGTTCCAGGCAGACAGATATGAGGACAGTGAAATAGAAAAGCATCACTGTGGGCAGTCACATGGTTTGGTTGTGCTGAACAAGAGATATGTGCAGATCTAGGGGATAAGAGCAAAGAGGGAACCCACAGAAGTAACAGGATATGTGGCTGAGTCACAGACATATAAGGCTTAATCTGCTAAGGAGCTTGGCTTTATTAAAGGGTCCTAAAAAAGTGTAAACATTTGGACGTGGTCTGGAAAATGGACTGCAGGCAAGTAGAACAAGAATAAAGTCAGGGTGATAGATATGGAGGTGGCCGCAGTGGCCCAGGGAGGAAACAATGATATCTTAGAGGAAGTGGTATCAGTATAGGTAGAGAGCTCAGAATAGAGACCAAAAATAAAGAGAAGGAAATCTTTTTGTATCCCTTATATCAATAAATTGGCTCTTCTGTCATTGATTTCTCCTTTGTTAGTCAGAGCAAATATCACCAGGTCTTCAAAGTTCTGCTCATGTGACATGGGTTTGCAACCTTTCAACAAATACTTCACTTTATTAATGCCCTTCATAAGCCGTAATGTCAAGAGTTAAATAACAGTTAAAGTTGAATTTGGAAAGGAAATTAACAATTGCTGGGCCCATAAACATGCCATGTACTTCACAAGCACTGAGTCATTCAGTTTCCACAATTCTGCAAAATAAGTATTAATTTCTCTTTTCATAGAGGCTAAGAAGAATGCCGTTAAAGTCAAAGATCTCAATGCCCATCAACTGAGGAATGAATAAAAAACATGGTATTTTAAACAATGGAGTACTACTCAGCTATAAAGAAGGATCACATTGAGGCTTTTATGGCTAAATGGATGCAACTTGAGACCATACTCATAAGTGAAATCAATCAAACTCATATGTATAAATACTGTCTTGTATCCCTAGTGTAAGAGACTTTAAGAGTAAGTAAGATACAAAATCCTCAATAAATATTGTGAAAGGGTAAGAATCTGCTCAAAGGGACAAAAATAACTCAGGGAAAAGGAGAAAAAAAGGAAGGGAAAAGAAAAAATGATATAAATTTTTATGTACACACTTGATAGCTAAGATGATTGTGCTACTAATTCTATTAGTTCTTAGAACAAAATAGTTAACACTTATAGGATTAATTAGCTCAATTTTGCATGTTTATATCTGGTAATATGAGGAACTCTTTTGATGATAACTATGCAAAATAACAATCTTAATTATGTTCCTACTGCCTTGTTTTGAAAGCCTATATTGTCATTGTTTGGAGCTATTTGTTACTGTTATTTGTCTTTTTTGTTTCTTGTTTTTCTAGAATTTGATTTGTTTGTTTTTCCCTCTAATACAGAAAGGATAGATGTACATGTGTAGGCTTATACATGCCTAGAACTTCTCCTAAAGAGTTTACAAGAATTGATTGTATTATGCGCGATGATATGAACAGCTACTTTGAAGAAAAAGAGACATTATCATAGCCATTGCTGATTTCCTATCATCATGTTGTAAAGTCCAGTAATGTTCTTATTCTTTGTTTATATTGGTTTTACTTAATTTTTGTATTACTTAATTTCAATATATATGAAGATATGGACAGCTATTTTGAAGAAAACAAGACACATTATGGTTGATTTTCCTATTGTCTGGTTTTGAAGGCCAGTAATACTTTCATCTGTTTTGATCAGTTTTATACTATTTTGTTTTGCTTGAATTCGTTGTGTGTGAAGATATGGACAACTATTTTGAAGAGAACAAGAGACATTATGGTAGCCACTGTGATCTCCTGTTGTCTTGCTTTGAAATCCTGTGTCACTTGCATTGTTCTGATCTGCTTTGTTCTGTTTTGTTATATTTAGTTTTACCCTTTTTAAAATAAAAAAAATAAAGTCAAAGATCTCACCTGGTAACTACAAGGAGTAGAATCTGAATCTTCCCTGAGATCTGTGATATACATGGAACTACCTGTGTTGCAAGGACTTCTTCAAAGTCTGCTGAATGTACAAGATGATGATAACACTACTGAGTGCTCTAGCTGCCTACCTTGCCAGTTTGACACATTCCTCAAAATAAGTAGCGAAATGGAGAACACCTTTGACTGATGCAGTGGATACCATCAAGTCTAAATTGTCTAAAGGAAGAGACATTACAGGCACATTTTGTTTTTAATTTGTACACGGTTCTCCTAAGCCTGGCCATTTGTTTTTGCAGCCCACAGACCATTAGAAACAGCAAATTAAGAATGAGTGGGAAGAAGTGAAATATAAGAGCTGACAAGCTGACACCAAGAAAAGAGGAGTTAGAAAAATGCAAAGAGCAATAGAAATAAAAAGGGAGCCTAGAAAATAGCTTCGGTCACTAATATATAGGCAGTCAGTTTCCTCAATCTCAATAATCTCTAGGAGCATAACTGTATTGTGGCATAAATTAGTCCCTTCGTGTGACATAAACCTTATTTTCTTCCCAGAAGAGAGAGTCTCAGTATAATGTCTGGGTTTAGATGTTATACTAAGACTCTCAGTATACAGGGAGCTCATATTGCTCAAACCCTTTTGTCTCTCTACAACCCTCACTAAATAAGGAATGAATCACTCTGTAAGAAAATGTGCATTTCTTTTATGATTAGAAATAATTAGCAATTATAGAAATTTTTTATAGAATGCCTACCAAAATCTCTGTTTGTAGTATCAACCAGTTGGCTATCGTCAGTGCTTTCTTTACATGCTGATCATCTAGATATGAAGAGATCAGGGTGACCAGTATGGAATGGAAACAGAATGTGAGTCCAGAAACTCCCAGACCCACTAATAGTCTTTGAGCAGCACTTTCCTTTTGTGTCCTGCTCACAGTCCTCTGTGCCCTGCTGTGCAGATCTATGACATTTATGCTCAACTTCAGAAAATAAAATGTTGTTTCACTTTGAGATATAATCAGTGAAATAAAACTCAGAGATTTAACGTGTCCCTTCAAAGTATTGATTCTTCAGTTTTCCCTGGAACCAAGTATTTTTTCTCCTAGTCTGACCTCCTCCTGCCTTTGACCTTGGAGGGTGTGACAGGTCTCTCTCTCTCTCTCTGCTCTTTTTATTGCTCGTTTTCCCAATGCTGCAATTGTTGCTCCCAAACATAGAGAGGGAGCAAAGTTAAGGGGAATGGCAAAGTTCTTAGTTGACTGATACCACCCTAAACTGGGTCCTAAGTGTGCAAGTTTATCATGTGCATGAAAGATGTAGCGATCTTATCAGCATGAAGATGTGGATTCAGCAGGCCTGGAGCAATGTCAGAGCCTCTGCATTTCTAGTAAGTTCCTAGATGATGTGCATGGCACTAGTTCATGGACCTATTCTTTGAATAACAAGGATTTAAAGGTTCCTTTTTGAGTCCACGTCAGCCATTCCTTTGGTGTAGATAAGATCTTTCCTTGAGCAATATATCTATCTTTTACAACTCCTGATTGTACACATTGTTACTTCCTCCTGCTGGTTACCCTCACCTTGTCAGGCTACTCCTGGTCAGAATACTTTCCAGTACAGCCTGAGGCTGTTTCTGCTGTTTCCAGGTGTAGTTCCTGGCTTTATTACTTTTGAACTTCATTTTGATGCAAGTGTTGTTACCTCTTATGTAGCCATGTGCTGGGCATCCAGAGAGAACTATCAATACCCCAAGTCAGGCCCTACTCCCTTAGTCCTTTAGTTCAGGGAGCTTATATTGCTCAAACCCTCCTGCTACACTGAGGATCACACTTTAAGTTTGAGTTTGGGAATGAAGGAGTTGAAATTGATGATAAGATTTTCTATTAAGGAATTTCTTAAACAATTGTAACAACACAGTTCTTTTAAATGCTGAATCTACTTGGAAGTCCAAGTACCCTATAATCAGTTCTAGATACTTGCTTTAAAATTTTTTTCTTGGAGATTGCTTGGACAGCTACTTTTAGTGTCTTGGTTTTTCTTGGTGATTGCTCTGACAGCTATTTATTGTGTCTAATAAACTATAACACGTATTTTCTCTATGATGACTAGTGTATTTTTACCTGATACAGTTTGTGAATATTAACCACAATTTAGATGGGTTTCCATTTATTATACTATACCTTAACATGAGGATTGCTAGAGTTAGAAATGGTATTATATTTGGTCAGCCCAGAGTTCACTAGGGAGATATGCTTTTGTC
The DNA here is from genome assembly GCA_004027455.1 of Hydrochoerus hydrochaeris. NCBI lineage: Eukaryota > Metazoa > Chordata > Mammalia > Rodentia > Hydrochaeridae > Hydrochoerus > Hydrochoerus hydrochaeris. Next base: position 562,127 of record PVLA01000417.1, read on the forward strand.
TTCTACATGTTTGATTTATATTAATGCTTTTTTTTGTTGACAGTAAGTGTATAAGTAACAGAAAAGAGAAAAAAGGGAGGAGTTAATAAATACACAGTCTTGATATTATCTTCCTTAAAAATTAAGATAGTATAGAAAAAAATTAAAATAAAAGATTAGAGTAATGGAAATAGAGATAGAATTCTACTTTAGATCTGTTAAATTTGAAATTCTGGCAGGGTTTTTATGTGCAAATGTTCAGTAATAGTAAGCAAATTGGATATTGGAACATACAAGTTAAAGCTAGAAAGTCAGAAAGAGACTTGTGGAACCATCTCTAAAGCTATTATCTGTACTTTATAAGAGAGAATGTGTGCAGGTTGAGCCGAGCAGGAGGGTACATGGTTCAGACCTAAAGATGATAAAAGTCTACCCAGATTCGAGGGGAAGGCAATATATTCTTCAGAACTAAACAGTTATTTGTGTGGCTTAAAATATTGCTAGCCCTGGCCTGCCATATTGTCTGAGGCTGTGGCAGTATTATTTATTAGCTCTCCTCCAATGGAGAAGTATACACGATGCCACCTCTAAGGAGGTCACTTATTTGTTGGCTAATACTCTATAAAGAACACATTTACCTGAAGAGTATCTCACCATCACCAACTCTCCCCCAGGCAAGAACCTCAGGAGAATGGGCCATGGGGTTTGATGCCTTTGAGGAATTAGAAGTAAACTTTGATCAGTTGGAAGAAAATAGGCTTGAGAAGCCCAAGAGAGTACAAAATTATTGCTGCAGGAAAATAATATGTATTCAATATAGGTTTATTATTTTGTTGAGTATTCTTCACCTATTCAGTGATTTTATGAAAAGATATTCCCAGTTAGAATTAGATTTATTATTTCCTTCCTTTTAAAATCAGATTATATTATTTCACATGTTATTATATTCTTACTATTCAAAAGAGTAGAAATAGTAATTTTACAAAAAAGCATGAAAGAATGATAAAATAGAAGCTTATTTTTACAAATACCCTAAAATATTTTTGTTTTCTTATTTTAAAAACAAGTGTTACTTGAAGCTATAAAAAATCTATACCTCAAAATATAAAAAGCCATGGGAAGCTTGAATTGTTCTTTAACTTGAATAAATATATGTGCCCTAACAAGTCTAATAGTTGCATAGCTAAAAAGATACTTCAATACTCTTGCCATCTTGGCTATATCAGATAGAATAATCAAGTTATGGGAAAGTTTTGTTCAGACCTCCTGCATCCTTTTAGGACATGCTTGGTAGGGTAATTTCTGGTAGAAATTATTTTTAGCATAAGAGAAGTTCCACAAATTGATAATATTTGCTGTTTGACATTTCCTAAAAATACAAAGATGTAAATCAGAATTCTAAAGATTTCTTAGGAAGATGAGGACATGTAGAGAACTCATGATAATATACCACAAATGTGGCTCTAATAAGCAAGTTTCTCATTTTTTAAAGATTAGCCTTTCTCAAGTATCATAGTTAGGATAGAAAATAAATACTGTAGTACAGATGGGTTATCCATCATGGTACACTGAAACCATCAGCTAGCTTGAAAAATTATAACATGGCAATAATATTCATATTGATTAATCTTAAAGTAAATATCTTAACTACTATTTTTAAAATATCTACTGTATGGCAGAATAGTTTCTAATATAATTTGATTATACTTTCTGATGTAACATCTTATTTAAGTAGCAGAAAGTTTTTGTAAAATAGGTTATATCCCCATGTTGTAGATACAGAAAATGATGTTCAGAGAGTTAAAAGTAATTTTCTAATATTCAAATGCTAAGAATTATAAGTCCTGGGGTCAATTAAGTTCCAAAATTTTGTTACTCATTTTCAGAAAGCTGCTGCTCTATATTTGATTAAATAGAGTACTTTATTTGCAATCATATTAGATCAAATATTTATTGGTATTTATATATCCTGGTTGTCTCTTCTGCACAAATGTAATGCTGCCCATGGTCATTACAGTATATATTGCAATTTACTTTTTCAGTGTTTCTGTCAGAATTGGGTGCAGTTGTCCTTTCAATATCTAGCCATCTAGCCATCAGAGTCCTTTATGACTTTAAAAAAGGCTTTTAAAAAGCTCCACAATATTGGCATATGCCATTGCCTTGTTTGGAGCATTTTTATTTTCCCTTTTTTTACCTACCCATTAAGTATAGATTCTTCAAAACTTATCCCAAACATCAGTTTACTAAAGCAACTTTCTATGATTCTCACAGTAGCTCATACTCTACAATTATGCACTCCTGTAGCACTCTATCTTTTATAGCATTCCTCATAACTGTAGGATAAAGTAATTAATCCTTTGTTATTACTTATTGAAATCTACTTCCTATACTTGGTTATTAGTTTCATGACAGTAGTACCAAAATCTTTCCTATTAGTTTCCCTAACCCCTTGGCCCAGTGCCTGAGCTCAATAAGCATACATTTTTAAAAATACAGTATATCTATAAAATGTTCTTCAGTGTTTAAAATGTTGCATTTCTCATTATATAAGATAATAATGGATAAGAGGACTACAAGTAGGTTAGTAACTTTTCTGTCCCTGGAATGAAATACCCGATACCTACAATTAAAAAGAGAGATTTATTTTGGCTCATGGTTAGGAGATTCAGTCCATGGGAAGCTGGCTCAGAGGAAGAAATACCATGGTAGAAGGGAATGGTAGAAGAAAGCTGTTCACCTTATGACAGCAGAGAGGAAATGGAGAAGCTGGGGAAGAATGCTCCCTTCAGTGGCCCCCCTCCAGTCACACACCTCTTCCAATATCCTCTTTTCTTTGTCTCTCCCTCTCACCCTCACTTCATCCCTTCCCCTTTGTTTCTCCCCTCAAAATAGAATCATTTTATAGGTACTGGGATGAAAGTCAAAGCATGGGCAATGTTTGCAAAGAAACAAAGGTTTGATTAGGTAATTTTCCAGTACACATTTAGTAAATAAATGTGAGAATAATATGGTATGTGTATCATAATAGGGAATTTGAAATCAAATCTATTGACTAAGAGAGATGTAAAGAATTTGCCAATAGCACCCCTGTGGGCCCACCCAGCCACCAGGAACATCGAGGAAGCTAACCCTAGGTGTAAGCTGCCTGGAACCTCCCCTGTGGGGCCACCCTGCCCCTGGGAACATTGCAGAAGCCCACTCCAGGATGAAAACTGCCCTAGACTGCTTCTGCTGGGCCCACTCTCCCACCTGGAACATCAGAAGACCTCAGCAGGCTCCAATCAGTGTGAAAAAACTTGGAACTTCACTCCCAGGCAGCGAATCTTGGACTGCAGCAGATTAACTGTGTCAGTGTGGTGAGTATGCCCCTAAAATAGAGGTGTACAGTGGGTAAATAGGGCCAGTAGTAAAGCCCCCTCCAACTAACTTGGTGACACCTTGGTGAGTCTGAAAAGAGTGTGTGTGATTCGCTCCTACACACAGAAAACACCAGGCAGAGTGAAAATGACAAAATGAAAAAGCAAAAATGCAGTTTCAAACATATAGTTCACCAGAAGCAAGTACAGGAAACATTGCAATAGAGGACCCCAAAAGTAACACACCAGGAATCTCTGAAAAGATAGCGAGTGAAATAAAAAAAAAATCCATCAGGCTATAGAGGAAATCAAATTAGAAGTATGCTCCCATGTAAAGATAGAAATAACAACCTTAGTAAAGGAGTTGTTGAATGCAGCTATAGAAGAAATAGAAAAAAAAATACATGAGCATGGGAAACTGATTGAAACCTTGAATTAACAAGATAGAAAACAAGCAGAATTCATGAAACAAACTCAAAGAGACATGCAAGAAATAAAAAATTCTACTGGCAGCAAGCAAACCTGCCAAAACGAAGCAGAGGACAGGATTTTGGACCTTGAGGACAGGATCACAATTAGTGATGAGGAAAGGATAGAACTTTTAAAAATAACAAAGCAGCATGAAATGACAATCCATAAACTTCATGATGATGCCAAGAGCAACAATATAAGAATAGTGGGCATTAGTGAAGATACAGGAGTCCAGACAAACAACATACATAAATTATTTACAGACATAATAGCAGAAAATTTCCCAAACATGAGGAAAGAATCTGATATGCAGATAAGTGAGGCATATAGAACACCAAACAGTCACAAGCAACATAAGTCCACACCCAGACACATAATAATTAAGCTCTCATACATACAGCACAAAAGCAGAATACTAAAAGCTGTCAGAGAAAAGACACAACTCACCTATCAAGGAAATCCCATTAGAATCACAGCAGACTTTTCAGCACAAAACCTCAAGTCAAGAAGAGCTTGGAGTGATGTATTTCAAAGCCTGAAAGAAAACAACCTTCAACCCAGACTGATGTACCCAGCAAAACTTTCATTCAAATTTAATGGAGAAACAAGATACTTCCATGACAAAGAACAACTGAAGAAATTCATGTCCACCAAACCAACCCTAGAAAGAGTACTGAAAGACATACTAGACAGAGATAGAAATGACCGCAATCCCCAAAACAACAACAGAAAGAAACCACCAGGTAGGATAAGCAATTAAATAAGAGGAAAAGCAGAAAGAAACAACTGGAACATAACATGGCAAAGCTGAGCCAGTACATTATCAGTTATATCCATAAATATAAATGGCCTCAATTTACCTATAAAAAGAAATAGATTGACAGAATGGATCAAGAAACAGGATCACACAATATGCTGTATACAAGAAACATATCTGACCCAAAAGGAAACTTATAGATTAAAAGTCAAAAAATGGAAAACAGTATTTCATGCAGCAGGAACCCAGAAAAAAGCAGGGGTAGCTATTCTATCTGCAGACAATGTGAACTTCAAACCTAAAATGATTAAAAAAGATAGAGAAGGTCACTACATACTTGTTAGTGGAAAAAATTCAAGAGGAAGTACTAACAATTATAAATATATATGCAACAAACACAAGAGCACCCAACTATATAAGACAGACACTAATGGACATGAAAAACCAAATACACAAGAACACAATTATAACAGGGGATCTTTTTTTTTTTTTTTTTCAGTACTGGGGATTGAACTCATGATCTTATACTTGCCAGGCAGGTGCTTAAAGCCACTGAACTAAAGCCCCACTCCAGGAGATCTTAACAGGCCATTGTCACAAAGAGATAGATCAACTAGACAAAAAGTCAGCAAAGAAATAACAGAACTGAATCATACCTGTGAGCAATTGGACTTAGCAGACATTTACAGAGTGTTCCACCCAACCACATCAGGATATACATTCTTCTCAGCTTCTCATAGGAAATTCTCCAAAATAGACTGTATATTATCCCATAAAACATTCTTAAGTAAATGCAAAGGTATTGAAATCATACCATGCATAATATCTTACCATAGTGCACTGAAATTGGAAATTAATGGCTAAAGAAATTGCAAAACCTGCATAAATACATGGAAATTAAATAACAAGCTTTTGAATAAGCAGGGGGCTAAAGATGAAATTAAAGAAGAAATAAAACAATACTTACAATTCAATGAAAATACAGAAACAACATACTATAATCTGTGGGAGGCAATGAAAGTGGTCTTAAGAGGGAAATACATAGCAATAAATTGTCATATCAAGAAAACAGAATGAGCATAAATAAACAACAAAATGCTCCATCTCAAGCTTCTAGAAAAAGAAGAGCAAGCTAAATGCAAAGCCCATAGAAGAGAGGAAATTGTAAGGATTAGAGCAGAAATCAATGCAATTGAAAATAAAAAAAATACAAAGTATTAATGAATTGAAACCTGGTTTTTTGAGAGAATAAACAAAATTGACAAACCTCTAGCTAACCTCATAAAGAAAAAGAAAGAAAAAAACCCAAATTCATGCAATAAGAACTGAAAAGGGAGAAATTACTACAGATCCCATGGAAATTCAAAAGATCATGAATACCTACTTTGAAAATATCTACTCACATAGAGTGGAAAACACAGAGGAAATGGAAGGTTTCTAGAAACATGTGAACTACCAAAGCTTAACCAAGAAGATATAGCAATTTTGAACAACCCAATATCAGCTATTGAAATTGAAAATGTAATTAAAAACTTAGCAACAAAGAAAAGTCCAGGTGCTGATGGATTCACAGCTGAATTCTACAAGAAATTTAGAGAAGATTTGATGCCAATACTTCTTAAACTCTTCAATGAAATTGAGAAGAAAGCAATCCTCCCTAAATCATTCCTGGAGGCAAGTATTACTCTGATACCAAAACTAGAGAAAGATCCAACCAAAAAGGAGAACTATAGGCCAATCTCACTAATGAACATTGATGCAAAGATTCTCAATAAAATACTGGCAAATAGAATGCAGCAAATCATCAAGAAGATTATACATCATGACCAAGTGGGGTTCATTCCACTTGGTAATGCAGGGATGGTTTAACATACGCAAATCAATAAATGTAATATACCACATCAACAGAGCCAAATGCAGGGAATGCAGGGAGGCAGGGATGGTTTAACATACTCAAATCAATGCAGGAATGCAGGGATGGTTTAACATATGCAAATCAATAAATGTAATATACCACATCAACAGAGCCAAAAACAAAAACCACACGGTCATCTCAATAGATGCAGAAAAAGCTTTCAACAAAGTCCAACACATGTTCATGATAAAAACCCTTCAGAAACTCAGAATACACGGTGTCTACCTCAACCCTATAAAGGCCATCTATGACAAACCAACAGCCAACATAATACTAAATGGACAAAAACTGAAACCTTTCACTTTAAAATCAAGAACAAGACAAGGATGTCCACTATCACCACTCCTTCTCAATATAGTTCTGAAAACACTAGCCAGGGCAATCAGACAAGAGAGAGAAATAAAAGGAATAAAGATAGCAAAGGAAGAAGTTAAATTATCACTATTTGCAGATGACAGGATACTCTATATAGAAGACCAAAAAAACTCTCTTAAAAGACTACTAGAGGTAATAAACAAGTTCAGCAGTGCAGCTGGATACAAAATCAGTGCTCAAAAATCAATAGCATTCCTGTACACAAACAAAAAACTCACTGAGAGAGAAATTATGGAAATATCGCCCTTTACAATAACATCTAAAAATATGAAATACTTAAGAATCAACCTAACTAAAAATGTAAAAGACATATATGCTGAAAATTATACTATGCTGTAAAAGGAGATTGAAGAGGATATTAGAAAATGTAAGGACATTCCTTGCTCTTGGTTAGGAAGAACCAACATTGTGAAAATGGCCATACTCCCAAAACTGTTATACAGATTTAATGCAATCCCAATCTCTAGATCTGTGACATACCTCACAGATCTAGAGAAAACACTCCAGAAATTCACTTGGAAACAGAAAAAACCTAGAGTAGCAAAGGCAATTCTGGGCAACAAAGGCAAGGCAGGAGGCATCTCAATTCCTGACTTGAAACA